>JAIFZK010000120.1:972500-1370000 GCA_027481765.1 Tenualosa thibaudeaui
ATAACAACATCAGCTATGTCCAAACGGAACTTTTTCAGCAATGACATCATCATGTCAGGACAAATAAATGAAATGAATAACAATGTCCAGGTACAAAGGGCAGTGTGGTGCATTCATTGAGTTTAAACTCACTCTTTGCGGTCGTCCTCCATGGTCTGCAGTTCACCCACAATAAAGACTCAAACCTTGCAATGACGCCAAGGCCTCCTTCTCGTTAACAGATATGGGATCAACAGGTTGAGAGAAAAAAGACACATCACAAAAGCAATTATTTCTTGCTAAATTTGCTCTCTTCTGAGTACTTTTCGCCCTATCTTCTTAACCTTATGAATTTAGCAACCAAGCAGCATATTGATAGAGTGAAAAGCATTAAAGGTTTTGTGGTTTCTGTTGTTTCTTACCCCCATCAGAGATCCAGTAAATATCTATGGTCTTCTTCCCTTGTTTGTTCTGAAAGACTGTTCTGAACTGATCTGTGGGAACATCATCCTCATGGTCTGTCTGTGTACTGAGTGTGTGTGTGTGTGTATGTGCATGTGGTAGCACTTACCTGACTCTGTGTGTGTATCATCACGTTTGCCCAGTCTAAGTCTCATCAAAGGCAAAATTCACAGAAGAATGATGTTCCCCCTTATGTACCTCACACAGAAGAAAGAGCAAGATTTAAAGTATTCTTTAAATTATCCCTACACTATGACAACACACACATACACACACATACACACACACACACACACACACCTGACCTTCAACATCCAACTCTTCCGAAATGTCCAGACCATCCATCATCCTCAGGATGCAAACTCCATAGTTGGAATCAAACACCTCACTGAAAGGTCATTAACAGCTCATTAACACCACCACTCTTCACAAACATTTACATTGGAGGTGAATCATCTTCTTTTCACCTACTTAATAGTGCTGATGTAGTCTTCCAAACACTTGGTGTCACTCTCCCTCCAGTTGGCTTTAAATCCCATCACCAGAATGTTAGGTTTCATCTTACCCAGCCCTGTACTCTACCCTGTGTATGTGTATAAAAGCATAGGCATGAATTAAATCAATGGTGTCTGTATATGCATGTGTGTATCACAAAATACCTATCCCTTGAATTTCAGTGTAACAAACTGTTTACCAAAGTGTAGTAACATGTACTAACATTGGACATAATAGAATTTTTACTACATATGCATATGTGAAATGGGAAACATGTGTTACTCGTCTTTGCTAGCATTTTACATTGTAGTTTGTGATGCAGGTACACTGTATCAAGGGCACTGTGATACCAAGAGTTGTCATGAGGGTTGTACCTGTAGCAGGCTGCGTGCCCCATGCCTCAGATTATTTCCACTTAAGTGAGTGTAAAAGGAATGGACCTTCCTCTTATTCAGCCACTTGATCAAGGTCTCTGTGTTACGCTGTGGGACATTCCCCTTCCTGAAAAAAATACAGTTTAAGAGAAAGAGAGACATAATTGATCGATTGATTGACTGGTTCATTGATTCATTAGTCATAGATTCACTTCTGCTTGATTGTCATCTATGTATTTGTGTGTGTGGTGTGGTCTGCATATATGTGTTTATGTGACATGCCTCCATGTATATTTTAATGGACTAAGTAGATTGTGGTTGTGCTACATGTGTTTAACGGTGAGACCAAAGACAATTTTCATGCTGGAAATGACACAAAAGTCTATTCTATTCTATTCTATTCTATTCTATTCTATTCCATCTGATTTGATCCCATTGGGATTGTTGTCTCAGGAGGCATTTTACAATGTTCAATCAACGAACAGAGGAAGGCATTGTGAATGCAGGGCTAAAATGCTATCAGTCAAGGCAAGCTATCGTTCAGGGGCTGATCCAATCTTGTCAAATTTAAACATTTCAAGCAAGCAATCGAATCTCACTAACGAATGTTCAGACCCTCTGTATGGAACGAAAATGTAGAATGAGGGTCTGGTTTTATTACCAGGCTATTGCTTCATTGACCAAACGAGTGTCCTTTTAATTGCCGTCATCATCATTCACTTACCATGATAATGTCTCCGCAGATCATCAGGCTGATGTTCTTGGTGAAGGAGCCCACAAGGTCCGCTAGTGCCAGCCGGAGATCAGGAGGCCCCGTCAGGACCAGACACTGGGGTCTGAGATTCAAGGGATCAAGATTAATTTGATATCAGATTGTTTTGCATTGTACATGCACAAAGAGAATAAAAATGTTGGGTAAGTATTATAATGTCCATATTTTCTTTTTACTTTTTATCTTTTGACATTTAAGATTGGGTAGTGGAAACAGACAGACAGGAATGAGTGTGAGCGAGAAGAGGTAGGACCAGGAAATGGCTGCAGCAGGCTAACTACTTCCATGTTCCTAAGCTCACCTGTAGTTCTTGACATGGTCCTCCAACCCTGACAGAGAAACTGAGTAGGACAGAGCCATGTTGTAGGTGCTGGCTTGCACAGATGAGCCCCAGTTGACCTCTTTAACACACATACACACACTCACTCACACACACACACACACACAAAACATGTGGATATTGATTAGAAGTCAGCTGAAGAAATCTATTCAGGATATCTGTTAAAGAAGCAAGAAAACTAGAACAAGAGCTACAAGAGAGCGTTCCTACAGGCCATCCCTTACCCTTGCAATGTGTTGAAACTGAGATGCTTACAAGGTTTCCTGTGGATGACATAACCAAGGAGGAAGAGGATGATACTGAAGGTGATGAGAGCGGCCCACCAGGTGAAGAGGAACATCAGGATCACTGATATTGTGGCACCGAACAGAGAAGACCAGGGGCTGTAGTACTTGTAGGATGGCCTCCAGCCTGCAGGTGGGGCAGTAGAGAGCACCAATATTTTTAGTTTCCCAGAAACGATACTTTGTTCTCCCCAACCTTAACACCAGTATACATTTATTTTCTTTCTTTCTTTCTTTCAAAATTCATACTGTATGTTGTCATCCTTGTTATCCTTACATTGTATCCCTATATGTATATAGGTATTTGTTTGTTTGTTTACTTTTTTGTTCTTTATTCAATCTGCTGTGTATAAACACTAACCTGGAGAGTTGGTGATCGAGGCATGGAAACAGCTGAAGTTCATCAGAGCGTAGGTGCAGAGGAAGAAGTTCGAGATGAGAGGAGCAATGACGTTCAAATCAGCTTTGGAGAAAGAAAGATGCAAGTGTTTTAAAAACTAATGTTATCGATGTGCATTGAAAACAAAAACAATGTGTACATCATATAACTAACCAATTAGAATTAATGCAATAAAGATAAAGAAGGTGAGAAGATAAGCACGTAGTGGTTCATTGTTTTTTCCATAGCCTTTCCCAAAGAAACCAATGTGGGGGTAGATGTTGTCAATGCAGAGACACTGTAAATAGATTACAAACATCACTTAGAAATATATATATATATGAATACTGGCAGTATCATATTTTTTAAATCAAACATGGAAACTCATTGGCATATGATCTGGACATGGTATATGTAAGGAAGGATAAGGTATATTCGATAATTATACTTGATAACTATACAGTTCGATATATATATATATATATATATATATATATATATATATATATATATATATATATATATATATATATATATATATACTTCTGTTCGTCCTATATATATATATATATATATATATATTGAATTGTATAATATTTATTGTAATTTTGTTGTTCTAAATTCAATATTATTCATAGCATCTTTTATTGACACTATTGTACGGCAAACATTATTGTAAAAATGATTGTGTAATTCAGGTTTGGCTCACCTGGAAGACCTTTGGGGCTTGTTGAGTAATGTTGCCGTGCAATGTTTCTGAGAGTTGATGATAGTGTGGCACGGTCAATAAGCAAATAACAATCCAATTCACAATCATTCTGCCAGAAGACATGAGAATTAGTTAAGTTAATGGGCCCTATCATGCCGCGGCGCACTGTGCATTCGCGACATGCGCATGGTGTCATTACTATTCTGTGCCAGCGCATCGTTCATTTTTTCAGGCAAAAATCTAGAAAGCAGATGACACTGCGCCGTCACGGGTGTGTCAGCGAAAAGAAGAGGTGTGGTCTGGCGCGAAGCGTGCCAGATGCTATTATAAGGACGCCAGTGACCAACAAAACCCTGGTCTGTCGTCAGTTGCGCATTGCTGAAAAGCTGTTTTAGGGGCGCACAGCGCTTTGGGATATGAAAGCGTGCACAATGCTCGCAAACCCTGCTTCTCTCATCAGCAGGAGCGCGCAGCAGGCTTTAAACAAAACATGTGGAGAAAAAAATGATGGATTCCCTGGAAATATGAAATATAAATGTACATCACATATCACAATATTATTCATTTATAAAGTTATATAAGATTCACATTGCTGTAATCATGGATAAGTAATGGCGGTAAAAAACTAATTGGTTGTTTAACCAATAGTGGCCTACACATACATACTTAAATACACCTATGAAGATTGAGTGTCAAGAGCAAGATTAGGTGTAAAGAACAGGAAACGGTGATATTACGCTACACCTCCACAATATCATGTAAGTTCATAAGTTGCGTTGGCTATATAATTCTGTCTTCATTACGCTGTGAAATATAGTTTGAAATGTGAAATATAGTGCTTATATATTGTTGTTCGCAGCCAAATGGAGTATCTAATGGGACAGAGGCTCCCTCGACGCCGGGGGGAGAAGGTCCACCGCCCGAGACAGACCTATCTTTCCCTCACTGGGGAACAATGCCACCAGCACCTGCGCCAAATTCGCCATCGTAATAGCAACACACCATGGAAAATGCGCCGCTGCCTTTTAAAGGGAATGAGAGTATCCATGACTAATGAAGTACTTTAAGACCAACCCTTTTGAACCATGCGCCTGGCGCAATGTTCGCTTTTCCCGCTGTCAAAATATCAAATTGTGTCGGGAACGCCCCCAAAGCAACTTGCGCATATGATCGTGAAAACAGAGCCCAATGTAGTTGAGAGTTGTCCCATCATCACCTTGTTAGAGCGAGTGAGTGAGAAAGAGAGAGAGAGAGAGCAGTAACCTGATGTAATTGCAACGCGCAAATAGGAAACAGTGGTCCAGTATATTGCAAGCAGTGTTCCCTTTGGAATAGCTGAGTCTGGATCCTAGAAGCCAATTATTGCAAAATAATGAAAACAACGTGTTCTGATCTACTGTCATTACATTCAGACTGTCATTATAAATTACCTGGAGACAGTGTTCATGGTTGTTGCATTTGTCATTAAACTGCATTTTTGAGGTTGATAAATCTGTATAAAAAGGCTCTTCTATGCTATGACATTAGTATCAATCAGCATTAATTTTCAGTGAACATGCTAAATGTCAAATAGGCCTACCAAATTGTGTCAAGGACACTGGTGTAACGCTGTTGGAATTTAATATTCATAATTTAAAAGTAGATGGGAATAAATAGGTTCATAGCATAATAAATAGATTAAAAGGTATTTAAGTTACTGTGAATAAATAGTATAAAAAGTTAAGAAAGGGTTAAGTCATTGGCCAGCAATGACATGTCAATTTGGCTATGTTGGATGTTGGGTAACATGCATGATTTCTTGAATATGACATGTTAAATGTTAATATTTTACTTTCTGTGAATGTTTGTTAAAATGCTTTAATTTTGCCTGACAGTATGCAAAAAGAAGTTTGTATAAGTATTTTGAGTTTATTTCTTTTCTGTATTTCTGTGATGAGCCAATCACGAGCGAGGTCAAAGGAGAGGAAGTAATGGGTAGAATGTTCACTAAATGTACGTAGGCCAGAGAGATTCGAGAGACGCAACTTGAAGAAGTCCCGCATTCAGTTTGTATTGAGTTTAAGGTGTAAAACTGATTCACGGAAGGTGAATTTGACGCCTTATCGTCAGATAAGTTGTTTTCGCTCTGAAGACTTGTGATAACTTAGATGGTGATAATTATCTGCCTGTTGAGTGGACAATTTAATGCGAGGCAGAGTGGAAGACTGAAACTTCGTTAGCACGCTAGTCGCTTATCCAGTGGCTTGTTAATGGACTTTGCGAGGAAGTTTGCGAACTGCCAACTACAACTGTGAGGCCCATTTGAGCGAAGGGACAGAGACGAGAGCAAACAGTGGCGGTGCGTGGCCAATTTTACAGAGGAGGCCAGAGAGATCGCAAGCTACTGAATGACATCACACCCATATATGTCAGTAATGAATTTAAATACAAATGAGCAGGGACGTTGCTAACTGTTTAAAACATTCGGGGCTAAACCACAAAAATTAGACTCACGTCGGGCCACGCTGAGTGGTTTGATGTTTACATTAAAGATAGCCTGTAAGGAAATTAATGTCTTTTTCGCCAAAATGCACCAAATACATCAGCAGCCAAAATGTGACATTGAAATAGCACGAAGCAACTCCAATGTTATGTGAAGCCCTACACATAAGGAAGAAAGACTACCAACGTTAAATTTGTAACGTCTTGCGACAAATTAGTCCTCAACACATCGGTTCCGACTGCATTGCGGTGTACTTCAGTTCAGTTGTCTTCAGTTTCAAATTCATCACCATAATCATCAACATGTTGGTCATCCTCTTCCTCCTCCTATTCATCATCATTATTATCACAATTCAAGCAGGTTTGAGGTAGCTGTGATGCCAGAGGCAAGGATGCTAAAAAGCTACCCTATGAGGGCTCCATAACTTCACAACATTCTCACTGCAAGACAGGGCCGTGAAGAGACCCTTGAAGGGCAGGGACTCAAAACTTCAAAAGGAGCACATGGATTTGTAAACACTATTTGTTTCTATGTTCTATTAACTTTATTTACTTAACATGTCAACCACTGAACCCTTGAAATGGTAAAATTCCCGTCTTGGAATCATGCAGCCTATTATATGGACATCTGTTCTGCTGCAGAACTTACTGACCTATACTCATGTATGAGTTTTCTCTTATCAGATTTCAATAGTTGTGGGTCCTAATATAGGTGTAGGGTAGTGGTAGGGCTTTTAATCAGAATCATTGATTTGTGAAAGGTAGGCCTATGTCATGAAACAGACAGACCGGACCACAGTTGCATCAAGCTACTATAGTCTTTATTTAAGGATTGGGGGAAAAGGGAGTGCGAGTGTGTTCCGTGAACGCGCCCTCGGCGCGGGAGGCACGCAGAGCAGGGAAGGGCAGGCAGACAGCAGTCGTGGTCAAACAGGCGTCGGATCAGGTTACCGGGGCAGAGGAGTTGAGCGTTGGTCGGGGACAGGCGGCGAGTCGGGAATCGGGACAGGAGAGGGTCGCAGACAGGCGGCGGGTCAGTATCCGGGGCTGGAGCGCAGAGCGTTAGTCGAAAACAGAGCTGGGGTCGGAATTTAGGACAGGCAGACAGCGTAGGTCGTGGGCAGGCGATGGGTTCGTACCAGGGGCAGAGGAGCAGAGGCGTTGGTCACAGGCGGTCCGGGTTCGGCAACTGGCAGGCGATCTTACAGGGAACAAACCGGGAAAAAAGGGAAACGGGCAGGGAACTGAAGCAGGTAATAGAGACGGGGAAAACAGAGAGGAGTCAGGATTCAGCTATTATGCGTGCAGGTTCGCGGGTTCACCGACAAAGTGTGTAAGAAACAGGGGAACTAAATACTACCCGTGATTAGGAGAAAACAAGACACAGCTGGGGAAATATCAGTGAAAGCAGGCGAAGAGAATGCAGTGATTAGCGGGGGAATGAGGAAGTGAGATGACGTGATTGAAACCAATTAAGCTTGTGAACGGCAGAAACGGGAGGAGGCAAAGACAGACAGGACAGGGAGGGTGGTGACAGGACTAATACAGCTTATTGATGCATGTGTGCAGGAGTAGGCTTTTTAACAAGTCCTTATTGAATATAACATGAAGTGATGAAGAATTTACCAGATTTTTACCAGACATTTTTTTTTTTTTTTTACAAATGACATAACAACAAGAAATCTTACCCAGGCTCACCCAAAACGTTTCTTCCACGCATCATTTGCAGCTGAAAGTTCATGCAAAGCCATGCCTCTCGCTCATGCCAATAAAGCCTGATGTAAATGGATGAGGCAGCCATGTATTTTTATTTTAATAATTAGCCATGTCAATTAAATGATTTATTCATACATTACCGAAAAAGGTCAAGTTTTAACTTTTTAACCCAATTTTCAAAGTTTGGATAATTTTACTACGTTTACTTTTACGTTTATGTCAAAGGAGTTAGAAACATTGCAGAAATGTGATGTGATTTCATGAACGAATTACTCACGAAACGCTAGTCATAAAGAGGAGTCAGTAGGATCTCCTTCTTATTTTGATATGCTGCATGCCATATTTAAGCAAAGAGATCATGCCATATTTCACTAAGATTAATGGGAACCATTGGAACAAGTAGGCAGGGCCTAGAGACCGCAAAACACCCCCTCTGCATGCACCTGCTGCTGAACAAATACCTAAATATTGCACTGATATTTTTTTTTACCTCAAATAACAAGGGTAGAGATTGGAATGTGTTGGACTTCCCCTTTCATTTAAACACTGCTAGGACTCTTAGACCTGATTGCCAAACTTGAATTATTATAACAGTCTAATAACTAGTTACCTTAGACTCCCACTCCATGCCAGCCAGCGATATCAACAGCAGACCCGTGACTGTCACCACACCTATAATCCTTACATCATGAGTTGGTTCTACTATCTGAGAATCATACTCCTGCAAGGAAAAAAAATCACATGGTTATCTAAAAACTGAAATGGGAATTATTTAATTTTACCATGTGTACTATATGACAACTCCTAAATTTGTATGTCATAGTAAATTTCCCTGGGCTTTGATTAACTGTGTACAGTAATGAAATAGTCTGAGGCTGTAAGGTAAAAGAAGCACATCATCAGAACAAAAGGCTAAGTTTTAGTCTCTTGACTATCAGTCTTTGCCAATGACTGTGATCAGCATTAGCAGAGAGGGTTGATAAATTATCTTTAGCACTGTTAGAATAGCTGCTATTGTAAGCAGGTGAGAGATGGAGAGACTGGAGAGATTCATTACCTGGAGAAGGTCTCGGACAGTTTCAGCAAAGCCCACAGCCCCCCCATTTCTGGACCCAGTGTTCGGGAGATCGTGAAGTAAGCGCCCCCTAGATTTAAAAGGAAATAATTTGGCAAGAAAAATAAAGACACTGAATAGGACGTCTAATTTGACTGTCCATTAATTTGCTTAAAAAATCTACAATCTTCAATGTAAATTTTCTTGTAATTTTGCTACTATATTTTGTGATGGGGCCCTGCCACATATTTGGGCTAACTCATTTAGGATTGGCAGATGTCATGTCACTCACCCGAATACACTTTCCCATTGGTGGAGGTGGTAGAGACTGACATAACAGTGATGATTGTGATCACCACAGACATGAGAATAATGACCCATGTGAGAACTGAGTAGATTCAAAATACTTGAATGAATGAACTAATAAATCAATAAAACAATAAATGAATGAATAAATAAAAGTTTCAAAAACTTGATACAGAGGTAACTTACTGATGCCAGCCTGAGACTTGATCCAAGTCAAACGAAGGAACAAAATAACTCCCCAGATATTGAGCATGACACAAACCTGAAATACACACACACACACACACACACACACACACACACACACACACACACACACACACACACACAGGGCGAAGGAAGGCTCCATTTCACTGACGATGTGCCATCACCTCCGATCACCTGATCGGGTTCCTGGAACACACATGCACACACACAGCAATAGAGAGACTGTTCATGCATTTGTTTGAATGTGAATATGTGGATCAAAGTGAAAGATGGTGATGATCCAGAGAGGGCCTACTATGCTGCAGTCGCCCCATCATGGTGTCGTTGGCATAGTAACCCAGCTGTGGCATGGTGTCAACGGTGCTGTAGATGGACTGGCGATGCAGATCTGAGCGGTCACGTCTGGGGATGCCCACTTCGTCTGTTTCCGCAGCAACACCATCAGGCGGAGGTTTTAGGGTGTCCTGCTCGCCAGGTTTTATTCTAGTTATGCAAATGCCCATGACTGTAAAAGCCAGTGTGACAGTAGAACATAAATATAAATGAGAGACATCACATTTAGTCATATTAATGAACACAAATTATGTTAAACAGGAATTTACCCAATTCCTTATCAATTCTCTTATCAATTCCTTACTGTTTAAAGGGTATTCTACGCAGGTTTTCAGAACCAGCACATAGGTCTATAACAACCTATACTACTAAGGTGACCATAGCAGCTTATGAGAATAAGGGAAACATTGTAGAACTGTGTTATCTATTTCAGTTTTGTTTTTAGAAAGACCCATGGTCTGAAAAACATGCCAGCATGGATATGAGGAATTGATCATGTCAAAAGGACTTGAAAGTGAATTAAAGCATTCAATTCTTGGTTGCACTCGATTCCCAGTTTTCGATTCCCACCCCTAGTTAAAAGGATACCAGGTAAAACCTTTAGGTTAACTTACCAGCCCCATAGACATTTTTATGGCTAAATGAGTCATTACGGGGGGAATGGAGGTTCTTTCGACCCCCTACGGTTGGCAAATTTACCAAAAGTAACTCACATATGAGCCATATAAAATGGTGTTTATTACCTTGTCAGTGAACATAACTCTTTTTGTTGAAAATTATCATCGCTGGTTCCTATGCTCTGCTTTGCAAGCAAATCCATATATATTGATGAGAATTTAGAATGTTGGTGCTTTACAGCATAAAACATTGGCTGTAGTTAGTTGCAGACTTTCCTGGTATGTCTTAAAATTTATGATCAATTCAAAAGACTAGAACAACTTCAACTGGTTTAACATTCATAGGGTAGGGTGATTTGACAATGGTGCAGCTAAAAATCTTTAGTTAAGTTTTAAAATTGCATATCACACACTTTCATGAAAAACAGTATTAATACATTATAATACCATTATTACCATTACCATTACCATACCATTATTAATACCAAAGAAAGAATAAAACAATTGATTGAATTGACACTGAATGTGAACATCTTCCCTTTGTTAAAGTCAAGATTCAGTTCGGGAAAAATATATTTGGTGTTTGTGCATTTGTGTCACTGTGTGGATTAGCACAGAAATGCAAATGCAAATATATATATACATATGCGTATACGTATGTCTCTGTCTCTGTATTTGACTATCTGGATTTCAAAGTTTTCTTTCTGGAGTTTTCATAAAGTTTTTCTTGATTGTTTTGATGCAGCCATCACGCAAGTTCACGCAGTTAGCACAAAGGTCTGAACAGAATCATTCTCCCCAAAATCACACATGTTTGCAAATGTTATAAAAGCTATGTGAAAAAAGCATGAAGCCAATGAAAACAGGTTAACACAATTGAAAGTGCTGGGTTCCGCTGTGCTGAGAAAGAGAGGATGAAGATCATGTGGATCCCAGTTTGATTAAGTTCTTCTTAGAAATATATATATACAGCTCACTTATTCAGTTCTCCTTACATTATTTTCTCCATTTGTGTTACACTGACCAGTCCAGAGACAGCAAAATGTTAAACAAACACACTCACACATACATTGACACTTGCCATGACACCCTCCTACAGCCCTCATCACCCTCTCCGCCCCCCTCCCAACACACACACACACACACACACACACACACTTAGGATACACTTACTTCTTTCTGTCACATATATACACAGGTCTTCCTCCCAACAGTAGTAGCAAAAAAGTAAAGGTTTCAGGTGAAGTGGTATTTAGTAAGAGTAGATGGCCTACATCTACAGCCCCCATGACAAGCACTCTGTGTACACAAACACACTTGTTGAAGAGTCGCTGCCCTAAACATGGATTATGCCATTTTTAGAAGACAGAGCCATGACTTTAAATGTAGAGAACCATGACCACGGCTTTTGTTTCAGAGAAAAGCTGATGAAGATAACAGTATTGATTTTGGGAAAGGAGCCTGACAGAATACGTTAATCAGTACTTGTGATAAATAAGGAAGTAAAGCATATACTAGCATACACAATAACCACCAGAAGCATCATGATCCATTGCCACTCACATGGAGAACATGTACGGGTCACTCTGTATCAAATAGACTAACTTTGGAGCTTTATCCACTAAACTCTCTCAGAATTGCCTGATTCTCACTAACTCTATGAAAGAAAGGATTTGAAGGTGCCTTGCCACACAAATCTGTTTTAACCTGTTGTTTTGAAATATATATTTAACCTGTTGTTTTTGATCTA
Source organism: Tenualosa thibaudeaui (assembly GCA_027481765.1). NCBI lineage: Eukaryota > Metazoa > Chordata > Actinopteri > Clupeiformes > Clupeidae > Tenualosa > Tenualosa thibaudeaui. Next base: position 984,759 of record JAIFZK010000120.1, read on the forward strand.
CCTTGGGCAGATCCATGGCTCAGGGGGCCAACCCAACTGCCAGGGGTCATGCAGGAAGGGGGGGGGGGTCGATGGTAGGATCCTGAGGATGGGCACTGGGCTGGGTTGGATTGGGGTGGGGTGGAGGCAGTTAACTGTGGGTGGGGGTGGCTGGTGGAGAGGAATGTTATGTATGGAGAGATTCATATGGAGAGACACATACTCACACGCTCGCATACACACACACATGCACCTGAATACAAAATGAAAATAGATCTAGTTCTGCATGTTTTCCCTAATTCTAATAAGCTGCTATGGTAACCTTAGTAGAATAACCAGCATGACCAAGACATCATTTGAAAGTTATTTTGCCCTCTTCATCAGTTTGTTTCCGGCAAACTGAAAGATAATGGAGAATTTCGTATAGCCAGTGACAAGACACTAAACAGCACCAACTAACGCCCCTGAGTGAGATTAAAACATGCGTTACATTTACATTTATGCATTTAGCCATGATTAAATTACATCAGGGCCTATCTACCCTAGAGCAACATTGGGTTAATTTCCCAGGCTACTAGCATGCTAACCAGGTTCCTTAACCACTACGCCACCACTGCCACCATATATGCCCATGAATTGAAAGAGGCAACCTATGAGCATAAGCAAATTCATCATCTTGAATGGCTGATTAATTAATTGATTGATAGTTTGGTAGGTATTATAATTTCCATGTTTTCTTTTAGGCTATATTTGTCTTTTCTTTTTATCTTTTCCCCATTAAGATTAGACAGTGGAGACAGACATACAGCAGCGAGAGGGAGAAAAACTACTTCCATGTTTCCTAGGCACACCTGTAGTTCTTGACATGGTCCTCCACCCCTGAAGTCTGAGTAGGACAGAGCCATTTTTATAGTGCTGGCCTGCATAGAGGAGCCCCAGTTGACTCTGTACACACACACACACGCACACACACACACACACACACACACACACACACAGGGAGATGATGACACATGATACTACTATTCAGTGACATCGTCACTGAGACACACATTGCATGAGCATATTCCATATCCTGCAATCAACTGGACTACTATGTGTGGTTTTCATCATCCACAGTTTAATTAGTCCATTGACCTGAAGGGGGCGACAGAGACAGGCAGCTCTAAAGGTCCACTTTAGTTTGTAAGCACTTGCATAGTGTGGAGATGCTGATCAGTGAATCAGACACTGGCATAGAAAGACCACAGCAGGACACACACATAGAACAAAGAACGACCATATATATATATATACAGTGCTTAGCATAAATGAGTACACCCCCTTTGAGTAACATTCTAAACAATATGTCCAAAACAAATGTCAAAAATTTTCGCAGACTAACTTTAATATCACATCTGCATAACATACAACACAAAAGTTTGCGTAATAATATAACTTAGATTACATATTTTTCAGTTTTACTCAAATTAGGGGGGAGCAAAAATGAGTACACCCCAGTGAAAGTCTCAGGGCAAAGCAAGATTTTAGACTGTAAATGTCTCCACAGGTGAGTCTAATTATTCAATTAGTCCAGCAGATAGTTGACTATAAAAGGGTGTTACTCTAAGAAAACACCTCCCCATTTCCTGCTGTCAGCAATGGCACCACATGGAAGAGAAATGACACAAGACCTGAGAAAGAAAATTATTTCCTTACACCAGAAAGGTAAAGGCTACAAGAAGATCAGCCAAGCTTTACTTATTAGTCAGAACACTGTAGCAAAAGTGGTACAAAGATTTAAGAAAAATGGAACTGCGACCATGTCACAGAGACGTCCTGGTCATCCACGGAAGTTAACACCTCAACAGGAACGTCTTCTGATGAGAAGGGTTGAAGAAAATCGGTCCACTACAGTTAGCTTAAGAAGTAGAAAGTCAAACAGGGGTGACTTTCCTGCCCAGGCACAAGAGTTAGAGTTTACCAGGGCCCATGCTGACAAAGATGAAGGCTACTGGGACTCTGTATTGTGGAGTGATAAGACCAAAATTAATGTTTTTGGAACTGATGGCTTCAAAACTGTATGGCGTCGCAAAGGTGAGTGATTCAATGGCCAAACATGTCACCTGATCTGAACCCAATCGAACACCTATGGGGAATTCTGAAGAGAAAAGTGGAGCATCACTTCATCCAACATCCAGTCTCTAAAACAGGTCATTATTGAAGAATAGAAAAAGATTGATGTTGCTAAATGTTGCCAACTTGTTCATTCCATGCCCAGAAGAATTGGTGCAGTCATTAAAAATCATGGAGGCCATACAAAATACTAGATGCAGTAGTTTTGTTGGAGGTGTACTCATTTTTGCTCCCCCCTAATTTGAGTAAAACTGAAAAATATGTAATCTAAGTTATAATATTAGGCTAATGTTTGTGTTGTATGTTATGCAGATGTGATATTAAACTTAGTCTTAGTCTTAATTTTTTGAAATATTTTTTGTTTTCATGGACATTGTTTAAAACGTTTCTTTTCAAAGGGTGTGTGTGTACGAACGATTATCTCTTTAAGTGAGCTAACACTGTAATTTATGCAATTTCACTACATGTCTTACATTAGTTTCAATGTATGTGCAAAAATACTCCTTGATCCTCGATCCTCAAGAGAGCACTGCGGGCATTTTTCCTCTTACCACATTGCTTGGCTAAGTAGCCTATTGCCGCTGTGTTTCACTGCCCAATTCTTGTCTTTTTGTAAGCATACGTGTTTCATACATTTTCAACACACACATCTATTGCTTAAGCTCACTGACACTTGTCAGTACCAAAGACACAAGAAATGGTCCAACCTATATGGTCTCCTCAGACTCCAAACTAATAGAACAGTGGTTAAAACAGTGTGTTTCTTCAAGCAGCCACATACTGGCTTACTCTACTGCAATTACTAAAGAAAGAAGCAAACAAACAAAAATGTAAATTCAAGTGTAATTGCTATATTTGTTTTTGCAAACACTTTTTGGGGTATTGTGTCACATCAATGGCTAAATTACATTTTGTTGCCAGCTTCACAAACAAGTCCTTCCAAACATTTGTTTGGTGTGTGCACAGATTTGTACAGGCTATGTTTCATTCGCTAATTTTAGCAAAGCTATTACATCTATGGTTTGTGCACAACTTAAATATATCTGAGAATAAGAGTTAGTTAAGATCTTAGAAAGTCACACTGTTTCTAGATGCCCTGGGTGTCTTTCTATATAATCTTTTTTCCTGTGGTCCTCTCTGACTCCTTTATGAGGGTCATAACCTCACAATGGCAAAAGCAATAGATGAAGGGCTTTTTTTGTTTGTTTTGTTTGTACATTTTTTTTGTTTGTTTTTTCCCCCCTTTACCTTTTTTTCGACCACTGCATGGTAATAGCGACTTTCTGTGTGGTCACTGAAATGGATAGCCCTTCTTCTTGAGTATGAGTCTTGAGAAAATGAAAGGCACAAAGGGAAGACAACAACAAACTAACTCAATTAGTAAACAAAACAAAACAAAACAGCTACAGTATTTTAAAAAAAAACTCTTTTGAGAGAGTACTTCCAAACTAATTTAAGACTCCTCTTCAAAATAAAATAGTCTTGGAGTCACAGCCTTGGCAAGGGAAGCCTTCTGCATATTGAATCTCAATCCTTGACCTAGAGGCTATAAATAGTCTGTTTATGCGGGTTGTTTCTGGGTCTAACATGTGAGTTTGTTTGTGTAGATGTGTGTGTGTGTGTGTGCGTGTGTGTGTGTGTGTGTGTGTGTGTATTTGCCATCACAGGGTAAGGGGAGAATGGTATATTTGGTAGCAGTCTTCCATGTCATTTTGAGAGCAGCTTGACCAGTGGAAGCAAATAAGTTAAACATTTCATGCATCAGTCCTGACCTATAGAGAAGCTATGGAGTTCACCCGACCATACCTACCAATGGAATGGGAGGAACGCTGGAGGAGAGACAAAGAGAGGAGAAAGAGGGTGATTGAGGAGGGAGGAGAAAAAATCGAAGAGGAGAATAGAAGACTCAAGTGGATCAAGGCCTACAATGACAACAGGATGGGTGTGAAACACAGTGTGTGGCAAGAATGCACAGGCAAATATCGCATGCCAGATGATGTCAGTGCACCTGCAGGGAAAGGGGACAGGACAAGTAGTGGGGTAAGCAAACACATATATCGCAGTGCCAACTACACAAAGCAAGTGTTTCAGACCCTGGAGAACTTCAGGCACTCCTCCACGCTCACTGACCTGACTCTGAGCACTCAGGACGGGCAAAGCCTCTGTGCCCATTCCGCTGTCCTGGCTGCGGTGAGCTCCCTTATTAAGCAGAAGATGCAGGAGCAGGCTGGAGGCCTCAGGGAGGTGATCCTGATCCACCTAGGCCCTGAGGTGACCCATCTTGGCCTTGCTGCACTGCTGGACTTTGCCTACACAGGAGCCATAACCTCTGGTGGTAGGGACAAGGGTCAGATCCAGGCAGCAGCTCTTGCTCTCGATGCACAGAGAGTTCTGGACATTTGTGAAGAGAAGGAGAGGGAAGAGAAAAAGGGTAACAGAGAGAAGAGGGAAAAAGAGAAGAGGGGAGTTTCTGTTACTGATCAGCTGGAGAGGAGCCTGCAGGCCATCAAACAGCTTTGGGCAGGGAATGTGGGCTGTGACGTTGTGTTGCAAGCTGAAGAGAGAGAATTCACTGGTAGGTCAACTCATTATTTTATCTAAATAATATATAAATTTGTTCTAAAAACAGAAAAACAAGGAGGACAAAATGGAAGAAAATGTGCAAGGCATTCGCATTAATCATCAAAAACATCAACAACTGAGATTTAATGATAATGTTTTATTTTTGACAACAAAACCAAAATCTAAAAAAAGTTTGGGTGGGGGCTGAGGAGTGGAGTTGGGTCCTGGGGTTCAAATGGCTGCAGTGTTCCTACAAGTATTCCAAATGGCCTATCTAAATGTTCCCATGCTAAATGGCCCAAAAAAAAAACACCTCCAAAAGTGTTCTGACACAAATCGCATGTGGGTTGGTAAATCCTCTTTGCATATAATAGCTTTAGACATCTTTTTTCTGATGTTCCATCATTCATTTTTATCCATCCCTGTCTATCTAATAGCACATCGTGTAATTCTGGCAGCCAGTAGTGACTACTTTCGTGGCATGTTCACCTGCGGTATGCTGGAATCTCAGCAACATTCCATCTTCATGCCATGCCTAGGTGACAGGGAGCTGGAGGCCTTCCTCCACTGCACCTATAGTGGGGCTCTGGACCTCACCTGGGACTCTGTGTTTGACCTGGTCTGCTCAGCCCTACAGTTCCAGATCCAACCAGCCCTTGCTCTGTGCCTCGACTTCCTGGGGCAGGAAATCAATGCAGATTCCTGTCTGGACGTGGCGTCTTTTGCTGAAGCTTATGGCATGGGAAGCTTGCTTGAGCTGGCCAATGACTACGTCCTCAGACACTTCCTGGAGGTGTCAACCACACCCAAGTTCCAGGATCTCTCTGGGGAGAAACTTCTGGAATACCTGTGCTGTGATGGCCTGTGTGCTCCCTCTGAGCTGACTGTGTTCCGGGCAGTGGTGGCCTGGTTGGAGGTCGATCTTGCCGAGAGGCTCCCCCAGGCCCCAAAACTTATGACAGGAGTGCGATTCCCTCTCATGACCTTTCGGGAATTCTGTGAGGTGCGTGCCATCAACCTGAGCATGGAGTGCAGTGCAGAAGGGAAGGGTGAGGTCGAGCTCTACAGCACAGCCTTCAAGGACTTTGGCTTTGGGATCACAACCACAGATGAGTGCTCCCGCGTGCGGTGGCCAATTGACTCGTTGGTGTTGGTTGGCGGGGACCAGCTCAATCCAGACATGGGCTCTCGGATTCCGAGCAGGCAGCTGTGGTTTGTCAATGCCTTGCGCAGCGGAATCGGCCTTGTGAAGAATATTGAGTGGAGGTTACTGGGAGAAATGCCCGAGCAGGCCCGCTTTAGACATGGAGCAGCTGTCCTGGCAGGAAAGCTCTATGTTATTGGCGGGTGTCATTTTTATGCGAAGAATGACACTATGAAATCAGGATTCTGGTGAGTGTTATATCTGATTCTGTCGTCTTCTGTTCTGCGCTGTCTTCTGTTCTTTTTAACTTTAATATATCTCAGTGGAACTTTTATGTGGATGTCAAACTAATTTTATGAAGCTGTTTTTCAGAATACCCAAAAAACGAATCGTCAATTTTTACCCCCCAAAAAAAACAAACCCCGGGCTCTTTATTGTCATTTATTTGAGCATAAGCAATTCATCACAGCCTAATGTCAACAAAAAAAGACGTATATTTAATTATTCTTTTTTCCCATGCCAGCTATGACCCATTGCAGAACACATGGCAAAAGATAACAGATATGCATGAGCCAAGGAGCAATTTTACAGCAGTGGTTCAGGCTAACCGCCTCTATGCCATCGGAGGAGATAAGGACATCAACACCAACCTGGACAGTGTGGAGGTCTACTGCCCAGAAAGCAACACCTGGAGGTAAACTGTAGAGCCAAATTGGGAAAACGTAACTGAGGCAGATGTGGCTGTGCACACAGAATGAACATTCAGTGCTACACAAAAACACTTTTTTGTCTGTGCACCTGAGTGCTCAGAGTAGAGTAATAGTAGAAGAATCGCAAGAAGATATCAGACTATACTTTTTATTTTGCCAATTGTGACACAGTTTCTGTTTTAAATTCTAAGTGTGTGTGTCTTGTGATCTTGTCTTATGATATTGTTGCTTGTCAGGAAATGTCTTTTATCTACAGTTTACTGTTTAGTGTTCAATTTACTGTTTAGTGAAAATGTTCTTATCTATTGTGCATCCCTTCTTCACCATGGGATAGTGAGAAACGTACTTTCAGTTCCTCTGTATGCCTAGTATATGTGGAGAAATTGACAATAAAGCTGACTTGTCTAGTATCAAACTATAGGTCTTAGAAAGGCCACAATGCTTATAGATGCCCTAAGTGTCTAAGTGTATCTGTGGTTTCCTGTGGTCGTATCTGACTTACACATGCTGTTTGTTTGTATAAGGGTCATAACCTCACAATGGCATTGATGACATAGTGAGAGTAGTATACAGTGTTATTATACGGCTCTCCAGAATGCTGCAAAAGGTGCCATTCACTTTGAATGGGCCTTTCCAACGTTCGGAGGTCATTTATATCTGTATAATGATTGCTGCGAAAGTATAATGACCGCTGTCAATGGCAACAGGTTTTTTGCTTCAGATTCATATCAGTGCATCATTCCACGAGTAGAGATTATTCACTTATCACAATGGAACTTGTTGAAAGTGAAAGGACATCAGCTGTGTTCTAAAGAATGTCTCAAGTTTAAGTTGTATTGTGAACTGAATTCATTTTAAAAGACATTTGTGTGAAGTTTTTCATTTTGGCGAGTAGCCTTGTAATAAGTGGGACAATGTATTGTTCGCCAGTCATTATAGGAAAATATTTGCCTTCAGAACGAAGGGAAATATGTAATTGCATTCACACCATGCATTCATACCATCACTGTGGTGCACTTGCTCTTGTTCTGACACAAAATGGCTGATGTGCATTACCCTGGTGGGTGCTACACACTGGTGGGAGTTAGTGAGGTCCCCCTTTACTATGAAGTTCTTTGGGTGTCTTGAAAGGCACAAAATAAATTGAAAGATTTATTCATTTATTAGGGACTGGTGACTTAGACATGGAGTTAATACCTTTGGACCTTTGGCATTAACCCTCCTAAACCATACCTTTTCTGAAGGCAGCCACCCACATGCTGCAAATGTTGCCTTTTCAAAATTAATATATGCTTTATGAAAAATGTATTCATTTCAAGTAAAATTATCTACCAGTGAAGCAAGAAAATTTGTACTGAACCACTGTGACTACAGCTGATGTGGTAGATCAAATACTACATGTTTCGGTGGTAACTGTTTTGAACTCAAAGTATAATCTTGCATCATCATCATCAAGTATCATCTTGCATTTTGCAAATAACAATGCAAGTGCACCTTCTTATCATAGACTACTGTGGAGGACCCCAAGGATGATCCATGAACATTGGCATTGCAGACTTGCAGACAAACGTTAAAAAGTTATTTTCAAGTGCCACTGTCTTGCTGCAGTGACAGATGATTTTGTTTGAAATCACCAATAGTGATTATCTTACTTAGTTAATTTAGGCTTACTTGTCTAGAATTACAAGTTAAATTAGCTTCAATGTCTGTCTGACAACTGGTCAGAATGCTTTCCCCTCATGAAAATGAATAAATTACCCCCCAAAATTAGTTGTATTACCTATGTAAGACAATTCAAGACAAAATATACTGAAACAAAACTAATTCTGCCTCAAAAAGTAAATTAATCTTTAAATACGTATAACGAGATAAATATTCTGAATTCTGGACACTAGTAAAGTTTCATTTTTTGCAGTGCAGGATGTCAAAATATAAAATATACAAGGGAGGTCCCCCACCCACCCTCCCCACTTCACTACCCATGCACACGGCACTGAGTATTAGTAATGTGTATTAGTAATATAGCTAATTGGCTTATTCTGATTATGCTAATTGCCCAAAGTGTAACTTTTAGCATATTCAATTTCATCCACAGTGCTTATTGATGACATTTCCGTAATAACATGGGGCCCTATGGAGCTTCCTCTAAATGTTTTGGCAGTATACAAATATGTCAGCAAATAGGTTTATGTTGTTGAACAAAAAATACCTCAAAATTCTTTGATAGCACCTTCTTAAATATTTAAAAAACTTTCAACTGATCTAACAACATTTTATTTAATCAAAAAAGATTAATTGACTCTGAAAGTAATTGGTAGTTGCTTAGCCTGCTATGTTGAGATGATCCAGTTGTGTACAATTTTACTAAATATATCCTGAATGAAAAATATGCAGTGAAATGCAAATAAATAAGAGCTTTTTTTGCTGTGTTTTCTGTAGCTTTGCCCGACCCTTGGATCAGCCCCTCAGTGGCCATGCAGCCATCTTGTGGAAGGGTGAGATCTTCATCTCGGGAGGCCTGAACTCCAACTACAAGTGCTTAGTTTCCATGTGCCTCTACCACCCCGAGAAGGGGACACTCTACCTGGCCGACATGGCCCACGACCGGGCACTGCACTGCATGGAGAGCCTGAATGGTCATTTCTACGTGGCTGGAGGTGTGTCCAACTTCTGTAAGTTCTATGCCGACCAACTGGCCTGTGAGGTCTATGACCCTGCTGGAGACTCTTGGTGCACCATCGCTCCTCTCCCTGTGCCTCATGTTGGCTCGGCGTCAGCCATCTTGGAGGAGAAGCTCTACATCCTGGGAGGGTACTGCCAGGAGGACTACAGTGAGTCCAGACTGGTTCACCGGTTTGACGAGATTACGGGACGCTGGCTGAACGTGGGCAAAATGCCTGGCCCCAACACGGACATACGAGCCTGTGTGTTTCGCCTACCGGACCATCTACGCAAATGATAGAGGGGCGTGTGAGAAGCTGTTGTTGATTTTTTGTCACTTTATACCATAACGTCAGAATTCCCTTCTTTTCAGTTTTTAATGTGTGTTCAGTGCTAATGGGCTACACAGTCCATTTAAAACGGACGAAAAAAGTACTTGTGACATTTCTTGTCTTATAAATTGTTGTTGTTGTTTTACATTAGCAAATTGTGGATGGAAAATGTGGATTATGATGTCTTCATCTAAAATATAGTGAAATTAGCAGAACTATGTTTCATGCTGCTTCTAATTCATTCAAATGTGTTTTTCAAAAATGTATTAATATAAATGTATTTATAGTTAGCCACATTTAATAATTTCAGAATGACTTATGGCACATTTTATAAATTCAAATGATAAATGAACCAACCAACCCTTTTTACATGTCTCAGTTTTAAGCATGGCATGCTTACTAGAAAGCAATACAATCCTTGATAAGTTCTATTTTCCAAAAGTCAATAGATTCTTACACTGACCTTTGCTACTAGAAAGGATCAAAGAGCTAGTTACTGAGTAACTATGTAATCTTGGACTTTCCAAAATGGAATAATTAAAAAAAATGTTGTGGTCAATTTTGCTTCCTTAGTTTGCAAATTTAGTCATATAGCTAGCTACTGAGTAACTAGACCCAGCTATATTAGTGAAACCTTTAGAGCAACAGAGACAATGTCAAGATGGAGAAGACAGCTGTGATGTTAGTTCTGATCATGGCACTGATGTGCATGTGCGTGTGCAGTGGCCAGTGGTCTGAATTCAACACTGTTAACATCTACACTGAACTGAAGGAGCTGAGGTCAATGGTGGAGCAGCTCACAGGAAGGCTAAACGCCACTCAGAGGGAACTGGAAGAGGAGCGAACAGGTAGACTGGCATTTCGATGTAGACTAAATAGTCATTGTATTGTTATTGCATGGGTTGTCTGTGGTGCACACATTGTACAGAAATTAGTGTTTATTTGTGCATGGTTGCACTTACGCGTGTGTGTGTGTGTGTGTGTGTGTAAATGAGAGAGAAGAGGCAAAAGATCTGTGTGTGAGAGAGAGCCTACAGAAAAGAAACAGCACTAAAAGGAAGCAATCAAGTATTTTCAGTTATTATAAAACTTACATATTGTCTCTGGCACTGCAAATCTTTTTTTTGTTGTGAGTGCAATGTTTATGTTGTTTCATTTGGCAGCCAAAAGGATAGCTTTCACTGCATCAGTTTTGAGTTCTACTGATAGAAATCATGGCCCCTTTGATCGTGAGACAAACCTCATCTTCGACAAAGTCATCACAAATGTTGGTAATGCTTATAATCCAAACACAGGTACTTCTTTCTTTTTTCTTTTTTTTTTCTCCTTTACTTTTTTTTCTCATTTATTCACAGAAAAATGACATAAACAGTCTACATGGCATAGTTAGTACGTTGTATGAAGACATAAGACAGAACTGAAAAAGTTCAAGAACAAGTTCATATGTTTAATTGGAGTATTGATTAGGTCTACATTCAGACATTCGCTGACTGCCTATCTAACAGCATTTAATCTGTCTCAAAGGAACCTTCACTGCCCCCGTGAAAGGCTTGTACTTCTTCCGATACTCTGGACATGCCTCTTCCAGTAAAGACATGGGGCTGAGCATCTTTAAGGGAAGCTCACGAATTGTGTCTTCATACGACCACAAGTCTGGAGACACAAATGACAGCATATCCAATGGCGTTACACTTGAGCTGGATGTCGGTGACGTGATCTACATGCGTCTCTGGATAAACTCGTGGATTTTCATTGACAGCCGCTACAACTACTGCACATTCAGTGGGTTTTTGGTCACCCCTATCTGACATCATGACAGTGTGGTTATATAGCCTGTGCATGATAGTTTGCTTATAAATCAGTTCAATAAAACTTCACGCTAGGACATCAACAAACACCTCTTAGGAATAAAGGATCAAGGACACATCATGATAAAACAGGGATTGAAGATATTGAAGATTGCCAATGATGCAAGGGATGCATGATGTTGCATAATGATGTTTAATACAATTCAGAATAATCCTATGATTGTCTAAAGCAATCGAATTATGCATGCATGTCTATTGAGTGTCTCACTCACTGAGAGCTTGAGTGTCTAATGGCTTGTAAAATTAAAACAAGATTAAACCTTTTCTTGTACAACAAAGAGTTATTTAATTTATTTAAATTTAAATTTAAATAAAAATAGTGACTCTTGTGTGACCTTTATAGTGACATATATTTCCATTGGTTAAGCAAATACAGCAGTGTAATTTAGCTTATTATCTCTGATAAGCAACAATTATTAAAATCACATTTCACATTGTCTGCCTTGTTTTCTTTGAATGGCACCCATTTGAATCTGCTATGGTTAAGCTTTAGACAGAACAAAAAGTCATTTGTCCATTTGACCTTTTGCTTTTTTTTCAAACTTAATGTAACATCTGAAGTGAATCCAACTCCCACATCTCAAGAAATGCAGCAGCATCTCAGCTGGAAAACCCAATCTTTGAAGAGGAATTTATTGAACTCTGTATAGCAGACAGTTCTCTCTGAAATTAGGTGTATAGGTGTTGAGCACGCTAAAACGTTTGATGGATGTAGACTCGAGAGGGTAACAAACAAACAAACATATATTTTGTGTAGTTTGTGGGTTTTAGATTTTAGAAGAATTCCACTGAAGTGGCCACCAGAAGTTTGGTGTCTGGAGATCGTTGAGATTGTTAAGGTAAGAATAAATTAAAGACTGTTATGATGTTATGATAAATCATTATTAAATGTTTTAAATCATTTTAATAACGTTATTTATCTAAAGCATGCAACTTTTGCCAGTGTGGAATGCATACGTAAATGCATAAGTGTGCATAAGTAAACTGTTCGTTAGCCAAAACCGACCAGCTTCCCAAGTTAATTGTACAGCGAAAATAAATTTGTCATATAGCCCTTAATGGTGCTTTTAATGTTATAAAAGAAATGGTAGCCATTCTATGCCGCTTGAATGAAAAGAGGGAGGGTGTTTTCACTGAAAAATGCAGACCTTAGAATTTGAATTTGTTGGGAGTAGCTTGCAGCTAGTTGGAAGGTGAGCTCCTGAGAAAAATGCACGTAGCAATTTACATTGCTGTTATGGGGTAGAACATTCTTGTCAGGAGTATTCTGTTAGAAAGGTAATAACTCATATGAAAACTGTTTTTCAAGCCAAGTTTTGGTAAGCGGGACCAGGATTACGTACAAAGTAAGCTAAACTTCTAACAATAACCGTCGAAGTTATGGAATTCTGTAGCTTGTGAAATGCGTGCACCTTAATGCAGGGATTGCTAATGGTAATGGAAGCTGTAGTTAGCCTGAACAAAGGAAACACTTTCCCCTTCGCTTTGGCTTAAGCGAAATAGGCTACTATTCAATGCTTTACACTGAACAAAATATACAAGTGGAGGGAGGGTCGTCGACATCGTTGATAGTTAATGTCGAGCAGCATGTCATGAAAAACGACCAAAAACAAATAAGCTAGCAACATAGACAGGGCTGTGCATGTCTCAGAAAGTCCCGGTTTCAAATGTAAGAAGTGCACTTATCAATTTAACAAGGGTGTTTTGTTATCTAAACTGGAAGCGTGATAAATGTTTGATGCATCAGGACGTTGTATGCTGGCTATAGTTTAAGCATAGACCCTTTCCCACGAAGCACAGCGAAAAGGTTAAGCATATGTTAGTGGAACCGACAAGTTAACAGTACACCATCGTTTAAGACACATTGTATGTGGATCGCCATTGTCTTTTAAACATGTGGATGGATGCACAGTTCTGATATTAGCCGTGTCATTGAGAGGGAGAGAAAACGATAACTCGTGACAGTAACCAAGTTCAGCTCTTTTACTGTTCACACCTGCATGCACAGAGGAGCAAGTCAAATTGAAATGTTCTTGAACAGAGTTAAAAATTGTCACCGCAGGGCACCACACAATACTATTTTGTGAAAGTTGTCAGTTTGTTATTTAGCAAACCTCAATGCCACTTACACCATGGGTTAACCCAAGGTAATATTGTTTTATTCCACTACCAACCCCTCCCTCTTTTTCTCCACCAGGTAAGACATGTTGCTGAAAGTGAAATACCTCGGTGTAAAGAAGTACATCAAATTGCACACAGGCTTCACTTATTTGGAGTTCATTAGTTCAAGATATCCCCTAGACGCTGTACAAAACATGTTGCCCATGTATCACCTCATAAAATCACAAGACTCGATGTAGCCCTATTTAAAAACAGTTTACCTGTAATACAGTTTATTTTAGGCAAATTTGTCGTATTTTTTTGAAAGAAAATTTTTTATATATATTGTAATCATCAGTATTGGTTAGTGTCGTATAGTTGTTGCGGCAGACATGTTTAATTTAATGATGTTTCTTTATGCAGTATATATGGCAGTGGACAGTGTTGGGTTATATTTGTGTACATTGTTGTCTGAACATGAACAGGGCAATTGTTGTATAATTATTAATGGAATTGTGAAAGAATAATGAATGTTAACCAAATGATCTCTTGTAAAGATTTTTCTCCTTTAGCTCATTCAACACCATCTTCCATTGATGCCTTGTTGGTTGTCTTTTTTCTATAGCAGGATTCCGTCCCGTCAGCAAAAGGAGAAGTATGCCCTTGGAATTATTACACTTTTTCCTTCACTGAAGTACCCCTTTTCTCCAAAGGGTTATGCGAGTTACACAGTGATGGTAAAGCGGCACAGATTTTGTTTAATTTTTCTTTGGTTGGTCTTAATGTCTCGTTGATGGTGACTAATATATTGTCATTTAAGTGCATTTGACTTTGTGGAGTATTTTAAGATGCGAAATCACAAACAGTGAGCCTTATTGGAAGTGACTCACATTGCACATTAACTTGAAAATAGAAAACCTGTTTCATAATAATAGTTCATTAGTTTCCTTTTGCTTTCTTTTGCTGTGCTGTAGGACCATACTTGTTCATTTTCTTTGTCTAGATGTAATAGGAGCATTTCTACAATGGAGTGAAAGGCACTGGATATTTAGCATGGCGCCTCAAGACCATATCCAGGTCTACAGCCAAACATCCAGCGAAGGAAGTCTCAGTGCCACTTGAACAAGGGCCAAAGTGCCGAAGATCAGCAACCACACTGCCTCGGCAACTTGACGGAGATGTCTGCAAGGAGGCCATTTCATTTCTTCGCCAGGACTTGGTGCATGACCCACAAAAGGACTGCAAATGTCATTTCCACATTTTTTGGATGTCAAAGGACTAGTAAGTTGTACATTCAACATTTTCAATTCTAGTCTTAATCATTGTTTTGTTCATTTGTATGGTAGCAGTAAAATATATGATCATTGGTCATCTTGGTGTCCTGGTATATTGCATATTGGTCAAAATCACTTAATGTAATAATAAAGAAAAAAAAAATGTAGTCAGTCAAAAATGTAGTCGGGTCGAAATCCAGGAGAGGCGGACGGAGCACAGATCGTGGCCAGGCAGTGGGTCAGTATCAAGGGCAGAGGAGCAGAGGCGTAAGTCACAGGCAGTCCGGGTTCGGCAACAGGCAGAGGATCTTCAAGAGACAGAAACAAACAGACAGAACGGGAAACAGACCGGGAAACAAACGCGGGTAAACAGTAACACAGAGAAGTCAGAATATGTATGCTTGCCTTCAGCAGTTAACACGTGCAGGTTCGCTAATTCACCAACAGGGAGTGGAGGAAACAGGGGGGAATAAATAGCCAGGGATAATCGGGGAACACAAGACACAGGTGGGGAACAATCAGTGAAAACAGGTGAAGAGGATCCAATGCTTAACGGGGGAATGAGGAAGTGAGATAGCGTGATTGAAACCAATGAAGCCAGTTAACGGAGAAGACAGGGAGGAAACGTGAGGAAAAAGAGGTAGACAGGACAGGGTGGTGACAATGCGGGCATATGAAAACAACTTCCTTGTTCCATCCGTTAGCGTTGTCTGCTGTCTGATTTATTCCGAATAATAACTTTAACAATGCTAAGCCCTAGTTTTATAGATGTCTTTGTATATGATCTGCAGGTCAATCAAGACTTCCTGCTGCTGTTTGGTACTGAAACAGCCACTAAGTGGCTTGAGAACAGGGACACCTCATTCAAGCCAAAGGTCATCAAAGAGGCCAGAAATCTGACTCAGTCAACTGACCTGTGTCGCCTGCCAAAAGCTGCTGAGAAACTCACAGAGAATGATGAAAATAGTACGTTTCACAGAATGCTTGTTTGATATTACTAATATTTATTTTTATGTTTTCATTTTATGAATTGTCAGATAATTTCCACCCTAAACAGACTGGGACAGTGACATGGCTTCTTTGTTGCTGCTTCATCTTTTGCCAACCACAGCTGGACGGAAGAGAAGGACCAAAATAAGTCCAAGTGATGCAGCAGACAAAATGGTGCACCTTCACAAGGTAAATACTGCCTCACTTTTATAAATGAAATCCTACAAGACACTTTTTCAGCTCTGCACTTTCTTGTTTCTCCTCTCCATGTGATGTGTGTTTTAAAAGACTTAGTACAGGCCAGTGGTTCAAAAGCAATGACCTTCCAGTAAGGCACATGATCTCAAACTAAATGGGTTGTTTATACTCAGCATAAGTGAAAAGTCTATGGGTGTTTTTTTCTATCATTTGTTTTTAGTCATGCTGCAGCATTGATGAACACCTACAAGAAAGAGATGGTAAACAACCATATATTCTCGCTGTTGGCCGTACCCAAAGCAGGATTGACACCCTCTACATCGCAGTGGACAAACAGCTCATCCCCTGTCAAGCCACCAGCTCACTGAGTGCTTTTGATGAACTTTTCAAATCCCACTATGTGTTCAACTTATCTTACGACGAGTCCCTGGTTCACTTCTACAGTTTTGTGCAGACTACCATATTCAACATTGATGCTACGTCAACAGATGAGTCACAGAGTGTTCGTGAATTGCGTGCAATTTTTGAATGAGAACAATGTTTAAATGTTTCATCTGTCAAACTCTGCATATCACCATTCAGGCTTTGATAAGTAATTTGCGACTAGGCCAGTTTTTATCCAAGCACGTTTAAGTTGGCTTGTTCACAAGATGGTTGTGGGCGTCAGTTCACTACGTATTCTGTTTTTTAAAAAAAAAAAACATTTAAATAGTGTTCAAGATTGTTGTCAAAGTGGTGATGCAGAAACCTCAGTCATTTCAGGATGATTTTGACAGTTTAGAAGATACAGATATAGAAGTTGCAGAAACAAGTGTCTCACAGAACCTTGAAGTCGGGTGTTCTGATGACAATGGATCAGGCTAAAGAATGGAAGAAAAACCTAAAGCCATTTGTACTACAGTTGTTAGTAAACTCAATGGTAGTGATTTGGCAAGTAGATTTGTGACATCACTTGTTTATGATTTGGAAGATTTTGCTGATGGACTGCACTGTCAGTGTAAGCATAAAGTCCTGTCCGTTGTGCCAATAGTTAGAACTACATTGGAAAAATGTCTTGGGACTTTTCACAACCCAGCTGAGAGCTTTGATACTGAAGCTAAAAGAAAGACATATTTTAGTGAAAAATGGCGAATTATGGAGCCAGTAAAAAAGACTTTAGGAATTCATTATGATACAATATTAAATACAAATACAGGCACTTATGACCAGGTACCAGTGAAAGACACTTTTGTGTACATTCCCATTTTGGAAACAATCACATTTATTTGCCGCAATTCTTATATTTGCGAGCTGCTTGCTAAACCATGTGTATCAAAAGAAGACAGATATGAAGACTTCTGTGATGGAAGTTACTTTAAATCTCATCCATTGTTTTCAAAACAACAGACTTCTTTGCAAATTCAACTTTATTACGATGACTTTGAGACTGCTAATCCACTTGGTTCCAAACGGGGTGCTCACAAAATTGGTGCAATGTATTTTGTCCTCAGAAATCTGCCTCCAAAATTAAATTCTGCATTGATGAACATTCATTTGGTTGCGTTGTTTCATGCAGAAGATGTGAAAAAAACATGGCTTTGATCCTAATTCACAGCCACTGATTGATGACATCAAATTATTGGAGAGTCATGGCATTGATTTACCCTTCTCATCTGAAAAGGTCAATGGCACTATACGTCAGATAACTGGGGACAACTTGGGGATGCATTACAATTTTGGGTTATGTAGAGTCTTTCAGCGTGCGTTACTTCTGTCGTTTGTGTTTAATTGCAAAAGATGATGCTCAAAATGTGTATACTGAGGATGATCCAAAGATCTTACGAGGGAGCTTTTTGAAATGCACTGCAGTGAGTTGCAATCTGATCCTCAAAAGCTGCATTTGTTTGGTTTAAAAAAGAATTAGACTCTTTAACAGTCTACAGTTCTTTCATGTTTGTCATAATTTGTGCATAATTTATGCATGACATTCTCGAAGGGGTGGCACAGTATGAGATAAAGTTGCTGTTGGAATATATCTCAGACAATTTGCCAAAACCTGCTATTTTGTCATGGATCTATGCTTTTGACTATGGCTACTTGGAGCGCAAAAATCGTCCAACAAGGGTGAACTTGGACAGTACTAGCAACAGTATAGGCCTCAACTCCATTCAGATTCTTTGTCTGGTAAGAAACATTCCTTTAATTTTTGACATTGTGCCAGAAGTACATCAGAACTGGACCTTGCTATTGCTTTTACTGCAAATAATTAACATCATATTTTTGTCTGTTACACTTAGCATGACGGTGTATCTAAAGCATTTAATAATGGAACACCATGACTTGTTCAAACAGTTGTATCCAGGTAGAAGCATGATTCCCAAACATCACTTTATGCTGCACTACCCAACTTGTATCAGAAAAATTGGGCCATTAATACATGTGTGGAGTATGAGAGGTGAGGCTAAACATAGGGTATTCAAAGACATCCTTAAAAACTTGAGAATGGCAGATTCTTTTTACTTGTCAAAAACACATTTAGCAGACACTTTTATCCAAAGCGACTTACAAAAGAGGATAGCATTCAAGCTGACTAATACTATTGCTTAGTCAGAAATTACCCTGATTTGCTCTATGTTCCAATATAATAATCTGAATGTATGACGTTATATTATCCTAATAATCTCATAATATCTTGTAATATTGGCATTTTGCTAACCTTGCCACCGATGCACCCTTAGAAAAGTTGATAGTTGACAAATGTAAGTCGCTTTGAATAAAAAAAAATTGCAGTGACTTTCAGTTAAACTGATTTTGTTCCAATATCATATATAAAAGGCGTACTCTATTGCAAAATGTTACTCTGTAGATATCATGGCAATGCTGAATGACACAATGAAAGAGCTTGAGAAAATAGACACTGTGCAACAAGGTAAAAGTGAAAGTTTAATAACTTTTCTATTTTCTATATCTATACACATTACATTTGCATTCAAGCAAATGTTTCAAATGTAAAATGTAATCCATTGTTTTTGATGATGATTACTGATTACTGCTGAATGCAAGTAAGTGAGCACACACACAAACCCAGAGAGGTTACCATTAATGGAGCAGTTAAGATAAGGTGACATACTCAAAGACACTTCAGTGCCAACCTAGCCTGGTAAACCAGACTTTTTCACTTTGCTTCACTTAATGCAAAGAGTCTGGACACTCTTGAGAGGCATACTTTAAACCTGGTTCTGCCTTCAATTTCAGTTCTGTGATTAGTTGCTAGCAAATCTAGTTGGTGAAACTGAAGCTTTATATATATGTGGAGTGAAGCAATATATATATATATATATATATATATATATATATATATATATATATATATATAAATTGATATATAATATATATATTGCTTCACTCCCAAGAAAAAAAATTCTGTTGTACAAGCAGATCTTCACTAATGTTGGAATGTGGGATTTTCCCAGCTCCAGTGAAGGGCCTCTACTTCTTTACCTTCAGTACATTTGGTTACAGTAAGACCCTGATTGTCGCACGGCTCATCAAGTGTGGTCGTCAAATTGTCTCATCCCATGAGAATATCTCGTTCGATCCAAATGACACTGGGGCGAACTCTGCCTCCTTAGGCAGGAGAGGAAGTCTACATAAGCCTCTGGAGGGATGCACAGCAGTGTGACAATGTCAACAGCCACAACATTTTCAGTGGCTTTCTGCTCTGGCCTCTGTAGACAAGTTTCTGTAACATACACCATCATTACTATTAAAATTACTTCTATGAAAGCATTTCAAATAGCAAATGCAAGAGTTTGTTGTCAGGGAAGCAGTGCACTGCCCTTGTGGGAACTACAACATCCATGCAAAGGTTCAGGTAGTCAGTTGTACAATGTGTGACCTCCTCTAAGTCCTCTCCATGCGTATCCTGCAGTACACTCTAGTCTGTAGATTCAAAACAGTCTCTTAGAGCCTCCTCAGCCCCAGGGGTCCACTTCCTGAAGATGTGTGGAAGGGAAAAGTAGGATAGGTGGAAGACGGAAACAATGTCAATGTACTTTCTTTTGCTTAAAGGGATACACCACCTTTTTTAGATATTTACATGTTTTCCATAAGCTTTAAGTATCCACTTCTCGGAATTAAATGCCAATGTAGCGCTTTTTAAGTGTGTGATAAGTAAATTTGATGACATTTTAATTGCCACCATAGACTTCCATTACTATGTTAATTTTGGCAACGCTGTCAAACTAGGTATTGCAAACACAGAGGAGAATGCTGTGTATTTTCATGTCTAACTAGGGGTTGACTACAAGCCAATTGGTGGTGGTGTATCCCTTTAACAGCAGTCTGTGATTCTCATCCACTACTTCTTTTAGTTATACAGTAGTGTAATTTGATTGCCTGTTGAAATCAAATATCAACCGGCTTTTTCCAGAATCAGAGCCTGGCTAATGCATTTCACACATGGAGAGTAGTCAGTGTATCAAACAGGCTCTAGGGTAGAGCCTGACTGATACACCTCCACCATGTTGGAATGTTTTGTTTTGTTTTTTTCTGCTCATGTCTTTGTAATTGATCTATTGACAAACAACTCTCTGGTTGTAGCTACCCTGAATATATATTAATCCTTTTGAAAATTTGAAACGGCAATTTTATTTTTGGTGAAACATGCCTAAACATGAAACTAGTTATTTATTAAAATACTTATTAGGTACTTCTTTTTGTTTTTTAAGGATTTACTTAAAAAGTTACCTTCATGGATACAACTCCAACTTTGAGCACCATTGGTGGTGCTAGAGTGCTTTACTTGCATTCATGAAACATGGTCAAAGGTAGCCGTCCCCACTCTGTGTGCACTTTCCTCCATACGGTTCTATAAGCTGTCATAGACTTAAATAGAAGAACAAAAAATAATAAGAATACATAGAAACACAATGCGGTTCTGCAGCTTCGCTGCTTGACCCCAATAATATATTTGACACAATGTAAATTGGTGAAAAAAAAGCTCAAAAAAAGATGTTCAGTGGTTGGCTTTAGGCAACTGCATTGGAACCATGGGTATTGCTAGCTTAGCAACTGATGTTGGAAAAAAGAACATAATTTGGCCAAAGCATGCTATCCTGTAGAATTACACGTATTAAGGAGCAAAAAAGAGACCTTATGACAGTAATTAAGTAATTAGAGATGGCACCTAAAACAAGCTACCCTGTTCAGATGATCCAGTTAAGGCAGCCAACCCAAGATGACCGTTTCTACAGTCTTACACCCCTCTGCACTGCAATTAATTACCCAAGCTGCCTTCTACTCATGTCATACACCAAAAGGGCCAAAGAAGTCAGTGCTGGAAGTGGCACCCTAAGAGACAGGCATCATCTGGAAAATGACCAAGGAGGTCTAGGAAAAAGGTTATTGATACTTAAGCTCACCTGCTAATCATAAGACACCCCTCCCTACCATTTACCCAAAGGAATGTGCTCATAGTGTGTGTGACCTAATATAGAGATATGCTTGGGTGGGAGATGTTTACAACCTTAAAATGGGACCATCATACTCACGTGTACTCTTCCCTCTATGATCTTTGGCATCCGCCCAGCTGGTCGCTACTCATCCCCTTAGACATACAGTATATCGGACTCATGAATATCCGGTGTCTATATCCCCCTACCTATTGACATACTGTGTGTTTGCGGCCAAGTATGTGCTGAACTAGGAGCTGATAGTGAAAAAAACCCTGAGCCTGAACTTTTCCATTGGCTGGAGATGGGCAGTGGCGCGTGTGCGACGATTTCTGCCACATGGCCTTAACGTCGGAAATATCGGCCTAACATGCAAATAAATGAACATGGAGTGCAGGACTACTCTTACGTTTAACCCACAAACACGTAGACCTACAAAATGCATGGATTGTTCTGTCGATTACATCCTTGTCATGTTAAATTAAAACATGCTACATCGGAGGAAGCAATAGTTAGGAACGCAGAAACTTCCAATATCAACTTGACCGTAATGTGTGAGCAAGCGGGGAGTCATGTCAGACGCGCGCTGCAAAGCCCATATGTGGTCAATGCTCAAAAGCATGAATAAGAAAAAAAATATGATGGGGGACATATAAGCACCTATCATAGTGGCGATGGACATAAGAAAGCCCCACATGCCCAGCCAATGCATTTGGGAGAGGAGAAACCAATCAGATCGCTAGAACCACTGCAACATTTGGGACTGAATTTACAGAATGGAGAACGTGTTCAAGAAGATAAAATAATCATTTAATGTATATATATAATTTGGCCCCACAACAGCCAAAAAGAGAGGTGAAAGTGGACCGACCCATCGAGAATCCTACTGAATCTGCCGATTACTCACGTGAGGAAAAAGGTATGTGTGGCGCGAGAGCTTTAAGATCTGTCAGTTTAGTTGCGTGTCACACGTTCAATGTGTGAGGGATAAGAGCGCGACAAACATGAGGAGGGTTTAGTGGCACGGACAGCTGCTTTATGACGGCGGTTTGATTTGTGCACAGCGCTTTCTTCCGCAAGTTCCATACAGCCCCCTTGCGCAGTGCAGAAGCATACACATGGTTGCTGGAACTTTTGGCAGCAGCTGTCTAGGGGCTTTTCATCATAACCACCTCTTCTATCCAAGCCCCACCGCCATTTGTTCTTTATGCCTTTGTAGACATATCTGGTGTCTTCCCTTGGCTTTATAAACTTGTCTTTATTATTATTATTATTATTACAGTTGGTTTCTACATGGACACTAAGACTAAGATATGATATTTACAAATTTACAAAACATATCTTGCACAGGTCAGCCACAGATTTTAATGAGACCATTATTGACCATTATTGCAACAATCTCAGTTTTGGAACAGAGATTAGCAAATGGTTCAAGCAAGAACTTTTCACTGACACCTAACAGAGAACAATAACCAAAAAGCAATAAAAACTGATTTAAAACATCAGTGTCCCATACTATGCATGGTGATAACGTTTGCAATGCTGTCAAGTTTGCAATACTAACAAGATGCTGAACTCATGCATGCATGAATAAATCAAATTTTGCAAGTATAACCCAAGGAACAAAGCTTATACCAAGCTTATACAGAATTCTAATGATTCTAATAAATATGAATTGTCAGAGATATTAAAATATTAATCAGTCTAATTACTGATAATAACCTAGTGATATGTTCATTGATTATTAAGTAGTCTTTCTTAAGTTTGTCCTGACGCTAGTTGAATAGCACAACAATGTTTTGATGCAAAATTAATCTCAGCATTACATAGTCATAAAGGTTCGGAATTATATTTAAAAATAGATTATCTTTCAAACGGGTCTAAAACAAATGAGTTTGCTTTTTTTAATCTAGAAAAAGAAATGGACAGTAAACATTGATTTAATGATAAACCTTCGGCAAAGTTGCACTAGAGACTCTGTGTTGGCATGGAGAACTTCAGAAGAATTTTGACCTCTCTGCTTTTCTTAGTCACCACACACACACATACACACACACACGCACACACACACACACACTCAGGCCTTTAAGCTTTCAGGGAGACTAAGCAGGCAGGCACGGATTTCACTTTTAGGTCCTGGCATCTTGCCCATGTTCTCCCATCGCCCTGAGGTCGGGTCATACCTGTGAATCAGTTCACATTCACTATAGTCCACCTGGCTATACCCACCCAGGATGTACAGCTTGTCCTCCATCACAGCCGAAGCAGCACCAACATGTGGCATGGGCAAGGGTGCAATGATGTACCAGCAGTCTGATTCTGGACTGTACAATTCGCACGACAGCTGGTCGAAGCATTCGCCACTGTCTTCGGCAGACAGTCCACCCACCACGTACAAGTAATCACCCAAAGTCTCCATGCGGTGTTGTGCTCGATTGTTGGGCATGTCTGCCAAGTAGGTGGTCCCTCTCTCAGGATGGTAGAGGAACATGGAGACTAAGCATTGATACTCACAGTTGAGGCCTCCAGAGATGTAGATGTTTCCACTCCACACTGTTGCGGCATGGCTGCTCATCGGCTGGTCCAGAGGGCAGACAAAACTAAACAGGGAAAGAGACACAAAAACAGAGGAGCAGGGTTTTTGATGTCATTCCAACACTATTGCGTTACAAACTGGTATTGAATGAAATGTTTGTCTTTGACTGGTTACCATGCAAACTTTTGGAGCAATACAAATGCAAAGGCATTTGTTTTCACAAAAATCATTTTAAAATGATTTTCAAAAAACAAAAAGATGCATATATATATGCATCCATATATATATCCTATACACACATTTGGACTACACTTTGCTTTATTTCACTATACTATATATATACTATATACTATACTATATCTTCTTTAAGACATATTTTTTTATTATATTATAATATGATAATGATTTATATAAATATTTCATTTGGCCTCCCCTTCATGTATCTTGTGCCTTGAGTCAAGCATGCATTATGCTGTACAAACTGGTCTGGACTCTGGACCAAAACACCATGAAGGATGTGTTTACTGCACTCCCTAAAAGATATGGTAAGTGTTCAATGTCCCGATTAAGCTTAAATTTCCATGGTGATTATGTCCTTGGAAATAAGAAGTGAATGGATCAACTTCAGGACAATGAGGGTGATGCTCTTCCTGAACAAGCATTTAGGGACATTAGTTAGGGTTTTATGCCGTGGCAAATGTATTGATTTGACTGTCCTGTCTTCTTTACTGAGATTGTTCACTTTTATTTGTCCAGTCTCAAAATATTGACCTAGATGTTTATAAGTCCATGAGTGTATCATATTCATAGTTTCACAGATATATGACCCTCACCCTCCAACAAATGCAAAATTACCTCCAGGAGTTTGTGTTGGGAGAGTATTGTTCCACACTGTCCATACTGACTTTAGATGTCTTTTCGCCACCTATGACATAAATCATCCCATCCAGCACCACCATAGAGAACAGACACCTTGCCTCCTGCATGTCAGCAAGTCTTTTCCACCTGTTTTCAACAGGGTGATACCTAAACAGAGACCAGAGAGTGATTTGAATGTGTGTATTTAAAATAATCACAAATGCATCTTTTTTGCATTCTCCAAAAATATACATCTATGTAAAAGTATAACATATATATTTTTTAAAAAGTACAGGGCTTTCCAACTAACTACAAATGATAATACCAAACTACAAATGATAATACCAAATACTAAATCTTTCACTTTGTTGATTATATACCACAAACTGCAGTTGAAAAAGATGTTAATAATAAATATGAAGAATACGTTGCCTGAAGAACTCACATATACATTGATTTCATAATGTCCATTTCACCATAGTAATGACGTCCACCACATACATACAGCTTCCCGTCCAGCACAGCGACTTCGTGACAGAACCGAGGTTTCTCAGGCACCTTTGTCAGAAACTTCCATTCCACTTCTTTGACTATGCCTGTGTGATTGCGGAGGGAGTTGCTGAACCACAGCTCTCGACTGATTTTGCGGTGGCCAAGGTCAGGTGTAATGCCATCCCCTCCCACCAGTACCAAATTGCCCTTGGGCAAGTAGTCCCGATATTGATCTTCTTTTTCCACCTCCTGTGAACAGAATTCCTCCACCATGAATTCGTACAGCTTTTGCATGCTTTTCTGGGGACACTTGACAATTGCTTGGGCTTCGTTGAATTCTTTGAAGGTCAAAAGAGGAAACTTAATTGAGTTGATCAGGTCCCTGGACACTCTCACTCTCCCTCGAGGGCTGGCGCTAATCCAGGACATGACTGCTCGCAAGACCACAATCTCTGAGGGCACACACAGGGCATTACTTCGCAAGAACCTCAGAAGCTTGTGTCTGGGCAGGTGCTGAAATTTTGGAGTCGCAGACACGTCTTCAAAGTGCCTGAGGACAAAGTCGTCAGCAAGCTGTAATAAATCTACTATGCCATAGGCTTCAGCAAAGGAGGCAACATCTAGACAGGAGTTTGCATCTATTTCCTTGTGCAGGAAGTCAAGGCAGAGTGAAAGGGCTGGTTCCACTTGGAACTGGAAAGCAGCACAAACAAGATCAAACACCAAGCCCCAGCTGATGACCAGTGAACCACCGTAGGCGCAAAGGAGGAAAGCCTCCAGTTCATCCTCTCCCATTGACTTTAGTGTCACGACCCATTGGCGTGTTTCCTTCATACCACTGCGGAACATGCCCAGGAAGTAGTCACTGCTGGCAGCCAGGACCACTCGATGAGCTAGAAGAAGGTAGCATGATTTAGACAGGCCTCAGAAGGACACATAAAACCATAACATGTAAACTATTGAAATTGTTTTCCTGATCAGATGTAAACCAAAAATTGTGAAACTATTGAAAGTGTTTTCCTGAAATTGTTTTGCTGTTATTTTCACACATATCTGACGGGGGTTAGCATTCCTGTAGCAACATCTTGATCAGCATAAGCTGGTGAGGTGCTTAGGGGTGGGATGCTATGGCACTAGTAGCTACAGTGTATTACATTACAGTAGAATCATTTGAGTGTCAGAGAGCCAATGGGGACCTGGGTTCAAGCCATTTGCCAATCCCACCCTATTTCTCTCTCCCACTCACCTCCTGGTCTGTCTGATTAAAGGCATGAACGTCTTAAAATATCCTTTCAAAATTATCATCACTGCTGAGAGTAACTTTGTTTACTTACCAGGAAATATTCTACATTCTGCTTGTAGCATAATATCACAGCCAACTTTTTCCACCCACAGATCCCGCATAGACTGCAAAGTTATCTTCAGCTCCTCTGCTGGCGATAGACTCCTTTCCTCCTCTTCCCCTTCCTCCTCGGTCTGTTTAACCTGCTTCTCTTCCTTCTTCTTTTCCTTCTGCTCTTCCTCCTGTTTCAGCTTGCAGAGTTCCAGAATTCTTGGCACACCCAGCACACGAGCTGCCGTCTGTACATCATCCATAGTGTTCTTGCAAAGAGTAGCTATGCATCCCGTGTAGGCAAATTCTAGCACAGCTGCAATACCTCTATGGGTCACCTCGGGCTCTAAACTTAAGTAGATATCAGTGTGGCTCCATTCCCACTGCATCCTCAGCTTCTGAAGAACAACAGAGCTTATCGCGCCTAAGACAGGGGAGTGTGCATTGAGGGTATGCCCATCTTGAGTGCTCAAAAACAGATCAATGAGCAAGTTTGAGTGCCTGAAATCCTCCAGGCTCTGAAACACTTCAGTCGGGTATGTGGTGTGATGGTACAAAATCTTGTTGTCCTCTTCATCGTCACTGTCATCTTCTTCAGAATCTTCATACTCCTCATAGAAGTCTAATGCCTCTTCATTGTCTTCCTCACTCTCAGTTTCGTCCTCTTCTTCGTCACTGTCATCTGTTGTACTCTCCTCTTCTTCATCTCCATCTGACATTGCAAACTCTCCATCTCCCTTACACTTTGTTATCTCATCTACGGACACACGTCCTGCCTTGCCAACAGGATGAAATGCTGAAGACTGGATGGTGTTCTTGTATGGACCTCCCTTGGAATTTACACTTCCATCGTCATCATCATCATCATCATCATCGTCTTCTTCTTCTTCTTCTTCGTCTTCTTCTTCCTCTTCATTATAAGAGTCTTCGAGTCCATCTTGATCCGTGCTGTCCTCACTCTCATTGCTTGGCCCTGCACGGTCACCTTGTGCCCACCCTTCTTCGCTGCTCTCGCTCGTCTCACTCACCCTCCTGGTCTCTCTGCCCTGTTCCCTCTGATCCCACAGTGGATTCCTCCAGTCATTATGACTGCATGGTACAGCCAGCGCCATGTCTTTACTCAGTCTTGGTCAGCACTGTTCTCACTGTTATCAGAGTCTTTCTTCACCCCCACCAAAACAATTGCTCTTTCTAGGCAGCAAAATGATGCCCCACTTTGAGAAGCAGCTGGTGTTAGTGATGTTGTTTGGGTCTGTCTATAGTATCTGTGTGCTGCCTCTTAGGTGCTACTTAGACTTTGATGACTGAGGCACTTTTAGGAACTCATCACTATTTATAATACTCATATGGGAGGTAACACTGAGCAATCCAACAGGATCACTGTCTAGGATCATATATCTCCTCCACGTTTGAGAGATGACAGCTATGTGGGTCATGCAGTGATGGCAGTCAGCTAGGAACACAGCACATTGCAGACTTGTTTTTCATACAGAGGACAAAAATCTCAGGATTTGGAGTGCAATTCTAGAATACATTTTTATCCTTTTGTGGCTAATCCAGTAAGGTACAGTTGCTGTGAAAGTTTTCACAGATTTATATTTTAATATTTACTATTACTCTTGGTGTCTTCAGGTTGTGTTTCACCTTTTTTCATATTTTGATCTGATACTGTATTTTAACATGCATCCGCATCTGCTGAAAGGCTTTCAGACATAAGATCTGTTTGTGTGGTTTATTTACCTCAGTTGGTGCTTTTAGGCAAACTGAAATAAAAGTAAACAATCCTTAAATACCAGACAAATTAAGGTGTCCTGGGAAAAAGAGAACCTGTCAAAACTTCCCTCATACAACAATGGCTTGAGAGGGTGTATTTAATACACACAAATGACTAGCCTTTTCATGATTTAAATCCTTGTTATGGGCGCCTTTTCTTCTCTTCTATTTGATATGATATTTGATATCATGATTCTATATCTTCTTTGCATTTCCCATTGCAATGTCTCTCTAGTAAAAAAAACACAACAAGTCAGAGGTCAGAGGTCAGAGTCTTGTACAGTGGAACATCCCTGAAGTGTCCACTCTCTTAGTTACCCTTGTCCCTTGTTCAGATCTGCATTTAATGCACATGTGATAATCACTCTGCTTTCTTTGCTGTACACTGTGCAGTAGATTAAAACAGTGTGGTATCATCAAGCATTTTCTCTGTGCCCTCAAAGCACTCCATTCTCTCCATCTCCATATTTACAATTAATTAATAAATAAAATAATACATTTAAATATACATTTAAAAATGAATGCATGAATTGGATGGGTTAACGTTTTGGCTTTATTCCAACTTGGACCAAGAAAATCAATCAACACACAATGATATACAATATGTACAGTAAGTAAGCAATGGATCAACAAATAAACAAACGTACATATGCACACACACACACACACACACACACACATAAACTCCTTTCTGACATACACACAAAACATTTAAACATAGTAAAAGGTTAAGCACAATAACGATCCAGTTGTTGTTGTTATTTTTTTACCTTAATCAAATGGAAATATTTTATTCATTACTGCTGGTTTTATTTTAATGCCATTTGCATTACCACTCGGTCTGCTAAAATATACACCACACGTTCACAAAAAAAGGAGAAATACAGTTAGTTGTTTTTTTTGGTCATGGACCTTGTTTACCATGCCATTTTGGGTGGTCAGAAAAACAAAAGTGCATACCCTCTATGAGAGTCTCTAGATAGCAGGTTAAGTTTAGACACGGCTGACTGCACATTCACTGCAAGTCTTTGGCGCCACCTCAGTTGATAGTTCCTTGAACTGCTGTATGTTCAAGGACTAGGTTATTCATCAACATGTAGTCTTATGCTTCTATGTAAAATAAATCTTGATTGATCACACTGTACAGTTTATTATCTGGTTGAATTCAATATTCTGGTTGAATTCAGTGGAAAATACAGTATATGTCTGCTAACATTCTTTTGCAGATTAAGATTATGAGGGCTGCCAAAATGCAGTGCATCTATATCATAAATTACTCCTGAATTACAGTACCGTATAACTCCTCTAAGTACATCAATGCAACTCTGAGCATACTTATAGCACAGATGTTAAACTGAGAATTCTCAGTTGAGAGAATTTTGAGAATTTATCAGTCTTTATATATATGCTAACATTTCCTGACAAAAATCTGTAGAAGAGCCACTGAATTCAGACTAGGTGCAGACTGCATTTTAAAATACTGCATACACACATGAATATTAACCTTTCCATTTTTTCACCTTAGATACAATGAGACAGATTTTCAAGGGAACCTCTTACAATTAGACAAGTAGAGTGTTGTCCAATAACAGACAGAACTTTTAACACATTCCTCTGGGACAGCTTTGGTTGATCAAAGATCCCACCTTGCAATATATAATCCATGGCAAATCTTTCTCCGTAATAGGTAAGTGTTTGTGCTAGGCCAAACAATGTTTGTGAACAATTTAAAAGACAAAAAATACATAACTGAAGGTCTGAAAGGAAAAGGTCTATATCCGTCGTCGTTCATGCACTTGATCAGTAAAATCCACCTAAAGTTCAAGAGAGGTGATGGGTTGCAAGAGGCCTGATTTCTACACCTAAATACATTTCTGACATTAAACAGGGCATCCAGGGTCCAGAGGTTAAATAACTAGGGAGCAAGATACACCTGAATGGCTCACACATAGACATAAATGCTATTTATTATGACTGTCACTACAGTTGTAGGCAGTCCCTATCTACTGAGGTAGGGAAGACACGTTCTAAGTGTATTACTGAAGAGAATAATTACATTATGAATAGGTTGTGCAATGAGGAGATATCATGGCTTTTTTGGTTGGCTTCTTTGAAACAAAGTGCATCAACAAAATCTAACAGATATACACAGTCCAAAGGAGTACACTACAAAGGTGAGCAAGGGGGTGAAAATGTTTTGCTATATTTTGAAAATATGTCCCCCTCTGGCAATACTACGTGTACTTGGTTGGTTCATGTTAGTCCTTATGATCACCAGAGGCTAGAATAATGAGAGTCTGTCAGTTGCTTGCTTTGTAAACACATTTTCACCTCAGCATTCAGTACTGTGAGATTGTGCTTAAGCTTCATAGAGTATGTACTTAATTTCATTCTGAGATTCACACAGATTGACTGCAGATTGCATAGTTATGTCACATAGCCTTTTTTTTCTCTCACTAAGTGACCTCCCCACTGACCCTCACTCTCCCACTCACCACAGAAAGAGTGCGAGAATTAGCTGTAGTCTGGTACTGATGGAAGATTTTAAACAGAAAGGAAGAAAGAAAGAAAGAAAGAAAAGAAAGTTGGACTGACTGACTGACTGAATGAATGAATGAATGAATGAATGAATGAAGAGTGCCATAAATGAATTATTTGTTTGATATTTGGCATCTGGAAAGTTTGTGCACATGACTATAACCTCATGAGAGTAAAATCAAACGGAAGGATTCATTAAAGCCTTTGTGGAATTCATTCATTTTATTATACAGCATTTTCAATGCTGTAGACAGTTCCATTGAAATGACTGTGCCATCAAAATATTAAAATCTGATATTTGTTGATAATGATGATATTGATATTTGGCAATGGGTTTTGTGCTTCAAAATCATGTTTCATATAATTTTGCAAGTGTGTTCACTCATTGTAATAAAAATGTGTAACCTGCAGTAAGCAAGTAATGCTTTGATACATGTTTCTTCCTTGTCAGCAGAAGCCACAAAACAGCAACAAAACTTTTTTAAAAAGTAATATTTTGCAGAAATGTGTTACCTGTTTGGCAAGTGACCACAATAAGACAGATAATGCTGTGCATTATCCCATATATATTTGATCATTTAAGGGTTGACTGAACCAGGAACTGGCACTAGAAAAATAGACATCTCTGCATTTAAGCCAAGTACATAAAATAATTCTATGCTCATCAAAATTTTCTGTGAAATTAAGCAGCCATCTGCAACCATCTAAATAGGGAAATCCTTTCCACTACAGTACACAGTTGTGTTCTGCACAGTAGTTAGTAGTATAAAGATTTATTTTAAAGGTTTTTGACTTGGCTAAGGGGCAACGTTGTGGAACCCAACTACCAGTTCTCTATATGCGACACATAACACAAGGCTTTAATGATCCCAAGCAACATGGCGCAAACAAACCACAAGAGGGGGGGCTGTCAAGTTTTGGTCAGAGGCAGCAAGAAGGACACGATCACGATAATGAAGCTCAACGCCAGAGGAAGGAAGATGAGGAAGAGGAGGAGTGGACTGGAGAAGGACGAGGGCCACTGGGGCAGGAGCCATTTCCTGGGGCCCTTGGGCGCATCCACCTGCGTGTTCTGGCCCTCGCCAGCGGTACAGTGGCAGAGCACAAGGGGGCGCACTTGTGAGACACTCTCCTGTGGAGGGAGGGGGACAAAGGTCAAAAGAAGGAGGTTTAAACACCCCCACCTTAGATCAGATGTTTCCAAGGCTTCAGACGAATGGGCTCATATATCTGCCTTTTTGATCTGTCTTTCATTTTGTCTTTCTATAACAGACACCAATCAGTTTTTGCTCCTAAAGAAGTTTTAGAAGAAATGTCAATGTCTTACACTTTTAAAGTTTGACTGGTAAAATAGTATGCACTGTATGTGGTGGAAATTGATCTCTCTGAGTGACCTTCTAATTTAGTATGCACCATATGGCGTAATATCAGTTGCAAGTCTGCAGATCTGATTTACCTCAAGAATGGTCTTGTTGTGAGTGCGATGGGGACTCAGTCGAAGATTCCAACGATGAGTCCTTTGACTCCACCCACCATCATCCTCGCTCTCGGTTGTGTCCTGCCTGGTTATTCGCTGACGCTTCCGTTTCCGAGAGCTTATTCGCTGCAGGGAACCGGTCACTTGAAGTCTAAGCCAATGGCAACACAAAACACCAAAGGACAGTGGAGGTAAGTAACAAAAAGTTTAAAGGCCTGACATTCAAAAACTTAAAAGTGTCTGTGTTTGTGAGTTGGTTTGCATGTGTGTGTGAGAAAAAGAGAGAGAGCAGGAAAAACAGAGGGAGAAAATGTGTGTTGTGTTGTGTGAGTGCGTGTGTGTGTGTGTGTGTGTGTGTGTGAGAGAGAGAGAGATAGAGAGAGAGAGAGGGGAGAAAATGTGTGTGTGTGTGTGTGCTTGTATATGTGTGACAGTGTCTGTGCCACACACCTGCTATCTGTGTCCTCAATATCAGCGTCAGCATCGCTTTCTCCCTGAGGATCTGACTGGACACACTCCTCCTAAAGCAAGTCAGAAGGATTAACAATCTCTTCTCTCTGTTTCTTTCTCTCTCTCCCTCTCTCTTACTCTCTCTCTCACACAGACACACACACACACACACACTGTAACATCTTAATACACACAGACCTTGAGACTAAAACAACAAAAGAACAACCAGAAAAGTAGGGAGGGTTAGAACAGACGGCCTGGTGTTCATGTGTATTACTGACCTCTGTACCATAGCCCTCTGAGTATCTGGTTATCATAAACTGACTTTTCCCACATAGTTCACACTTTTGTGTATCCTACAAAATGGAAGATTAATAAAAGAGATAGATAGATAGGTAGGGAGATAGAGAGAGAGAGAGAGAGAGAGAGAGAGAGAGAGAGAGCAAGTGAGTTAAAGCACTGCATTAAATAGGCAGACAAACCATGAGATAACAGAAGAGATGGTGGGCAGACTTGAGGAGCATTGCTTGAGCCAAGTAATCACATCATTACGTTATATAACATACAGTGCAAGCAAGTGTCCAGGGGTCTGTACTCTAACATAAACAGGAATAGAAAGGCTGTACATGGACAACATCGACACAACATATGCATTAGGTTGACAACCAACAAGTATTAAGTACATTATGTGAGTTCTTTTTGCTCTGTTGATGGGTATTTTTTTGTGTGTTTTTGTAGAACACTTGCATGTACTCACTGCTTGGAGATGTTGTTCACAGTAGGTTGTGCAAGCACCTCTTTCACACAGACATACTGCACTGGTCTCCCCACAAGATGCTCCCATTACATCCTGTGTGTGTATAAGTGTGTGTGTGTGTGAGTGTGTGTGTGTGTGTGTGTGTGAGAGAGAGAGAGAGAGAGAGAGAGAATGAAAAGCAAAGAGTGAAATATGAAGTATGACAGATGGATAGTATCGAAAAAAAAATCATCGAAAAAGATTTGAACTTTCCTATCACAAAGTAAATGTAATGTAATAGTTTTTGTGTGGACAGACTCAATGCACACCAGCAGTCATACCTCACAGTCATTATCTGAGTTTTCTCTTGATGAGAAGAGGCCATTGGAGTCGGAGTCCAGGCGCCTCATTCCCACACCATCAGTCACATAGAGCCTAGAAACACACAGCAAACTCCTCTTAAACATTGTAATCACATATAAGTATTCTGTTAGTTCAACTGCAATGTACAGCAATCTTTTTACTTAGACACTGCTTTACAGTAGCTTTAGGCCTGTTCCTTTGTTTCCTTCAATCCTTATATCTCTCTAAAAGCAGATTATCATTACTTACTGTAAAGAAAGCTTAGAAAATTATTCTTTTCTACCATCTCCTCACACATGAATTAAATCCAGTATAATGTGAACAATATCCTACAGCACTTTACTATCTTCCGTTTGTGGGCATTCTGTGTAACTTCATACAAAAATACAGGCAAGTTGTTTAAAATATTCTTCGCATAGGAGGTATTCACGTCACTTATATCAAATACAGTATACCCTGTATTCAACCAGGCAACGTCAGGAAGCCTAGATGTCACTCTTTAAATTTTACCCTTCTGTCCCACGCACTACCGAAACAGCTGTGCTGTGCGCTTTTCATTACGTAATGCCTGCGCGCAGATTGTCATTGCGTGATAACTCTGGACAGATCCGATTTTGTGTCGCTCTACAACACTAAACCATAATGACCACTGAACACTGCCCAACACTCCATATGTGTTTCATATTACAATTAAATCGTTCGTAATTAAAACCAATGTGTTATACCGGCAACACGACACTTCAAAACTATCATCGCTTGGTGGCTATGGCATAAGCAAGGGCTAGCTTGTGTGTGACAACACGCGCTTGTTCACAGTTCGCTACCGTAAATAGCCTTTGTCACTTTTGGTCTTCTATAAACACTTACCTTATATTGTAGAAGCTATTATTCCTATCATGTTCATTCTAAATAGTCCATGAATACTTAGTCAGTGAATAAAGGTTCAATCACGACGGATCTCTTCTACTTTGTATCACAACGGGAGCCTGGATCGGTCCCAAATTGTTTGTCATTGTAATCCTCTACGGTGCCAGTCGGTCCTAAGGCGAATAACAGCGCAGGGGAGTCGAGAGCGCGCCTACCATAAATAAAATTCCAAAACACTGACGGGGACGTGCAAATCTGCAGGGAGGAGACAGATGACAGACGTTTTCAATCCACCAATCCATGGCCTGATAATGGACAAGGCGGAAGGATAGCGCTCTGCGTTTTAAATTTGGGTGAACACGAGTCCATGATCCAGTCAGTAAGCAACTCGTATTTATGGACAAATCTTTTGACGTTGACATTTGGAAGCATATAGAAACGGAACTGACAGTAAACTAATTGACGACGACCGTTTGTTGTCTTTAAGAAAAGGAAATGCGTTTGGACTTCCCTCTTGATCTCTGTTTATCATCCATGTATCTTTTGGATAGAGATTTTTGATACAGTGATAACAGCCTACAGTTTTTATACCAAGTTAGGTTTCTGTCAGGCAGGGTTTGCAAATGCATGCCAGATTTAATATAAACAATCACTTATTAACTGTACATTGAAACGGATTATTTGATTATTTATAAAATTATTTTAACATACATATTATTTTAACTATAGTCTTATCAACATACAACAGGCCAGTTAGTATTAGAATTTTGAAATTAAAATCAGTAACACATATAACATAATTAAAAATCAATTTGTTTGTTTATTAGTATCAATTGTGGCAGACATGACAATCAAATACCCATCTTACATATTGTATAATGGAATAGACTTACTCCTTTTCTCTCATGTTTTAATGAAGGATAGCATAGCACAATAATGATCCCACCCCTTTAACCCCACCCTTGGCATGTCTTAAGGCACTTGTAACATGATCCTTATCTACCCCCAACCCCAGCCCCAGCCCCACCCCCACCACGATACACCCCCCTCCCCACAGCCCAAGTTCAATACCACCACCACTCCCACCCAGCCTGTTGGTGACCTTTGGCTCGGAGAGCCGTTATGATCCCTTTGGAGAGACTGCTAGTGTAATTAGGCTGTGAGTGATTACACATAATCATTGCAGAGATTAAAGTGAGATTAAAGATATCTATCAGATTCTGGCAGTTTACAAACAAAACAAACCACTGCAGGGGAAGACTTGCCCCCTTAGCCTTGGCACACACACACACACACACACATACACACATTCAAGCACACACACACACACATGTTTACACACACAGACCCTATCTCTTTCTCTCCCTCATGCACACACACACACACACACACACTATCTCTCTCTCTCCCTCTCTCTCTCTCTCACACACACACACACACAAATGACATGATTTATGGGAGACTACCCAGATGGTCAGTTCCAGAAACTCCAGCAGAAGCCATGGGTAATTTCCTTTCCCACGAGGCTGTGTGTTTAGTTTTCTCTCCACAACTCAAAGCCTTAATGTGGCAGTTCAGCACATACATCGCATATACTGATGCAGACGTTTGAGATGTATTTGCCTGATGTACATTGTGTCCCGTGCCAATGTTCCACCCTATTGTACAGCTAAGGAAATAGCATCTGTAGGTTATGGAAAAGCAAATATATGGCACATGTAATTAATATAAGGCAAAGCTTTTAGTATTTGACATTATTCCTACCATTTATACTTTTGACTTACTGCTACTTGATATACTGTTTTGATTAATATTCTTGAAACTTACACATTCTGGGTTAAGCAGCTGACTATCACTTGAAACAGGTTAACCTAATTTGTGAAAATAATTTTTATTTTACATAATTAGTAAAGAAACTTTCAAGCAACAGGAATCAATAACTACAAATAATAAATATATACAAAACTACCACATAAAATCACATTAAACAATTAGTGATTATTGTCATGCTTGCAAAGCAAATTGAAGAAAAGAATGTGAGGAACAGTATAATCCAAGCAACAGTAGAAATTGATTATTTGGGTTTGCAGAATTGAATGAATGTGAATTTGTAGTTATTTTTAGGATGGTTTTGAAAACATGCATATTGAAATTTAGTTGCAGAAGAACACTCTTGGTTTTCAACAGACCCTCATCAAAGAGGAAGAGAGAAGATAGACATCCTTCACTGAGAAAGAGGTCAGTGTAATTTGTTGATGGAGGGCTGAAGGAGAGGACAGAGAGAGAGAGAGAGAGAGAGAGTGAGAGAGAGGGTGGAGATCATTAGGCCAAGATAGTGTGACTGTGTATACACAAGTAGCTATGTAAACAGGAGATGCACGGTGCGATTAGGAAATTAAGGAAAAGGGTGCAACTCAAATAAACACTGAAAAGACACACACACACACACAAGGGGTGGGGACGGCAAGGGGTAATGCAGGGGCTCACTTGCATAGACATCCAACCATACTGGCATCCAGAGTGGCGAGCAGCACACTGCACTGAGACAGGACATTACAGTAACCGTTGAGACTACAGCCCAGAAAGGAGATAGATATTAACGAAAAACATGCATGG
Organism: Tenualosa thibaudeaui; assembly: GCA_027481765.1. NCBI lineage: Eukaryota > Metazoa > Chordata > Actinopteri > Clupeiformes > Clupeidae > Tenualosa > Tenualosa thibaudeaui. The sequence goes on from JAIFZK010000120.1 coordinate 1,022,163, forward strand.
AGCCGTGTTTAACTTGCTCAGGCACTCAAGTTGATCAAGTCCGTCATCTGTCTAAAGGAATTTCTTCTGAGCCATTTGAGACAGAGAAGCAGGTGGGTTGGCTAAATTTGCTGAAAAGGTCATTCAAGGAAAAAAGAATACTGTTGTTGTATTATAACCAATGTTTCCTGGATACACTTCTAATTCTAAAGTAATTTATTTGGAGACAGATTGTCATTGCAGATTATGAAGAAGAAGCAAGAGTTTTTCACTGGAGTTTTTACACAGAAAGAGTGTGAGTGGCCAAATCTGGACAATTGAAGGCTCTGCCAAATACACAAAAAGGAGTTTTAGGTGAGATTTTTGATGGATCCATAGCTTCCACATTTATCGGCACCAGTAGGGACTAAATTGGACCGTTTCTGTCATTTGCTTTATTCAGTTTCTTCTGGCTTTTTGAACATGGTCCCATTGATGGATACATATAAGAATGTACAAGTAGTGATCTACTAATTAGAAAATAATAATAATTGATTAAATGCATAAAAATAGACATGAAGCACTCTGATATCCTGGGATCCGATCAATCCTGGCCCTGCTTCATCAGCCCCACAGCCCGTCTTCGTCTCAACACCCTGGACTTTTCCGACCTTTGGGACGATGAGGACCTCGAGCCAGGTGCCCATGAGGATGACTCTGTGTTCACGTCCTTGGGTTCAGACAGTGTTCCTTCCACATCCCCTGTGCCTCCACCTCTGCCCCCTTCCGCCCCTCCACTCCCCCCTTCACCTGCCCCCTCAGGTGGGGTTAGTGGCAGTGGCAGTCGTACCCTGAAGCTCCACTGGAGGGAGCTGCAGAGCTTGCCGCCCGTGCCCCGGGTGTGCCGCTTCGGCAACCAGACCATCTGGGCAGGCCTGGAGCCGGTGCGCCTAGACACCAACCGGCTGGAGTACCTGTTTGAGAGCAAGAGCAATGTGACAAGTGGCGCCCTCCGCAGCCTGGTGATGGGACGGCAGGTGAGATAAGGGTTTTGTACAGGCAAGCATAATCACGCGTCATGCAACACTGAATCACTATCAAAGTTTAGGTTGATTATATGCAGCACCATAAACAAAATGAATGCAAAACTCATCAGAATCAGACATGACCTTTGCATTTTGGAGCCAAGACATCCACAATGATGTTTTTTGTTTCAAGTAATTCCTTGTAATTCCTTTGTATTTTATACCACAGTTAAATCATTGAACTATGCATTAACTTCTGATTTGAAAATATACATTCTATGATTCTATTCTGTCACATTTTACAATCCTTATTTTGCTACCGATATAGATATCAGAGTGAGTATTCAAAGCAATAGGTGACGATGTTCACTATGAGATGAGATCAGTCATTATTTGGACCAAATGCCAAGGAAAGCATGCATTGGCTGTGAACTACCATTACCTACCATTACCCACCACATCATGATTGCTTCTTCTCTAATGATGAATCAAAAGCAAAACCTCTGGAAGCAACCATACCTACAGATATATGTATCATATATCTCTCTTTCTTTCTGCCACATTATTCTTTCTCATATCTCTCCCTTAAAAAAAGAAAAAAAAACTGTTGGTGTTTCTGCTTCCTCCTGCTCCTCTTCAGAAGCAGCCGTGCATGTCTGTGTTGGGGATGAAACGGAGCAACATCATCACCATCGCTCTGAGCAGCTTGCCCCCACCCCACCTGCTCCCTCCAGCCATCTACAGCATGGACTGCTGCGTGCTCGACCGAGAGGATGTACAGGTGTGTTCCACAGACAGAGGCTATCTATAGTCAGCCAGCAAATTCCTACAGATTTACACATACCCCCTTTGAAAGTGCTTAACTGCACCCCAAACTATGTTTTTTGAGTTGCTGACTGAATGAAATTGCTTATGTGGTGAAACACTCTAATACCAGTGTTAAAGGCACGTTTACTGACGCTGGAAGAAATGATGTTTGTTTATGTTTATGTTTCTTCACTGATAATTTTGTCCAACATAACTTATTTCTGATGAACTAAAGACCAAACAAAACATGACAGAGATGCTGTTCACCTCTCACCTCAATATTTTGTAATTGTTTTGGGCTGACAAGCTGCCCTACATTGTTTGTTCCAGTTCACACAGACAGGGTTGAATTCAAAGACAAAGCATTTTTACAGTGTAGACAGACAGTGTGAAGCCACTGGATCGTTAGGTATTATGAGCATTGCTAGTGTACCTTCAGACCTCCGTACACCCATCTCTCTCTACAGAAGCTCCAGGCATTGGTTCCTACAGATGAGGAGCTGAAAATGATCAAGGAGGCCAAAGCCCAGAGCCCCCGCTGCCCCCTGGCCCCAGCTGAGCAATGCCTACAGACTCTGGGGAACATCCCACACTTGAGCTCCAGGCTTCAGCTTTGGTCCTTCGTTCTGGACTACGATACACTGGAAAGGGTAGGCCTGCGTCTCTAGGACATGCAGAGAGATGAAGGAAACAGTTAGAAAGAGAGGTTAATTGAGAGGAAAAGAATTCGGTGTGAAAAGATGTTTGTTAGATTATCTAGTTTTTTGGTGTGTGAGATTTGCTTTGGAGTCAAAGAGTGTTGTTTTAGCTGCAATAGGGTTTTTCTTGATAATAGGAGAACCTACTAGAACGATGTTTTGATGTGTTTTGTGTTCCTGTGAAAGTTTTGTTTGGTTGGCTGTTTTCATTGCTTCACTGCAGTCTTGCTTATAGGAAATCGCAGAGCCGCTCTTTCATCTCAAGCATGCCATGGAACAGCTGGCAGCCAATCAGACTTTCCGCTGTATCCTGGCAACAGTGCTGGCAATAGGCAACTTTTTAAATGGCTGCAAGGTGAGATCCAAAACTCTTTCTTCTTTTTGTTTCTGATGCACAGAAAAAGCTACCATTCCACACTTTAACACTTTTGAACATTAAGAGGACAGGCACACACATACAGTGAAAAGACACACACACACACACAAACTCACTGCACTTTAATGAGGTTCATATGTGTGTGCATGTGTGTGTGTGTACATGCGTGTGTGGGAGTGTGCATGTATGGGTGTGTGTGTGTGTGTGTGTGTGTGTGTGTGTGTGTGTTCTCTGCAGGCACGTGGCTTTGAGCTAAGTTACCTGGGTAAACTCTCCCAGGTGAGAGATACCCACGGCCGCCAGCCCCTCTTACATCACGTGTGTGCTCTCTTGCTGGAGGTGTACCCACAATGCTCTGACCTCTACTCAGACATCACTGCCGTCACCAGGGCCAGTAAGGTCAGCACTGCACTATATCAGCCATATAGGACAGTAATGGATACAGGATTACTATAAAGACAAAACTTGCTGTGTATTTCTATTCTCTTCCTATCATTTCTGTTGCTGCTAAAATACACAGCTGTACACTGAAATATCTGAGCTCTCAATTTACATTGTGTTTTAATACAGACTGCAGATGGATTTAAATTAAAAACAAGACAAATAAAAGACATCAATGACACATAACAGCAACAGCCAATTCACCTAAAACCCACAAACAAATGTAATACACAACATCAAATATCTCTACATTAAGCACCCTATACCATTGTCATAGCAGCAGCCTATAGCTAACACCTGACAAAGGGGATATAACCCATCACGAACAAGAGCCATACTGTACAGATACACTCAAAGCTTGGGAATTGTTACTTTGTCCAATCTGATAAAAACAAATCCTTGGCAAATGTTCTCAGACTATTAGGCTAACTCTTAGCTGACCTCTTGCCACATAGAAACTGACTTCAGAACAGATGTAACAACTCTAATCTGCCATATCTGTGTCCAACCCCCCCCCCCCCTCTTTCTCTCTCAGTGTGACTATTCTCAAGTTCAGTCAAACCTCTTCCAGCTTGAAGCCCACTGCAAAGCATCATGGGAACAACTGCGGCTCCTGGAGAAGGATGGGGACCATCGGAAGAGCAAGGGCGGCCGGAACAGGAGTGGGTTGGACCAGTCTGCTGGCTCTGGGAAGGAGGGTTCTCTCCATCAGAGGTTACCCAAGTTTATGAAGGAGTGCGATGAGAGACTGAAGGTCCTCAGGGCTGTCCACAGAAGAGTCATAAACAGGTATGGTCAAAGATCCTACAACATAATACGCTACAATGGAAGTATACTTGAATAGTTCCAGTCTGCATAAGTGGGAGTGTTACATATGATCTTCTGTATCAACGCATGAGGGCTCAACTCTATACAAACATGATAATGAACACAAAATGGGCCTTTAAGCACCCAGAAGGTATTGGCTTTTATGTCTAGCTTATATCCAGACAATAAAAAATACACCATTTTCTCTGAAAGAACAAGATGGAATTCTGCATTATAGGCTAGAAATATTTGTGTTTAAATTCAGTTTTAAGGGGGCAATAATTATTTTAACCAGCTCAACCGAACCCAAACTGAATATCATTAAACACATTTTTGTATGACTTGAAACTGCAGTGGAACACTCAATTCGGCACAGCCCACGCATCACTGACACACATACACATACACACACACAAACACACACACAGACACACACACTCACAAGCACATACAAGAAATTAAGAAAACAATCGAAATAAACAATCTAATTAACATTCCAGATTCCACGCTTTTCTTCTGTTCCTGGGCTACTCTCGTGCTGTGGTGAGAGAGACCAGTGCAGAGGCCTTCTGCAAAACCGTGAGTGACTTTGCCCTGGAGTACAGGGCAACACACAATGCCATCCTGCACCAGAAAGAGAAGGAGAAAGAGAGAGAGAAAGAAGAAAACAAAGAACAAGAAGAGAAAGGAGATTTCAACCCAAGATCCAAGCTAAAGCAAAAGCCTCGGACATCATCTCCGGTAATACGTCCATTAGACCAAAGTATACACAGGGCAAAAAACAAAAAGGGAAATAAATGGGATCAGATCTCTGTCCCAAAATACTGCTTATAATAGCCATCTCTTGACAAGGGTTAGACTTTCTGCAGTCCCTTAAAGGTGAAGGGTTTCCTTTCTGATTGAGATTGAAGTGTTAATCTAAAAGTCCTTGAAATGGATGTTATGTCTCTGTTATATAACATGACTTATACCATTATTTGTAGGAAAGCCTTGAACAACGCAAACTGGAGGAGTTACTGAGGACTCCTGAGTCATCCATTAGACTAGACATCACGATGCCCAGACACCGCAGTAGAACACCAGACAAAAGAGGTAAAGGCCTACAATTTCACTCAGAATCCCAGCGATTATGCTTATTTATTCAAGTAACAGGGATGCATTTATCCTTTCACATGAGAGATGCAAAGAGTTTTTTGGTGTATGTAGGAACAAACTACTCTGACTGACTGCCTGCCTTAAAAATTCCTAAATTGAATAAACTTCCTTGGAGAATGAAAATGTTCCATCTATCTATCTATCTATCTATCTATCTATCTATCTATCTATCTATCTATCTATCTATCTATCTATCTATCTATCTATCTATCTATCCTTTTTGTCTTACTGTCTTGCAGGTTTACACATGCGAAGGCTAAAATGGTAACAACTGTGACAAAGCACTTTTTTTTTCCAAAAGAAAATGACAGAAAGTGAAAAGAATGAAAACATTATATGCTCCTCTGTTGAATACCAGGTGTTTCTTCACGCTTTAATGCAATATTCTTCAAATTAACTGAATAGCTTAATTGTGTGGCAGTAATTAATAAACAAAGTTTGACTTTTAATTTGGTGCTTTTCTCTGCATGTGTGTGATAGGTGAAAATACAAATTGAAAAGGAAAAAGAGGTCCAAATTATGAATGTATTCACATCACAGGTAGAGTGTGAACATTCTGCTCATGTGGTAGTATGTATGGCTATACATTGCATTCTGTGTTTTTAGAAGTATTTTCAATAATGTGTTCCATACTGGTATTTAGAAAAGGCAATCTTGACATGAGTTTGTAGTGTTCAAGTGAATAGTAACCTAACTGACCTTTGGAGCTAATTAAAACTGAGAAAATTTGAACCATTAACCTGTATTTGTATCACAGCCAGTGAATACCATGTCAGCTGCAGTAATGAAAATAAGATATATTTGTTCTATATATTTTAATAATTCAATGTCATTCTCTTTAAAGATACTGTCAGTGAACGTCACTTAAAGTATTAATTTGTACAACTTGAGAGAACAACACAAGCCTTTGTTGAGAATGATATACAATTATTGTAATTAGGCAAGAAACAAATAAGCATAGCCAGAAAAAGAATGGAAACACACTGAATCAGCTAAATTTATTTTACACTGCCCAACAAAAATGATAATTTATTAGCTGGAAGGTTTGATCTGTCAAATCTGACAAATCTATCTGATCAAAGATTCAAGGGACTCAAAAAATTAATGTTTTGATTAAACATTAAACATTCCTTCACCAACAGAATGGGAGAAATTGCCAATGAAAATGAATGTAGGCCTAACTCAACATCTAGATGAAAAATAATTGCAATGAAAAAAGAAGACTACAAAAGAATACACATTAAGGTAAACTGAATAACATGAATCAACCACACCATCTAAAAAACCTGCATAACCTGCTCAACAACCTGATATAAGCAGAGTTTTCTGCAGCTCAGATTCCTAAGGATGAGTCTTTCTTTTCTGGGAGGGGAGAGTGAGGTGAGACTGGGTATGGGAATGGTTGGGAGTGGGGAGGTGGATAGGTGTACAAGTGCATTCCGAATGAAGGCATCTCTGGCATCGGCATGGGAGGAGGCAGGGGCGGGAGGTACATCATACATGCAAAACCAGGGGGAGGGGGAGGAGAGGGGGTCATGTCCATGGGAGAGAGAGCACCTAAAACCAGAGAAGGGAAAATTATAAGTACAAAAAATTGCTAGGTATTAGTCATCAATTGTAACTTAAAAACAGTAGCTTAAGAATATAAATCACTTGACAATATCTCTTCAAAAGAGCTGGAGACATCTAGACGGTTAGGAAGTCTTTATTGTCCATACAGGAAGTTTGTTTTCGCTGTCAGTAATAACATTTCATGATCAATACAGGGGTTATGAGCAGATATGGAAATGTGGGGAGTGGAAATGATAAGGATTGAAGACAGACATTGGGTGAAAACTCACACACATGCACAACTTTAAACGGGATCTGACACGTAGGGAACACACACACACACATTTGAACTTCTGGGTGAATAACACTCACCCACGGGGTATGGGGGGGTAGGGCTTTGGCTCATGGGCAGAAGTGGTGGTTTGTAGTGCCCATCATGGCTCCCAGGACCTTCTTCGCATAAGTTCTTGTTTTTAGACAGGCAGGCATTCATACAGGGCAGGGTACTCTGCAGAATAATAGAATAATGGGTAAAGATGAATTTTGCAAATGCTCATGATGTGACTTTCACAGACAGAACAACAACAATAACAACAACAACAATACTACTGCACTCAGACACCAACCCATCATTTAACACAATGGCTAGTGTAATGCAGTGTACATGCAATTCTATGGCAGTGACTGAATTATTAGTTATTTTCTCTCCTGCACACTCCCTCACTAAATATGTATGTGTGTGTGCTCCTCAACCTGCTGGTCTGCATTTTGTGCTTGATGTCTGGTTTTAGAAAATGAAACTGAAACAACTACATTCTGCATAAAGAAAACAAATCTGCCATTTCATTACACTTCTTGAGGTAAATAGCTATGTTCTCAGGTATTTTTCAGGTAAGGCAATTAAAGATGAAAAACAAGCAGTTAATTTGATATGCATCAGTAGACCCACTCAATTTTATCCAGAAATGGGAGAAGGTTGGAGAAAATCTTTCATCTAAAGCATCTCTCACCTTCTTCTCCTCATCCAGTGGAACCATATTGTTGTTCTTGTGTTCTCCCTCCATGCAGAACTTGTGCACACAATTGTTGCTATTCCCGCAGAAAATCTTGAGCGTTGGCCGATGTTTCTTGCACATGGTTTCTTTTGGGTTCTTCATTGGTTCTGCTAGTGTGTCTCTCTGAAACCCAGACACCTTCTGGTGGAACTCAACATCAACTGAACAAACGGGAGGGGTGCTCTGCAGAGGGAAAGAATAATGGGCATAGAAGAATTCTGCAAATGCTCCTGATGCAGCTTCCACAGACAGCTCAACAACAGCAGCAACAACAACACTACTGCACTGCACTATTATGCAACAGCAGTTTAGCTGTCAGTGACTGAATTATTAGTTATTTTCTCTCCCACATATTCTCTTCCTCACTAAATATATATATTATATATATTTATGCATTTAGCAGACCCTAGAGCAACTTAGGGTTAAGTGCTCAAGGGCACAACAGTGGCCTCTGAGATTCGAACCCACAACTCTTCAGGCTACTTGCACACTAGCCAGGTTCCTTAACCACTACGTTACCACTGCCTGTGTGTGTGGGTGTGTGTAGGTGTGTATGTGTGGTTTCTCCTCAACCTGCTGATCTACATTTTGTGCTGGATGTCTCATCTCAGAAAATGAAACTAAAACAATACACATTACATAAAAACAATTCAGCCATTTCTTTACACTTATTGAGGTAAACAGATATGTTCTCAGTTATCTTTCAGGTAAGGCGATCAAAGATGAAAAACAATCAATTCACATGCATCCGTAGACCTACTCAATTTTACCCAGAAATGGGAGAAGGTTGGAGTAAATGTTCTAAGACATCTCTCACCTTCTCATTCTCATCACCTTCCTTGTCCAGTGGAACCATATTGTTTTTCCTGTGTTCTCCCTCCATGGAGAACTTACACGCACAATTGTTGTCATCCTGGCAGAAACTCTTGAGCTGTTTGTTGCACGTGTGTTCCTCTGAGTTCTTTAGAGGTTTCTGAAATCCAGAGACCTTCTGGCAGCACTCATCGTGAACTGAACAGTCCAGGCAGGATTTTGGTGCACAGAGTTCCCCATGGCCATCTTCACTGCACTGCACTTCACTCAACACTTCTCCAGGCTTGGCCGCATCAGAATTAGGACCTCTCATTTTCTTAAACTCTTCAACTAGATCCTTCAAGATGGTGTTAACGGCGACCTCTGGTCTGATGTAGTAGGCCCTCTTGCAGAGGGGACACTGGCACACTTCTGCAGTGTCCCAGTACCCGTTTATACATGTGTGACAGAAGTTGTGTCCACAGGAGAGGCTCACAGGCTTACTAAACACATCCAGACAGATGCAACACTGGAACTGCTCATCATTCATCAGTTGCAATGCCATAACTGAAATTAGATAATATTTCATAGTGTTTACCAAATAAGAAAGCAACCTTCATTTAGCTATACCACACATCAATAAAAAGTCAATCACATTGATTCGAAATTGTATAATAGATGAAGGTTTATAGCTATAAACTACCCCCCAACTCCCCGCCACCCCTCACACACACACATTGTTTTGCCAAACAAGAAGAGTGACATTCATTCATCTACATGCCACTCATTTCCAGGAAATTTAGAACCAATGTCAAATTCTGTGTAATGGTTAGAAAGTAATAGCAATATTAATAGCAATGAAAGAATATTTATATTCTGTACATCATTTCTTACTTATCGATCAGCCCCAGAGTTTAACCCCCCAATTACATACACATAGACACACACATTTTTGCTTAGCAAGTAATTACAAAAAACTGTGTCCAGGACACATTAAAAAAAGTGTATCTGGGCATATGTACAGTAAATATAACAAATCTGTTTATCACCTGTAAAGTTTTAAACAGCAGAGACTTTAGAGAGGATTCTCTTGGGTCCTGTCCATGGAGCTGAGGAGTCCTGTATGACTGCACAGGACCATGTTCCTATAGATGCTTTCTCTCCTGCTTTAAGCTCCTCCTTGAGGTTACATTCCTTTGTGTCAACAACATTCTAGGGCAAGTGATGAGAGAAGAGTAGGTGGTGGAGTCTCTGAGTCTCTAATGCTGTGAATTATGGTGAATATGTAACTGGAAAATCTAGACTGTATTACAAACAATACGGGAATACTTTTTTACCAGTGCTACTGCATGTTGCCAGTTAAATGTTACGTTATCTTTATTTATCCTTGGGGGAGACTTGTCTTCTGCTTTTGACTCATATGAGGGGTATGAATGGGTACATTTCAAGTTGTGATCTCAGAGCACACATATCCACGCACACGAGCAGTGGGCATTGATACAGCCAATGCAGCACCCGGTGAGCAGGTGGGAGAATAGGTGGGATTAGGTGCATTGCTCTAGGGCACCTCATCTGTGGCTATAGATGTGGGATACAATATAAAATTTGTAATTCTTTTGGGAATTATGAACTATCCATCCAATTAATTCTGCTTTGTTTAAAAGGATATATGATGGCATGAGGTTAGAGATTAGTGCTTATGCCATGTTCAGAAATATATTCTGCCAATCAGATTATGGCAATCAGATTATGATTATATCTACATAGAAGACCTTGAATAAGTTAGGAAAAATACATTCTACATTCTGCATACATTGCATGGCTCCTTATAAGAGGGTCCCAAAATAGACTGTCTCACTGGGTGCATAATGGAATGAATGAACATAATAAGAAGGACCCACAGACTGATGAGCTGTTGAAATCCTATATTACAACTGGACAACATTTAATTCCCAAAACTACAGCAACTTAGTCTCCTCAGTTCCCAAAGCCCAGTGTTAAAAGAAGGCTTGAAACATTGCCAACATTTTTTAGACATGATGTAAAAATAAAAAAAAGACAGTATAACAAGTTTCAACAACTGATAGCCTATGATATCACTTTTCCATCATGAGACAGCAATTTTAAAATTGGGGTTGTAATAAAACAAAACTCTCCATCATTAAACAACTGAAATAGCTTAACAGGTTTTTAATGTTACATCTTTAACATTCTCATATAGAAGACAGCACCTAGAAAATGGTATCTTGAGTAAAATTACATTTCAGAATAAAAAGGTGAAAAGTGATGTCACTGAGCTGGTTTGCTGACAGGAGTAATAATCATGGGATTTAGATTCCCTCCTGCTTCATTTCCACCAGGGCCCAGGATTGGGAAGAGCTTCCCAGAAAAAGATTGTCCAGTGAAAGAGAAAAGTTTTGACTTTTTTTCAACATCATGGAAACTGACCAGACCCTTATCGTAGTCCACAAAGACCCCTACTATCTGAGGTTTATCTTCAACAAACAGAGGCTGAGGAGGACTTGCTCCAGCAAAGAACTGATTTTTGCCTGTGAGCACTATAGTCCATGAGCCCTCGCATGGGGCTGCTTTCACCGGCCCTTTACGTGTGACTGACTCACTGGCAACTCCAATGCTCCAGTGACTTTTTCCTGCAACCTTCACCTGAAAGTAGAACTTGCCAGAGAATCCTTGTTTCCCCAGAACACATTTGGATTCGTTAAAACGCACAGAAAGGTCTGGAACATTTTGCAGATGATCACCACAGTGTACCTGCTTCTGGTCCACAGACAGCTGCAGTAGCGGATGAGCTGTCTCTGGATCCAGAGTCACATCCACTAGAAAGAGAGACAAATACTATTACTACTACCACTACAATTACTACTACTACTACTACTAATAATAATAATATACTTTTATTTGACATTATTATGAATACATTACATTGTAAATAAAGAGCTCCTTAAAGGAATACCAGGCAAAAAAATTAGGTTAATTTGCCTTATAGTATAACAAAATCGCTGACTTGCGAAACAAAAGCTCATAATTTACCTGCAAAACACTGCATCCACCACAAGTCTGAAAGAAAGATGGATGGAAACAAAATTGTTAGTCTTTATAGTGCAACATTTCAGGCAAAAATACTAAAAAATACTAAAACTGCTTTGTAGCTTTTTTCATGTTAAAAACATAGAAATAGAAACATGATGTAAAAAAAACAACCATTCTGACCAAATGTCTATGATCTGTATTATCCAGATATTCACAGTTAGCATGTCAAACAGCTCTCTTGTGATATTACATTGTACAACATGGGTCACTGCAGCAGATCAATGCCATTGATCACTGACAATTGACAATTGACAATACAACTCGAATTCAACCGAATTCTACATATCCAACTGCATGGGCACACAGTACTTGAAATGTTAACGGAGAAATAGCAGTATGGATTAACTGTGATGTTGTGCAAACTTACTGTTCAGGAAAAATTTTAAGATTTCTCTTTGAATAGATTTTTCCAGCTCATGCAGGTAGATCTCTGTGTGTACAGGGCTGTCATCAACTCTCACATCACTTTTTGTAAAATTTGGTGCCTGGCACAAGGTCAGATCAGCCTATGGGAAAGCGGTTAGGTCCTGAGCAATACTGTGCAAAACATTTTCAAGGAAACTAGTGTGTTACTAACCTGAGAGCATTTGAATAAATATCTAACTTAAAATGATGCTGTCAGTATTATAAGAGAGAGAACAGCCTGAAAGCAAATCTCTCAGGTAAAAAAATGACGTTAATAAATCACAATGCCAACAGTGAGCCTTCCTTCAACACAATTAGGCAGAAGCACAATCGACAAAATGTTGAATGACTAAATGAAAACCCCTGTTACATCAATTAGCAAAACATATTAAAAAATATCACTCATGTGTCTATATATGACATAACTGATAATGAAAATGACTGAGTTTGTGTTCACATCTGCTATAGTACTTATCGTAATGGGCCTTTATGAGATAATTTTCATGACGGGCCTCTCTCTGTATGTGTGTGTTTATGTGTGTAGTGTGTGTAGCAGGTAGTGTTGGCTGTGTGTGTGTATGTGTGGGCATCCTTACCTGCAGCAGGTGAAAATGGTCATGTGTTTGTATGAGCTCCTCCAGCTGTTTATCTCTGCTCTGCAGTGTGTCAATCTCCTTCTGGAGCTCCCCGAGGAGCTCCTCAGTATCTGTTTCCATGGAACACTGTTTGGCATCTCGAGCTCCCTGTATATCAAGGCGGCAGCGCTCCAGAATTCTGTCCAACACAGAGAACAGCTCACCAAAGTGGGTATCTTCCTGCTGTCTAAAAGTCTACTGGTGAAAAAGGATTGTGAAGTAAAACAGCAGAGAGAACAGAGCACTCAATTATCATTCAATTGTAAAAGTAGCCACTATTCAGACCAAATTAACCTGCCTATTGAAAAAGACAAAACATGGAAAACATCACTTTAATACGCACACAAGATAAACACAAATTTTAATCCAATATGATAAGAGACAGGAAGAGCAGACACATACAGTGGAATGCATAATGTGCCATGCCCATTAGACATGGTAACATACCATTTAACATATTTTGTATGTACAAGCATCTCTCCTCACCTTCCTAATCTCCATTTTGCGTCGGATGTCAGCGATATTCTCCTGTTTGTCCCTAACCTTCAGCTGCAGCTCTTCTCTGTTTTTCTCTATCTGGTTCTAAAGTTGTTGTGACCAAAATGAATATGGAGTCTATTTCACAAGCAAAAGTGATTTCTGTTCTCACAAACAAAAGGGAATTTGGAGTACAACACCTTGTGTACAAATTATTGTCTATAAACATACATAATCATTAATGAACTATTGTACAAAAAAAATTATTTACTGATGCTGAAACAACAAACTATAATGCTTGTACATTAGTACATTACAATTTGAGTTTCTTGATTACCGTTTTCTAATTCAGAAATAAAGCAATAAAGCAAGAAATTCAGCAATATTTTCTTCCCATTGGGAATATATATATATTTCATAGAATTTTTCCCACTGAAAAACAGCAAAATAATAAAAAAGCTGAAGCATCTCTCACCTTCCTCTCTTTGCCCTCCTCCTCCAGCAGAACCAGTTTGTGGTTCTTGTGTTCTCCCTCAGAACACAACTCACACACACATATGTGGTCATCCCTACAAAACAGCTCGAGTGGCCGTCGGTGCTTCTCACACATGCGTTCTTCTATGTTCTGCAGTGGTTTTGTGAGTGTGTGTCTCTGAAATCGGGGAACCCTCTGGTGGAGCTCAAGGTGATGGCTGCAGAAGGACGTTCCACAGTCCAGACAGGATTTGAGGGCACGGAGTCTCCCCTGCCCATCCCCACTGCACATGTCGCATGCCACTTCTCCAGGCTGAGCTACATCAGTATTAGGAACTCTCATTTTCTTAAACTCATCAACTAGATCCTTAACGGTGATGTTAATGCTGACCTGTGGTCTTCTGATGAAGACCCTCTTGCAGACAGGACACTGGCTCACTTCTATACTGTCCCAATACTTGTTGATACACATCTTACAGAAGTTGTGTCCACAGGAGAGGGTCACTGGATTATCAAATATATCCAGACATATGGAACACTGGAACTGCACTTTGCTCAACAGTTGGAATGCCATAACTGAAATGACGCAAGATCATAGATATTACCAGGCAAGAAGACAAGAACAGCTACTATTGCAAGGAATTTACAACCCTACAAGTCAAATTCAATGTAATGGTTAGAAAAGTTATAGCTACAAAGGAATAATTATTTCTATTCACCAAAATCAAATATGATCCAAAATCCGAGAGTTATCTCCCCAAAAGACACACACAACACACACACATTTTGGTTGTATTCCTATAAACAAACCTGTGTATCTCCAGGGGAGTTTAAAACAGCTGATGATTCAGAGAAGATTGTATTGGGTCCTGTCAGAGGAGCTAAGGAGGCCTGTATGACCGTGTGGGTTCCTTTTACAGGAACATGCTCCTGGATTTCCTCTCTCCTGCTTCAAGCTCCTCCCTGCGCTGACATTCCTTAGATACAGAACCAGCAACATTTTAGGTGAAGAGAAAAAAAGGAGGGAGTCTATAACACGACAAATCACAGAACTATCATAGAGCATTATGGGATGGGTGGAAGCCATTGCCCAATGGGCAGGTGAAGGACTTTTGTTGAAAGAATGGGTAGTAGACCTTCCCCACACAGGAGAAGCACACACCGGCATCTCCTCACACCCTAATTACAGAAGTGCCTTATACATTATCATTCCTATCTGTCGAATAGCTAATAGGCAGTCCTCGGTCTCTCTGAGCGCGCCGAATCTGGCAGTTTCTTGTAGCGCATTGTGCGTTTGGTGTTTTGTCTGGACACCTCTCTCTCTCTCCATAATTAGCGTCATGATGCTCATCATAATCTGTTGATATCTCCTTGTTCCATGGTGTCCATGGGTGTAGTGGTCGATAGACGACTTGCATGACTTGCGTATACCCCCACTAAAAAAATCTCCTCTACAACTCTGATGGTGCCTATGATAATATTTGCGTACTGACAGCGATGAGAAAACTCTCACAGCTGCCTGTAGTAGTATGTAGTAAGTATGAGGAAGAGGACAACTTTAAAGCTGTTCCACTGAACGGAAAACATGCATCTGGGAACCTTAAGTATTACCGATGCTTACATACATGTTGCTGAACCTTAATCGATGGACAAATTAAATTAATCTTTAAATTAGCGAGTCCGCTTAAACTTTAATTCAAACTTTGGCAGCTGCGTAAACGTAGGTTACATGCCCAGTTTTTCAAACCGATTTCCTCCAATCCTTTATGTCTTTAAATCCACCCCACTATAATGTATGACATGTACAAAAACCAATAAGCAACAAGAGTTTCCATGTATAGCCAATGAGACATTTGCTCTGTCAAGGTAGGAGTGGCAATCTGTTGTCTGGAGCCGTTTCCGACGCCATTTCATAAACTGTGAAGGTCTCGGCCGAACAAAAACCCGTGTGGATTGAGCCATCCAAGTATTTCGAAGGCGAATTTTAATCATTTTTAGTCTTAAGCTCCTGGTGAGTATTTTCATACGAGAGATTTTTTGTCATTTTTATTTTTTTCTGCCTCTGAAGTATCTTTGGAGCATTTTTGTTTTGATTTTTAATGCATTTTTCTGGCTGGTACATTGAGTCTGTGTTGGCTTAGTGGCGTACATTTTGTGATGCTGCAGTTGCAGTCTTCTCGTGACGGTTGGCTTTGTTGGACAACAACCTTTTTGTTTTGTTTTTCAATGAATTTTTTTCTGCTTTTTCCTCCGTGTGCCTATAGAACATGTGTGTGTGTTCAAAGCAGATTTTTATTATTAAGGTGGAGGATCGCGGTTTTAATCTGAACGGAATGAGTGAGTGTGCAAAGACGACAAGGGGGAGGGGGGGGGGGTCTGCATTTTTCTCCTTATCGGGACTTAACGTAGACGTTTTTTACTCTATATTTTCTCTGCCCATTATGCAAGTTGCGTTATATTCTGCGTGAAGTTGACTGAGTAGGTATTTACAGACAATTGCAGTTATTTTTGCCGGCATTTTTGTTTTTGTTGTTCATTGATACATTCTGCAGGCTTCCAGTAGGATTTGGTCAGATGACGTAATCTTGAAGGGAGGATTTTTAAATGATTAACTATTTTTTTCCTTTCATATATATTTTTAGAATTTCTTTTGAAATGGACTCGCTCTCATTTTGCCATAGCCATTATTTGGAGTATTTTGGGACATGAAAATGATGGGTGTATGTAATGTTGGTGCATTTTGGGTGTAATATGTCTGTTGGGTCATTTTTATCCGTTCATTAAAAGGAGAAAAAAATAATGCCGCAAATTGTGTCCAACATTAATGCATGAGCCACAGTGTATGTATGTATTTGAAGCTGGGAACCACGGCAATACAAGCGCACAGGAGGGCTGTGTTGTGTTCTCTTGTTAGGTAACGTTAGGTGTTAGGCCTACTAACAGGGCAATGAACCTAACGTTAAATGTTGAGTAAATGTTGAGTTCAGTTTAACCTGAAATTAGTTCAGATACCCTATTTGTTGAGGATGGCATCCTGCTGTTTCTGTCTCAAAATCAATTGCCACAGCAAACTGAGGTGCAATGTGCTCTTATTACTCACAGTAGCAGTAAACTGCCCCCTAAAACTTTGCTAAACAAGCAAGTTTGCATGTAGTATGCATGCAGCTTTGAACAGAAAGTAGCTTAACAGAGTATCAAATGTTTTGTATGTTTTTTTTTTTTTTCATTATCATGCAAATAGTTTTGGTAATGGAGACTATATCCAACATGGTCATTACAATGTAGCACAAAATAATGAGGTTGACTGCTGAGCTACACATACAAGGTGTTGGGGATGAGGGTAGTCTGAACACCACAGTATCAAGTTATAGGCTGGTTAATGCACATAAATAAAGCCATTCTCTATTTAACTTCAGTAGCAGACTAGTAAGTGTGCCAAAGTATATATGAACTTGTAACATTGAACCCACTTTTTGTCAAATTGGGGGGAAAAATTAACTGCCCTTTTAGAACCTTCGCACTGACCTACTATTTGCTGATTGTGCATGTTATGCCATAAGACTGTCATATTGCTGTCTGCAACACTGTTGTGGTATATTAAAAGGCTATCTAATGCACCTTTCCAAAACTGGTCAGTCCCAGATATACATAAGAAAACTAATAATTTGAAGGAAGACTTATCAAAACCTGTTACTAAGAGAAAATAATCACTTGCACACAAGTGACATTGGCTAAATTGACATCCTTGGCAAGGGCTCTTTGTGTGTGCGCTGCCACACACATCCTGACACAAACCCCATTTCTCAATGATTACATTCTAATGCTTGTTTTTCCTCCCCCTTTTGTAGTTTTTGAGGGAGCTATTTTGAGCCACGACACTGTAAGTTTGTGATATTTTTTTGTCACCCTCCCCCCAGATTTAGGCCTATGCCATCTCCTTGAAATCACTTCCTAGTCTGGATTAGTAGTACAATCCCCCTAACTAGCATTAGACTTTTGGCTTGTACACAAGATGGCTTGATGGTCTTAGCTGAGTTTTGTGCTTAAAGCTGTAATTCAAGTGTAGTTCAAGTTTTATTTGTGTGTGTGTTTCTTTTTTTGTTTGTGTGTGAAACATTAGCCTGAAAAGCCAAGGCAAGTTAACCATCCTAGCAAGGTATACTTTCTCTTAATCAGTGAAGGAGTGTGATGAAAACTGACACTTGACTGTGTTTACGTATGGCTGGGGGAAATGGAAAGTGCTGGTAGCTGTGAATCTGTGAATTTCCTTTCCTGCTTTCAGGGCCAGGCTAGATATCTGACTGTGAATCAGAAATGAAATCAGACCGTGTTTGAGATCCTCCCTGTCCAACCAGCCCATCAGTTGTAAAAAATGCATATAAGTTAATTAAATTATATTCTCACTCAGACGAATCAAACCCATTTTTCTTACCAATTACCTTAGCCCATTTATTTATAGTTAATAGTATGCACTTTATGGGTTTGCAGGCTATTTTGGATTAGACCATGGTATTCCCCAAATCTCTAATATTCACACTCCAGTCACAAGCATTTCACACTCAGATCAGGTGTCCAGACAGGTTCTCTCTTACACTTAGTAGCATTTGAATCGACATTGAACTTAAGATTGGCCCATTTTTTAATCAATTTTGGATGAAGTAAAACCACAGCAAGCCATTAATTAAGCATTTCAACATTTGCCCAAAACAAATTATATATAATCAAAAATGGCCACTAGGCACAGGTAAGGGTTGTATGATCCTGCTTTGTCTCCCATGACGTCAAACCAAAACACACACACACAATCATAATCCCCATTTGTGCAATAAACCAATAATCTCCAATTATCTACTCTGACTGATTCTACCACCCCCAAACCCCCCAGGCTTAGAATGAATAATTTCAGAAACATTTCCCATGCACCTACATTATAGTTGATTGACAGAACTTTATTACTTGTGACATTTCGGTCATCAGTTGCATTCCTACTCACTCTGATCCAAGCCCTCTATGCTTAAGTCGCCCTCTAAGACAAAAGCTACACAAATTTAGCTGAAACTTCCAACACAGCCTCTTTATGCCAAATGAAATTCACATTCATATTTCCCATTCATAAAAAGTAGACTTACACCGCCCATCTATTCCAGTTGCGACAGTATCTAGGGACAGCATGGTCTTCCACTTTAATGGGAATCATCAAATGACACACAAGTGCAATAGCACACACAAGTGCCAATTTTTGTTTCTGAAAGAGAGAACAGTGCTGAGTGATTAAGATAACTTCTAGTCCTTTGGGGCCCTCTACTGGTCACCACTGAGACTGCTTTCTTACGAATAAAAGATTTTTATGATTCTTATGACTTATGTTGACACATCTGTTTATCCAATGCAAACATGTTCCTTAGTGTAACATTGGGTGATGAGGTGCATCAGTCTGGATAAAATGATTAGATTGAGATAGTTGGACTTGACAATTATCTGTGCTACCTCCTATCGCCCCATGAGGGCAGTATTACGCACACTGATTTTTAGTCAAGCGTTCTTTGTATTCCAACTGTGACCCTTGTCCGGTTATATTTACACATCCTTATTCCAGCTCAGACTGTTGAGAGCCCCACCTGCCCACCCACTTCCCTCCTTCTCCTTCCCCTTCATACCAACCAATTACCCATGATGCACTGTTGAGCTGCGCCTCACCCGTGCCCAATAATGACCCTCTTCTCTCCTACAGAATCAGTGACAGGCAGACGACCCCGCAGAGTCACAGATACTATGGAGTGAGTGCTGGCTATTTACACCCCAAAGTATACTACCCTGCCAGAGCCTGATATCAGCTGTTTTGCACAAAACACTGAAAACAAACACATCTGTATAGTTATGCATATTTACAGAACTGCAACACAAATACACACACACACACTCACGCAAGCACTTAAATAAGTCTATTGCTTTTTGGTCACCCTTCTGCCAAATAGTGACAGAGAATGCATGCCGCAATAATCACAAGAAAAACTGAAAACGACATACATTCTGTCAAACTAATACACAGCTGGCATATCCTGCTAAACCCTTGAAGGAAAGAAAATGATTTGAATGAACACTGACAACACTACCTGCAAATCATTTCACTCTCTCAGAGCAGAATTCTGTGGAAATCTAGAGAGATTTCTGATTTCTGGTGGATTTTTCTTGTATGAGTGGACTTTTGATACAACTTCACAGGGCAGTTTCATTTTATATATTTCCGTGGTTTCTATGCTTAAACTGATTTTTGGCCGGTGTTATTTGTTCTGTTTGTTGTACTAAACATCTCGAACTTGAGTTAACTAAGCATGCTAAGTTGTGGTAAGCTTTTTTTTTTCTTTTTTCTTTTTTTTTTTTTAGCACATTGTCATACATACTCCACATGGTCTATTCACGATTTTAGAAAGAAATGGGTTTTATATCTCTTGTTTGAAGGGAATGTTGCAGTGTTTAAAGCAAATATAATTGGGTAAAAAAACAAAACCACAATGACAACTGTTATGCAGTGAGTACAACACACACACAAACACACACACTGTCTCTGGTTGTAATTGGTGAATTGATCTTCACAAATCATTCCTATCATTTAATTAGTGCTGTCTATGCATAAGAGGAAACCCAACTTTTGGGGCAATTAGCTTATTTGCCATCTTTCCCTGTACTTGGATAACAGGATGCTTACCCTCTCTTCTTTGGGACTGCAATACCCAGACACTGTCAGCCTAGCTTGACACAATTCACTCCAAGTGCACTATACCACCTCCCCCTAAAGGTCTCAGGAGCTATAGGCTAACTGGTCTAACCCACTTCCAGTGAATTCTGATAGCGCTAGGCTAACAGTGTCAGACTTGGATTCGGTAGACTGGCACTATTGCAAGCATGAGGAAGAGAAAAGTATGTGACCTATCATCTAACTATGGGGTAGACAGCCAATAGGCTGATTTACTAAATAGTTGGTGTCTTTCACACACACACACACACACTTTACTTACTGCATCTTTTAGCATAATGGAATATTTCACTCTAATGTTAGTTGCCTTTGTTTGAATAGTGCCCCTGTCAGTGGTGTGCTTACTGGTGGTGTGGTCACTCACTCACTCACTCACTCACTCTCCTCTGTCTGTGTTTTGTAACAATCCTTTAATGTTTTCTTTTTTCTGCCTGTCAAACTTCTCTGTGAAAATTTGCTCTCTTTGCCTTTCTTCATGACTCTTCTACATACCCCTCTTAACCTTTTGATATTTTTTGTTTGCTCCCCTTGTCTTGCCTTGTCCCCTTTGCTGTTTATTTTCATCTCTCTGAGCTTTTTCTCTCTGTTCTATTATTTACTTGTTTTCAAACTCTTATGGTGTGTTTATTATATAATATATATATGTAAACACATTGGTGTCTATCTTTTCACCCTTGCCGTCTTCATTTCATTTTTACTCTCTTCTCTATTTTCTCTCTCTCTCCCTCTCTATCCTCGACATCTTTGTGTCTCACTCTCTTCACTTCATCTTTCTCTCTGTCTCTTTTGTTTTCCCCTTTCTTTTTCTCTCTCTCCCCCTCTCCTTGTCTCAGTGTCTCCCCCACCAGCAGCAGCCTGATGGCCAGCAACGTGACCAACAAGACGGACCCACGCTCACTCAACTCGCGGGTCTTCATCGGCAACCTCAATACCATGCTGGTGACCAAGGCCGACGTGGAGGCCATCTTCAGCAAGTACGGCAAGATCGTTGGCTGCTCAGTGCACAAGGGCTACGCCTTCGTACAGTACGCCAACGAGCGCAACGCTCGTAACGCCGTGGCCAGTGAGGACGGCCGCATGATTGTCGGACAGGTGCTGGGTGAGGAATCCAACACTATTCTTTGAATTCACGTTTTGTATTACCAGATGCAGTATTATCTCAGTTATGAAAAACTGTAGGACAATCAATACCAAGTACCCTTCCACACCCACTTCTTAAAGGCTGTCACTTTGATGCTGAAAATTTGATTGGATTTGAACGGACATTTGATCAGCGTGTGGTTATTTTTTTGAGGGCTTTTTTGAAGGCAAGTCAACCTGCATTCATGGGTTCACTGTGCCTCCTGAGTCATTTAGGACTTCAAAAATGGTTTATTAAATACAATGCAGGTCTGTGGAGGAGTACAGGTATGATCATGTGCTATAGAATGTACACATACCTCCCTTAAAAGTGAAAGTGCTACCCAGATGAATTCAGCCTCTTATTTTAACATCCTTCCTCTTTGAGTAGCTCAGATGAAGAGGATGTACCGTACCACAGACTATTCTTTCTTTCAAATGCTTTTGGCTTGAGTTTTGGCTGGAAACACCAGCAGGGTGTAAGCTCAGGTAGTAGTGTTTAAATTAAAATCTGAAAAGCCTCCTGGTGTGTCCCACAGATATCAATCTGGCAGGTGAACCAAAGCCTCATCGGTCGAAGACTATCAAACGCACAGCAGGAGACATGTACAGGTAGAGTCGTCTATCTCTTACATGCAGGTGGAGAGTTTTGCCTTCCTCTTGAGTTTCGCAAAGGGATTAAGACTTTTAAAGTTAGTTAGTTTAGATTGGTTTTGTCCGTAGCTGTGGTTTCTGTGAGCCATACTGTCTTGAGTCAAACAAGTAAATATTTTAAAGCAAGTAAATTGATCCAGAAGTTTTCTTGAAAAATGTGCATATCCTCTTTGTCTTAGCCTGGTGATATGTAGACAGTACAGAAATTTGGGTCCATTTAATTTAATTTTTGTTTTTTTTATGTTCTAAATTGGAGTTATTTTACTGAGATGAAAACATTGCCTTTGTTCTCTCCTTCTCTGACTCTTCCTGCAGTTCCTCCTTTGATCTTGACTATGACTTCCAGAGGGACTACTACGACAGGTGAGCTCAGGTGCTCCAGTGGCCTTCTGAAGCACAGAAATTGCTTTGTAATTCTAGTTCTCTAGTCCTCAGTGTACAGTGACCACACTTTCAGTTGTTTTATATAGTATATAGTGATTCATGAAGTTTGAAAAGGACTCTAAAGATAGATTGAATAGACAAATCTAAGTGTGTTTATTACCTCGTAAGATGTGCTATTATGCTGGTTTTGATTGTATGGTAGAATGTGCTGTGATTCCCATGACAGCAAATGGGAATATCTTAACAGCACATAGTTGCTCTTGTTAGCGACAAATCAAATGAGCTTCACCCATTCACACCTTTTAAGAAAAGCTGTATCAGATGAGTAGCTTTCCAGAGAATCTTCCTTGCTGTTTTACTTGTGACTCAGTCTGTTTGTTTTCCACTGTAGGCAGGTTACATACTCTTCATGCTTCATACTCTACCAGCAATAGCATGTCCAAAAAGGAAAAACTTCTGCCAGAGCACACACACTCGTAAACCCCCCCCCCCACACACACATACCTCTGGTATCCCCAAAGATGAGGAAAACGGGTCATTTTACACACTCGTACACACACGCACGCACAAGCAGCCGCCCCCTGCCCCAGCCAAGCAAATCCCTCCAAACTGGCATGTCGTTGACATTCTGGGAGGTGTGGTGTTGGATCAGAACATATGTCAGGCGTCAGCAGGGAAACATTTTTCATGAGTGTGCCAGCTGCCTCTGTTTGATGGCCCCACCTTTCTGTAAACAGGGGCTCTAACTGGGGCTCTAACTGAAGCAGTTGAAGCAGTCTCTCTCTCACTGCCTCTGAATGGAGAGACTCACCGTTGCAGCGGGCAGCATTTGCAGTCAGAAATAAATTGTGGAGTTGCAGACGTGAACCATAGCCTGAAATAATGTGGCAAATATGAAGCAGAAGCAAATCATTTTTTTAGGACAAAAGCTTAAATGAGAAGACATTTTTCTATTTGTGTGTGTGTGTGTGTGAGAGAGAGAAGAGAGAGTGTGTGTGTGAGACAGAGATAGGAAGCAGTGCTCTGTGTTTTGTATACTAGTAGATCATGGGTTCTCTCTCCCTCTGCATATGCTACTAATAATTATGTTGGTCTGTGTGTGTGTGTTTAGGATGTACTCTTATCCCTCCCGTGTTCCCCCACCACCACCACCACCTCTCTCGCGGGCGGTCATCCCCTCCAAGAGGCCAAGAGTCAGTCTGAGTGGCAGTCGCCGCACCAAGAGCAGCTTCTCCTCCAAGAGCAGTCAGCGCACATCCCGGACCAGTAGGCATTGCATTTCCTCATCTCTCTTACAAACACACACACGCTTTATATTTATATTGTGTACAGACGTGACATGTTAATTCAATCTTGGGTGTGGCAGCAGCTCATCAAGCCAATAGACACACAGTGCATAGCACATAGCTCAAAGAAGTGGAGTCATTTTTCTAGCCTGTCCATGCCTTCCTACGCACTTCCACTCTATTATCTTCTCCCTAGAAGGGGCTGGTTTTATTACCAGACAATAATTTTTCTCAGATAGATCTGATTCACTTCATCGGCATAATTGCTTATAAACTGCTTTCATCAGCAAACATATTATCCTACCTGGCAATGCCTTCAGGAAATCTATTGTCTACTTTGGATTGTTTGCTTTACTTACTCTTCAGTCAGATGAAATGTCTCTGCAGTTAATGGGAGCTTGATTGGAGGGATGGGGCTGCACGTAGATGCTAACAGAAAGAGATAATCATCATTGCCTGTGGCTGTGTTGCTATTAGCATTAGCATCCTCACAGGCCTCTCCGTCTACAGTGCGAGCGGATGACCTCCAGACCATTAAAAAGGAGTTGACACAGATCAAGCACAAGGTGGACTACCTGCTGGAGAGCCTGGAGCGCATGGAGAGAGACCACAGCAAGAAGTCAGGTAAGGAAAGACAGGAAGAGGATGATGTGTGAAACATTTCACCTCATCAGTCACCTTTTCCATTTTTGTTCAGTCATTTCCTCAAACATTTCAGTTTTGTTGAGGTGGTCTCATACCTAGCTAGGTTAGCATCACCTAGTGCTTCCGGTGAATATAGCATTTCTCTACAATGCTAGTCAGGTACCTATAAGAAAGTTCCACTCAGTGAACAGTGGAACAATGTCCTCGTGGGAGGGCTGATGGTTGAAGGCATGCCCAGGGCATGCTCAATAGTTTTAAAGATCACAGAAAGTATCTGCCTACTAGGAAGCTAATGTAAGCTAATGTATGCCTATTGAGAGGTTCCAGACTCTTATTCCAGACAACATGAAACAGTCTGGTTCACTAGGCTAGTCCCATACCCATCTTGTGCGATAAATCTCTGCAAATATTAAGTGGAGTCCTTTGTTTTGACAACTAGCCAATGTTTGAAACTGAGAAAAAGAGATGGTTCATAGAGTGTATCGTGCTGTTGCAGAGGGGAAGAGCATCAAACAGGATGAGGCCTCGTCCCTTCAGCACTCAGCCCTGAAGAAGGAGCGTGACAGCCCTGAGATGAACGACTACGAAGAGGAGGGAGACCTACTGGAGGACGAGGAGGAGGAGGAGGAGGAGGTGAGAGGAGGGAGGGAGTGAGTGAGTGAGTCTGTGTGTGTGTGTGTGTGTGGCGTAGTGGTTAAGGAACCTGGCTAGCATGCAAGTAGCCTGAAAAGTTGTGGTTCGAATCTCAGCTGCCACCGTTGTGCCCCTGAGCAAGGCACTTAACCCTAAGTCTCTCTAGGGGAGACTGGCCCTGAACAATTGATAGTTGACAAGTTGTAAGTCACTTTGGATAAAAGCGTCTGCTAAATGCATAAATGTAAATGTGTGTGTGTGTGTGTGTGTCAGAGAGAGGGAGGGAA
Organism: Tenualosa thibaudeaui; assembly: GCA_027481765.1. NCBI lineage: Eukaryota > Metazoa > Chordata > Actinopteri > Clupeiformes > Clupeidae > Tenualosa > Tenualosa thibaudeaui. The sequence continues at coordinate 1,047,692 of JAIFZK010000120.1, forward strand.
AGAGCAAGAGATCCGTGGGATGGATGAATGAGGAGGAAGTGGACCTAAAAGACCAACAGAAAACCACCATGCCTAACCTGCTCTACCAAAAAGTTGGCTATTATCAGCACTGTCGTTGAAAGTCATCATGAGCCGATTTCAAATTTGATCATTTCGACAATCCATTTTGTATATAATGTGTCTAGCTAGAGTAGAATAGAATGGAATAAAATAGAATAGAATGTGGCAAAAGCAAGCTTGTGGCTCCTGGGTGGCACGGTATGACCTGTATCACTGAGTGTTTAAGTATGTGTACTGATGCACCTCTCTCCTTTTTGGCAGATTAAGAGTCGGGGTAGAGAGGAGGACGAGGAAGAGGAGGAAGGGGAGCAGGAGGAAGGAGAAGACGATGGAGACAGTGCTAGTGGAGAGCACTCTTAAACACACACACACACACACACACACACACACACACACACACACACACACTTAAACTTAAACATTCAAACACAAAGTACACACACATACACACATTTTGCCCATTGCATCCAGCTGAAATATGGCATTCAGATACCCAGGCATGAACACCCAACACACATCAACCTTAAAAACGACGCAGACAACACAGTGGACATGTTCTCACTAGTGGTCTGCGTCTCGTTGGTCCGGCTGCAGTTTTTTTTTTTTTTTGTTTGTTTTTTTTTGCTGCTAAACACTGAAATGAACGTTTGAAGGTGGCCGTGAGAGAGTGGTGCTACTTTTTGGAAGGGAACAGTGTAAATACATAGAGAACAGTATAAATATGTACGCAACAGTCACACAGAGACACATATGACACTTCAGTCTGCGTTCCGTTCGTTCGTTCGTTCGTCTGTATCCCATTGGTTCAGTCTCTCCTTTTTAAAAAAGCTTTTTGTTTGTTCTGTTTATTTGTTTGTTCAGTTTAATTTTTAGTGTTTGTTTGTTCTTTTTTGGTTGATGCTAGCGCTCTAACACGATCAGTGAATTGATGTCTTTGGACTCAGGAGTGTTTTGGGAGGAGTTCTGGTTGTGCTGGAAGAGCTCAGTGAAGAGGAGTTTTATTTTCCCACACTGTATCCAGAGAAACGGTGTTGCACATTCGCCTGGCTCCCTTTAGGGGGCACTGTGAGCTTGGATGTCACCCTGTGAAAAAAAACTAAAAAAACAGTGACATTGTGTTTGTGGTTTGAGAAATGAATTACTTGTGTGTGTGTGTGTGTATGTGTGCGTATGAGGTGTGTGTGAGAGAGAGACTGTGTGAAGCTGTGTGAGTATATTTGGATTGCTGAAGAGCAAATGTCTGTGAAATCTGAAATTAAATACACTCTTACAAAGGCAAGTAAATGACAAAACCTCCTAACTCTACAGATTCTGTCTTGTGCTTGCATGGTATGGTGACCCTGATGCAACTTCTGAAGAAGTGGACAAAGCTAAAGGCGTTGACAGTGCAGTGTTTCCTTTCAGTTTTATTATTGCTTCTGTTTGTCTCCATTGTTCTTGGGATTGTATGTTGAATTTAACTAATAAAAAAACATCAGAAATGAAAATGCTGACATGTTTAGAGTATGTTTTGTGACGTTTTCTTATAGATGTGTTGATTCATGATTTTAGGGACTGTGAAATGTTGCCTTTCCGCAAACCCCAGCTCAGTACAATATAAGACTTGAAAGGGGAATTATTATTTTTTTTTTTTTTTTGGGGGGGGTTAAACAAATTCATAGAGAGTGTATTGATAAATCCTTGCAGGCTCCAGTGTGTTAGTGATCTCTTTTTCCTCTCTCTTCGTATTATTCCTTTTCCTTGTTGCTTTCTCTTCCTTCTCCCCTTTTCTCTGTGTCCTTTCTATCTCTTCCTGACTTTTTTATTATATTTCTTTCTCCCTTGGCTTCCTCTGCATCCTCTGTACTGCTCCCTTCATCTCACCGCTTGTCTTTCTCATTCTCTCCCCCCCCCCCTCCCTGTCTGTCTCTCATCAGCTGTCTTTCCCCCCTTTCTTTCCTTGTCTTACGCCTCTTCTCTCTGTATACTCTTTTTACTCTTTCCCTCTTTTCTCTCTCTCTCTACTCTTTCTCTCTCCTCCTTCTCTCCTCTCCTCTTTCCCTGCTTTGTATGGGTTGTTTTGGTGGTACTGGCAGGTCTGGACTGGCCCAGTGCTTTATGGGGCAGTTTTATTGACTTTATCACCCCATGGCTGCCTTACTCTGTGCCAAGCACGCTGTATCACGGACACAGTCATCATCACTGCTGCTGCCTCCTCAGCCCCACAGACCTGTCGGGATGAACCTTTTTCTTCAGCTTGGCACTATAGAAGCACCTGCAGTCAGCAAAACAGCCCATTTGCAATGGAAACTACAGCTCCAAATGACACGAGTGTAAATGGTATCATGCAGTTTTCCAGCATCTCAAGATGCTTTATTGTAGGATTTATAAATACCACGCTCCTTTAAACCAAATACGGTTGCAAATGTCAGTCGTTGATGCATGACTTGGATGAGGCTGTAAACTTTTGCTGTCAGTGTGTGCGCTACACTCTCCTTTGCACAGTTCCATGAAAGGCTACACCTTTGTCGGGTATTTGTACCTTTGATTGAGTTGAATTTGTTTTTTGGCTCAGGCTGAGCATTTCATAGGAGTAGTTGGAAGATGAGTTGGTATGAGAGGATGTCGTTGACCCAGATGTTTCAGGCAGCCTGAAGAGGCTTGGTGAGCTGCTATCCCAGTAGCTCTGCCTGTGTGGCCTGGCAGATGTGACCTGGAAGTTGAAGGTCAAGAAAGTTAAATGGTTCATAAAACAAACGTGAAAAAGCCAGAGCATTATGAAGTTTTATTTATTTTGTCATGATAAAAGTATTCTAAAATCAAAATCTTGAGGGTTTAATAGTAGGTTAAGAAAAAATCTGTAAAGATTAGAAAGATGGAATGATGCAAAAGCCTCCAAGATATGGTTGAGCAACAGCACACATTTGGCAAACACTTCAAGATGGAAGAATGGCCTGTGTGTGCGTGTTAGTGTGTATGTGGGGTGTGTGTCAGAGAGAGTGCATGTGTGCACGTGTGTGTGTGTGTGTGTATATGTATGTGTGCAGATGGCACAGTGATTGAACAGAATGAGCATTAAACATTCACTCCACTTCCTGGCCTCCGGCTGATTGGCCGATTGAACATGGGTGGGAGGTGCTGCCATTGCCTTCGCCCAACAGATAGCTCTGGTCATCACTCCTTCTCAGTTACTTTCATCATATATTCATGCAATCCTTCTCTATGCAATTATTCATAATAGATATTTTCAGATAAATAGGTATTACTGTAGAAAAAGTATACATATGCAACAGTTCTTAATAATAATATTATTATTAGTAGTAGTACTAACAGTTATTATTATTATTATTATTATTATTATTATTATTATTATTATAAAGACACCACATTAAATAATAAAGAAATCAAAGAATGAGTGTAAAGCAGGAATTGTCAGTCAGTGTAGAGAAGATGGTGAAGATGTTTGAGACTTGCAGACCTTGCAGCCAAGGCAAGTGTTTCTCCAGAGACCCAGTGGACACAGACTGCTGCTCACTGCACTGGAAGCATCGACCTCGGCGAGAAATTAGTACCATGGTCAGATTCACGTGCAAACATACACACACGCACAGACACATACACACTTATTTCAGCATTCAATTGGTTCTCATGTACTTAGTCAGGAAATGGACACACACACACACATAGGCGCCCACAGAGCAACTAATTTGTTGTCCATGTTCTGCTCAGTTTCTGCTCATTTACTTCATAAGTGCCTTTACATAGGCTCCCATTCTCTCTCTCTCTCTCTCTCTTTCCACAGACTATTCACACATGAGCACAACAAGAGTCTGTGTGTGGAGGAGGCTGTTGGATAGAATGAATTAAGAAAAAAGTAAGAAATGTAAGTGAAGCCAAGTGGAGGTCATGAAACAGGGGAGAGAGAGAGAGAGAGAGAGAGAGAAAGAGAGATGAAAGTGCATTGACCATGGTGAGGGGTGAAGGGTCAGTGTGAAGAGAGACAGAGAGAAGACATGAAGGGGTAGGGGGTGGAGGGGGCTATTTGGCCAGAAGGGGATTGTACTCACTGTGTGTGTGTGTGTGTGTGTGTGTGTGTGTGCGTGACTGTGTGACTGCCAAGTGCATTTGGATTGTTGTTGGATGTTTTGAAGCATTAGTGTGTGGTGAAAATAAGTGGCCGTATGTGGATGTGTGTGTGTGTTTGCTCACACAACTGATTATTTTTTCTATGTGTGCATGAGAACAAAGGTTAATAGATCTAATTGATTATCTTTCCATTGAAATTCTTTGGTTTGCTTGAAAATTCTTTGTGTGTGTGTGCGCGTGTGTGTGTGTGTGTAGGTGTGTGTGTATTCTGTTGGCTGATAAAAGAGCTCTCTGGTGTGTGTCCTATGCATGTCCAAAGAATGGCAGCCAAAGTTTGTGTGCATGTGTCGGTGTGTGCACGCGTTTGTGTGTGTGTGTGTGTGTGTGTCGGCAGGACTCTCACAGCCATTTTGTTCTGTCTCTGGGGCTCGCTGAATGTAAATTAGAGGCAAGTCTCTGAGAACAAAACAGAGAGGGGAAAGGGACAGGTTTAGAGAGCATAGAGAGAGAGAGAGGGATAGAGGGAGAGAAGTGAGGAAGGGAGAGAGAGAAAACAGAGAGAGAGAAAGGTAGAATGAGGAGGCAGGGAGAGATACCATGAGAGAGAGAGAGAGAGCAAAGGAGGGAAAAACAAGCAGAGAAATGAAGAGAAAGAGAGACAAAGTGACAAGTGAGAGGTAGAGCAAGAGAAAAGGTAAACACAGAGAGGGGGTCGGGAGGGAAAGAGGGAGAGAAAGAGAGAGAGAGAGAGAGAGAGAGAGAGGCATTAGTGTGCTGAGAAGTGTTATTTGGTACCAGGAGCTGTCCCCCTCTGCTCCTCAGCCTCTGGTGATTTACAGCTCTCATCAGAGAGAGATACCCTCTCCACCTTTAAGAAACTCTTGAAGACTCAGCTCTTCCAAGAATATCTCCTTGCGTAAATTTTGAGAATGCACTTAACAACTTATACTTAATTTCTCTTCAACTTAAAATAGTACAGTTTCTATGTTAGCAATATGCACTTTGTTAGTTTCGTTCATTGTGTTGTAGCTTGAATGTTATCCTCTCTTTGTAAGTCGCTTTGGATAAAAGCGTCTGCTAAATGCTTAAATGCAAATATAATGTAAGAGGGATGAATAAAAAAGAGGCAAAATTGTGACAGGCAGAGCAGCAAGAGACAAGGAGAGCGCAAGAGAGAATCTAATCCCTTGACGTTATGACTCCTAAAAAAATAAACTGTTAGTGTGCACTTCTCTCTTCCTCCTCTACACCCTCTCTCTTCGTCTTCATCTCTCTTCTCACTCTCTGTCTCTCTCTCTTCTCACTCTCTGTCTCTCTCTCTCACACACACACAGACTATCCCCTCTCTTGCCCTCACTCCCCTTATATCTTCTGTGGAGGTCAGACATTGTCCCCAGGGGCTAGGCAATCAGGCATGGTATTCTTGTTGTATGTGAGACAATCTGTCTCTGTGTTGGACAAAAATGGACAAACGAGAGAGAGAGATCCAGGACAACCCTTCCTTCCTGTCAGTGTCTCAAAGAGATGCCACTGTTCTCCTTTTATTTTTTTTTATTTGGTATTCTATGCTATTGGCTAAAGCGCTGTATGTAGTCCCATTTGGAATGTCAGGCATTATTTATAAATCCAGAGATAATGGTATTGAAGCCGGGACATTTGGAGAGTGGGCAGATGAGTCACGTTTGCTTTTAGGGTTCAGTGTTGCTGTAATTAAGTCCCCTTTTGTTCTCTCTCTCTCTCTCTCTCTCTCTCTCTCTGCTTTCACTCTCGTGTCTTTCACGAGTCTCTTTCTCCAGTTCTCATTTTTTTTTATTTCCCTCTTTTTCTCTCTTGCAATCTCTTGTTGTGCCTGTCTTTGATGTCTTTCTTTGTTTCCCATCTCATAGTTTCCCTGTCTATATCTCTCTCACTCTCTCTATTTTGCTCTTTTCTCCCCTCTCTATTTCGAGTCTTCCGCTCTTCCTCTCTCCAGTCTAACTCTCTCCCTCCCCTCTTTCTCTCCCTCTCTCTGATCAGGTGAACTTGTAATCACTCCATCAATGTCTGTGATTCTCTGCCTAATGCATGAAAATGGGTTATTGACAACATTGGCAATGCCATTACTCAAATGCATTGGGCATTAGCAGACTCCATGTCACAGTGTGTACTGTGTGTGTGTGTGTGTGTGTGTGTGTGTGTGTGTGTCTTTCTCTTCCTCTCTCACACTCTGAGTGTATTTGCCTCTATAAGTATGTGTGTACGTATGAATGGGGTTGTGTGTGTGTGTGTCTGTGTCAGTCTGTCTCTCCTCCTCTATTTGCCTCTATTTGTGCATGTTTACGTGTGTGTGAGTGTGTGTGTCTGTGAGATACAGCAAGTGATGGAGACAATAGTGACATCACACTGGCTGCTGCAGCTGTAAAGTAGGTCAGTCATGCCTGTGATGTCATCGCCTGTGGATCCAGCTCAGTGGCCAATCACCCGAGAGACACACCTCCTTAACTCTCCCTCTGGAAAAAAGCAGACAGATCAGCCCACTCCCAGAACTCACACATGCACACACACACACACACAAACACACATACACACACACATTACAGCCATACATGCACTCCTTATGTGGTAGTGTCTTCTTAACGAACCATATTTGAATGGGCCGTCGCCAAGGGGTTAAAGTTAATAAACTATAGAAGATACTTGCTAACTCCTTGTAGTCCTTCTATTATGTTACTGGGCTTAACTTCTCCCCCTTAGAGTTGCACACACACAAACACACACCCACACATACACACACAGTAACGCACACAAATTTACTGCAAGTACATTCCACTGTCTCCTGTAACCCCCAAACCTATCCTGCCCCCATCCTTAGGGGAAAAAATACACATCCTGTATGTCGGTTTTTTAACAGCTGTGCGTGCAAATATTCTCACCTTCCTATCAAAGACTGAATATACATCACAAATATTTCTGACGTGATATTCTGAATGGTTCACTGTCCTGTGCTGGACTATGTGGAATGCAACCAAATAATGAGAGTACTTAAAGGAGCATCATTTTTTTTTACATCATGGACATGAGCAGACATGAGCAACTCGTAGTCAAGTCAAGTCAAGCAGGTTTTTTATTGTCGTTTCAGCCATATACACAGTACATAGTGAGACAAGACAACGTTTCACCGGGAACAATTGGTGATACACGTAATTGTTAAAACACAGTATGGACAAGACAGATACGTAATAGTGCCTACATACACTATTGAGGGACTACACAGATTCACACACACACACAACTATACATGCACGCGTGCACACTCTTGTACAAATATGTACATACAGTACAACACAGTTGTAAACAATAGCTAGACAGGGCATGGCTTTTAGCAGAGCACTGTGGTTAGAGGTGTGCTTTGTTATTATTTCTATTGTATTATTTCAATATCTTCCACTGTCTCTGCAGCTGAATACAGCAAATCTTTCAACTTTATCAAATTATTTACATAATACAAGTATCTGCCATTTCATGTGGTGTTATGGATGTGACAAAAAAATCGAAGTGGGGCATAGAAAACTGAATGGGGCATTGGAAATGCAACTGAAATTGAGTTTCTGTGCCCAATATCGTTAGTTGCCGGCTCACTATTCAGTCAGTCAAAAGTGACTTCAGAAAAACATCTCGTACCTTATCTTTAAGGCTTCAACTTTCAGCAGCAGTTTTTACCATTGTAGTCAAAATCCATCAAACCCCCTTCTCCACTGCCTCAATCGCTTTTATAACCCTCCCACCACCACTACCACTGACTATTAGTGGTAGAAACCAGATTATGCCGTAAACCAGCCCAGTGGATTGCCCCAGTGGGGCACAAGCACACCTGCCTCTGTATTTCATCACGTAAATAGGAACTAATTACACAGGCCCCAATTAGACTCAGTCAGGCCTGGTGTTGCTGTCAAACATGCTGGAGCTCATGGCTGAGAGCCTCACGGTAAACTGAGCTCCCACTTTACCCTTGAGACTAAAGTGTCGTCCTCACTGCAACAGCTGCACACATCATTTTTAACTCATTCCAGAAATGCCACATTGGTTTTTCCAACTGCAGACACGCAGTGCATTAAAATGACATGTCGATGTTTTACAGCTTGACTAACCCATTTCTATGTGGAAAATTAAGCTGTTTTATATCATGTGATCTCTGCATTTTCATTTTCATTTCAATGTGTTATAGTGAAATTATGGCAGTGATATGATATTTTAAACATAAACACCTCTGTCTTTTAAATAGGGAAGGACTAATAGAGTTTTAGTTGTCCCAAGGCAAATCTGGTCTGTGAGAAGTGTTTCACTAAAAAAAAACAGTGGCAGTTCAACAGTTGATTACTCCCCGGGCAAGACCCCCCACCCCCCGAAAGAAACGAAAAAAAATATTGGCAATGCCCAAAACAATATAACTTAAGCATAACTCACTAATTGGATTGGAGTATTGCTCTATACAGTGAATCCCCGTTCCCCCCTTGGTGTTGCGTTGCATTTGCAACCCAGGGGTAAACATTTCCCTGCATCCCCTTCCCTTTGCCCTTCTCACACACAGCTTCTGTGCACGGCACCTTCTCAGCAAGCAAGGACGCCTGCAGTTAGGGGGCACCAATGTGCCAATTGCCCACATAGTGATATGATAGATATTCAGAGATTTTCAGAGTTTTTTTTTTCCTAAGCGCTCGTGCCGCCCCCTACGAAATGGTGCCCCGGGCAGCTGCCCTGTTCACCCGTGCCTAAAACCGCTACTGAAAAAAACCCTAAAGGAAATGACTGGGTAAGCTGGTGTTGTACCAGCAGTTACAACACTTTGAAACACATTACATTAGGGAACGTTATAAGGTTCAGCTTTTATTGTTATTATCTCACAGAAACATTGAATTTGTTTGACAATACAAACTACAGTGTCTCTCAATTCAAACTCAATGTCCAAACGTCATGCCTCCTAAATAGGTAGATCACTTCTTGCTATTATACCAGATCTTATCTTCTGATAAACTCAAGACCTCAAACCAGAACTGTAAAATTTTCCAGGACTAATATCCCATGGAAGATGGTGGTTTCCATTAACCTCATAGGTGAATGACCAATGCTCAAAACACTTGGGAGTGTGTGTGTGTGTGTGCGTGTGTGTGCATGCAGGGGTACAGTAACTTCCTGTAATAAATTGTTGTGAAACATTCCATTTGAAGCATTCTCCTCCCCCAGCACCTGTGTTCTCTTTCCCGCTGAGACTTTCATTTCCTGTTTCTTTGCACTTTGATTGACTTATTTGTGGGCTTGTCTCTGTTGGACCATGTGTCTGTGTGTGTGTGTGTGTGTGTGTGTGTGTGTGTGTGTGTGTGTGTGTGTGTGTGTGAGCATATGGCCTGTCTCTTGCCCCTTTCTTTCTTATCATTGCACAAGGAAGCAATTTCCTTTTGCTGAAACATTTTTGAAAAATGATCAAGGAGGCCAGAAATGTCTTCATCTTCATGGGTCTGAAAAAAGACAATGTCACCTGTGATAAGCTACAGAAATGTGAAATGCCAAATTTTGTTTTCCATTTACTTTCTGCTAACTTGAAAGTGAAGAAATGGTTTAGATAAAGGAACCACTTTGTATTTGAATATTTGTCCTTAGCCAATAAGACCATGTGAAAGGGCTGCTATGAACTGGAATTTGGATATCCTTTGTGAATGTGATAGAGTTGAACTGAGGAAGAGCCTGTTCAGAATTACACAATACATTGACAGTGGAATTATATTTCAACTGCCATGTGAAAAGGACAGCAAATCACTGCATTTCAGTTCTTTTTTATCTATCCATTTAGGACTGGCCAATGAGTAACTTACATAATGGAATGATGCCAACCTTCATGTCCCAAATGTTTCATGACAAAAACATCCTTTTTTAAATTAATTAATTTCTTCACTTACTCACTTATTTAGTATGGTGTGCTCAGAGAATGGAGGACTTGCAAGTCATGAGAGGACATTTAATGAATGCTATCAACAATTATTATTAATATATAATATAATTATTAGTTTATCAATGCTTCTGTTAACTTTATATGTCCTTAGGCTAATGGCCAATATATATAATAATATATATTATCATAACAATGCGCTTATGACTGGTAACCATAACAACCATGGTCAAATTTTTCATGCTGTAGGCTACTTTCCCCCCTTAACGGTAGCTATAATAGCTTATTTTCTGCAGTTCATGCACATGATTCCTAATTATAAATAAAGTTACAGATAAAATTATATTCTAAATACAAATTGGAAAACAGCTGCAGTTAAATTTTGGAGAAGTCCATTATAATTTCTGTGTCCAGCACATTTAGAAAAGAATGACTTGTCAACATTGACGAATGCAACAGGCGTCATTGACGAATGCAACAGTTTTAAACTGTGGTTGTAACAGTAACCTTGCCATAACGGAGCAGTTATCTGGTTATGTTGGCTAGTGTGAAACCCTACACATTACCGTTGCGAAGTGTCTGTTTACAATCTCTAAGCAGTTGGTGCCTATGTGCATATCATAGGCTATGTTTTCCTACGCTTCCTCAGAAAATTAATATTCCAACATTTCTCGTTTTACTTCCCTTGCAATTCTGACATTAATGTAAACGAATGCCAACTAATGTAAATATTCAAACAACGTGCCATGCAATGCTGACATGCTACAGCAGCGAATCAGAGGAAAACTCATTAGCAAAGGAGAAAAAACAAGGTGCTTTACTCTGGGCCCATTGGAATAGGTTGCACAGGGCCCTGTTATGGTCTCCTTGGACCATTTTCAGCCCAACAAAAGTTACATACCATCTTTGGAGACCTCAGAGAACAATTTAAAATACCCTAGAGAAATATGGCAGGGCACCTTTAAATGCATTAAAGGCATGCAGATTGTAGTGACAATATTGTCCAAATTAATTTATAGCTGTTCACCAGTGCACCGTCATAAGTTCCTTCTCCAAATGGAACTGGGCACCGTTCCCCTGCCTCTCAGGCTTGTGTTGCACGCAGCACTCTACTCGTGCGAGTTGGCATGGTCTGGTGAGACAACACCAGGGACAAATTGGTCTCTGCCAGATCCTGGGACCGCCACAGCCAGAGAGGTTTGAATGGTGCACAAAGACAGTCTGTAGTTTGGTTGAAAGGAAAAGCATCCTTGCGTCTGATCCAACGCACCCACGGGAACTGAATGCATCAGATCTGGGTTCTTTAAAAAGTACAACTCAGTGGTTATCTGACAGCGAGTCAACAGGGGCAGATGACTACATACAAAGTGTTGTGAAAGTCAGTGCCCATCCTCCACAACACGTCCACAGCACGTAATAACGTAATTGCTTTAATGCCAAATAAAATTTGCACAAGTTCTCTCATAGAGAGATTCTATCAAGCTGTTTTGATTACTAGAAGTTCAGAAGGTAGGTTTGCCTCTGACCAAAAAAAAACAGGGCCAACATTCCTTGCCTGGCCAACCGTTTCTTTGAAAAGTCCAGCCACATGTCAACACATTCGACCGTGGCCTTATCAAACCCCAGATTATGTTTCCAAAATCCTCTCCAAGGCCTGGCCACCGGTCGACTGCCTGGTTGTTTTGATAGAAAACATCACAGCTAATGAGGGGAAATGGACCCCTGTGTTTTCTGAGCCAGTGTTTGGACTGCAAAGGGGCGTTCTGATAGCCTATTGTGACACAGCTGTGCGACTCTGGTTCAGTCAAGTGTATTTTTACGCTATGATGGAGGTGACAGGCTGACTTGTGCCAATGTCAGGTCAGAGCAAATGGGAATACCCCTCAGTGACACACACACACATACACAAATATATATGGAGACACTGAAGAATCCATACATTAAAAGCCTGAAGACTCACTATTATCTAACAAGCTTACACATGAGTAAGTTTATGCTTATGTCTACACACATTTGCACCCAGGCCAAACCACCTGATTATTTTAGGAACATGTTTATTTAAGTCAAGATGGATATACTCTCCTTTAAGTCTGAACCACGAGGGGTGTTTTGTGTGCTGAGTTATTTGGGTCGTCTATGTGTGGATCTGTGCCATTACCCCATATACCAATGAACAAAGTCAAGTTACACACTCCTCACAATCAACAATGTTTAAGAACTCCACAGATGAAATTCAGATCATGTATTAGAATCAAATCAAATCCAAATGTAATATAATTTTGCAAAATGTAATATATTGGTAAAATGTAATAGAGTTTCAACTAAATCATGTTATTTCATACAATTTGGTCTTCTAGGCATAGACCTTCATTCTCCGTTTTTATTTTGTCAAGCTCTTTCCAGTGGCTTCCTGGTAAAAATTTAAGCTATTCCAAGAATTCTGCATTACAGGTGCAGAGAAGTAAACAATGTAGAACATTAATTTAGCAAAGCTGAGACAATGCAAACAAATGTAAAAGAAATTGAAAAAAGGCTTCATGAATGCAAGAATGCCTTGCATGCAAGCTGGGGTATGAGGCATGTTTTATACAAGGTGAAATGAAATCAATTGAAATTTAGAGTGTTGGAATGGACTGCCTTTATGTAGCGCCTTTCTCCAAAGCACTTTACAAGTGCCTCTCATTCATCCACTGATGTCAGACAAGGCCAGACAAGCCGCCAACCTGCACATCAGGAGCAATGGGGAATAGCGTTTTGCTCAAGGACATTTCAATAGGGTCTCTACCTCCTGCACCATCATTGCCCATCGAGTGTTGTGTCTGTTTAGAGGTCATTTTGTATTAACCTGAAAAACATCATATAGCATCTTAACTCAAAGAAACTGTGTGCACTGCACACAAGGCCAATTTTCCCAGATATTTCTATGCATGTCCTAAGAACTAGACAGGGTTTGCATGGAAGTGTATAAAATGAAGACATGGCCTTAACTGGTGTTTGTGCACAATGTCACCTTGTACTGTTTTGTGTGTGTGTGTGTGTCTAACGGCAATTTTGTGGCCACAAATTGTCTCATTTTTTGCAGGATCCATGAAAATCCTTGCCTTGTATACCAGACTCTCACTCTCAATAGGCATACGTTTACTTCATGGAGGGTGGGCACTTTGTTTGAATTTTAAACCTATTGGTTCTGCCTTCAATTTCTGTTCACTTATTGGTTGCTAGAAAATCTAGTTGGAGAAAGTGAAGCCTTATAATGTGGGACACTTGGATATGAAGGATATTATTTTATGGGGCAAGGGACATTTCAGTTCAGAGATTTGCCAGTGTCAGTAAAGATACCCTTTTGCCTACTTGGAAATGAATTTAAGATGGTTAGCACTGCTACAATCCCAGCTAACCCATCCACAAGAGCATAGACAGCAATACAGATATAAATGTGTTATGCATGTCAGTTGTAATGAGACACTCGGGCCAATCACATGGCATTCAAAAAAGTATGCTAGCATGCCAGAGATCGTGGCTGGGGTTGTGTGTCACAGCATGCATTCTGCTGAGGGTTTTGCCAGAGGGGGTCTCGGGTTTCTCCAGCGGCTGTTTGGAAAAGAGTTTCGTAATCAGTGCAACAGGGAAAAGTAGGTGAACACTGTCAGGAGCAAGTTAGGAGCACGTCATGGAAGCCTGTGGAGCAAAGATTTCCAACAGCCCTGCATTTCATCATTAAGACTTACTTGATGTCATGGATCAGTTGTAATAATTTAATATTTCATATTGTCAATTAACTTGAACCTCTATGTGACATAAAATAACCAGTGTATATGAACATATTTTGTATTGTACTTCAGATCTGTTTACTGGAGAAATCTGGCATCTTGTTTGAAAAAAAAAGGTGTTGAAAAGAGCTGTTTTCCAGAGAGAATGGGCTAAAGTAATCTGGGGTTGTGGCAGCCCCGCCCCCTTTTTCTGTCCTTACACCAAAACAGTTCTGTTAGACGCTGATAAGAACAGCAAACTACTGCATAGCCTGTGGGGTATGGCCAGTGAGAATACACACACGCACACACACTTAATCTCTCACACAATTCTCACACTTGATAGGCTTGAAGGTCCATAGCGACAATAATGGTAGGGAGGCAAAGGTTCATCTTAGACTATGTCCGAGGGTGGAAATGACATTTGTAGGTGATAACCACCCATACCCAGAGGCTTGCCAAGTTTTCCGTTTCCTCAGCACACTTTCTGCAGAGACCGACTAGCGAAAGTCGTATCTCCGTAGTATTCCAAGATTCTCTCTGTTATGTCTCGAATCGCAGGTAAATATATAAGTTGGCACAGACCATAATCGCCCGTTGCTCTCCCCAACCAAGCCTAACCCACAGCTGTAACCAGAACCTTGGAATGCGCACACGTTTTGTTCCACTAGCGCCTTCAACAACGAGCACCTACCACTTCGGAAGATAGGGGGAGGAAATAAACGTTTCACATTTATAGAACCCAGTCCAATTATTTTACGACATCAGATGTGTTTTGTTGTACATACTTGACACAGTTTTACCATAAATACGCCATAGTGCAGCGCAAAGGTAATGTGACATGTGGTATGGTTTTGTGGGCTGTGGATACCCCCCCTGCTTTTTGCAAATTAACTTCTACCTTGTTACTTGATTGACGGCTCCATATTTTCGGATAGATTTTTTTCTGTAGCTCGAGAAAGGAGGAAAAAAACGGGGATAATTTTGAGGGGGAGAGACAGCGGTGGAAAAATAACGACGGTGGTGGAAAGTGAAAGGCAAGGGAAGAATACTTTGAACAACTAAAGAAAAAGAAGGGGAAACAACAGCTCCGACGCACTGGAGTCGAAGTTGTGTCATTTGCACATTTAGTTATTTTGCATTTTCTCCCTCATCACATTTTGTTCATTTCAAGGTAAGTTACTCATTACAGTTTCTGAACCCACAACCTAGACGGCATTTGTCGTGTCTTAGTGGCCATTTTATGCTGAGGCAGGCTGCAAGCACTGTTCATCGACTTAACGTTATTGAACTTATTGTGCGCTTTTGTCAATATCTGTTTGAAATGTCTGCGAATGTCTGGTTGTAGCCTATTAATCCCTAGGGTGTTTTATCCTCAGATCACGTAGCCACGTCTATTATCCTCATCTGTTTGTTTTCTAAGCGAATCTGTCGTTTTGTTGTGATTGTTCAGAAAAGGATTGTATTGACCCAAATATCATCTTGCGGGCAATTAGGCCACTGTCAGTGTCGTTTATTATTATTATTATTATTATTATTATTATTATTATTATCAACAACAACAACAACCATAATAATAATACATTTAGACTGCAAACCTTACGACTATGTTGTCATGTATGCGAGTGAGATTGTGTTTTGTCTAGGTGTGTATGTGTGTGTGCACAGGCATGTTTTTGTCGACGCACGTGTGTTGTTGCCATAGACGGTCTTTGTTTCCCTCATTAAAGCTTTGGCCATAAGAGACAGGGAACGTTTGAGAGGGATGAAGAAAGTGTGAATATGATCGAAGAGGAGACGGAGTGAAGGTAGCATGTGAGAATCGCGAGGTGTTGCATACTAATTTGAAGGACAGTTGGTAACAAGGCGTCAAATCATGCCCGTCTATAGAAGCAGCGGGCAAAGGGGGCAGATGCTGTTGCGTTCGACTCCCCATAGGTCGATAACACATAAGGACAGCATTAAGATGTATTTTTTATGGTTGCACTATTCATGGCGGATTATGACCACATGTAATGACAACCTCACAACGTTTTATCGAGGCTTAATTTGGGCATTAACGTCGTTTTGTTATACTTCTGGATTTTTACATTGTTTTTTAGAGTACATTAGTGTATGCTGGCTGGCTTTTAACAAAGTGTGTGTGTGTGTGTGTATACAACCAATTGTGAGAGTGTGTTTGTGATGAGTAGACATGGGATAGGCTGGATAGGAGTATGTGTGTATGTGTGTGAGGGGGGACGTGGGCTAGACGCGCAAAGACAGTAGCGCTGGCTGTTTGCGCGAGGATCTCGCCAGGGGGAGAATGTGTGTCAATGTCAAACGGAGGTGTGCCGCTCGCGAGGTTGACTCGTCGTAGTCCATGCGCGCTCAGCGCATTCGCTGACCGTTAAGAGCAACTTTAAGCACGTATGAAGTAGTGTAGGCGCAAGTGCCATACCATCACCAATAACAAGCATTGTACCGCTGTCATGACTTGTTTATGGTAACAGACTTCGTACGCTTAAAATGGTATACTGATTCGTACATTGTGGTGACAGTAGTACAGCCACACGCACGCTCACTCAACGTCTACACACAGGCACGCACGCATGCACCTCTACAGACACATACACACACGGGCGCACGCACGCAGGCACGCACACACCGCTGTCTCGCTCACTCTCTTCAGACGGCAGCCGACTGTTGGCGGTATATACACTACTCTTGCCGTGACTCATCTCATCCATACAGCATTGATAGATAGCACGGCTCATCCGTGCCTTAGAGCCCAGACCCAGATAGCGCTGCGTTGGCTCTCTGACGGCACCAAAAAGACGTGCCACGCACAGAGAGAGGGAGAGGCACTGTAAGTCCGACTAGTGGGCGAACATGCCACTGTGTCCATTTTCAGTCGGCCTAGTGCAGTGGTTCTCAACAGGTGGGGCGTGACCCCTGGAAGCGTGGATCCATCGGCTGTCTTTCCCGTGGAGATTATCCAACCTGAGCACCTCAGCGGTAACCAAGGCGGAGGTTCCAAGCCACCGAGAGTAAGGAAGAGGGCGAGACGAGGTGGTGTGCGCCAGAGGCTGAAGAGGCTAGGCCACTGTCGGATTTCCCTGCCTACAATCATCTTAGCCAACATCCAGTCACTCCGCTGTAAGATTGATGAGCTCCAGGCGAATGTCAAGTATTCGCAAGAGTACAAGAACGCTTGTCTCCTGGCCCTGATGGAGACATGGCTCAAGGATCATGACCCTCAGTCCGATCTGGAGATCAACGGCTATGGGGAACCCGTCCGCCTGGACAGAGATCCCTCAGTGACAGGCAAATCACTTGGGGGATGCTTGTGCCTCTACATTAACAAGAACTGGTGCAGCACTGTGTTAATCAGGGAAACATTTTATACTCCTGATATAGAACTGTTATCGGTCTCCCTGTGACCTTTTTATTTACCTAGGGAATTCACACAGTTATTTATTACCCTAATATATATATTCACCCAAAGGCTAATGCTGAGTTAGCAATCCAGGCTATGGCCCGGGTAGTGTGGCGGCTTCAGGGGATATCTCCTGATGCACCTGTCCTTATTATGGGCGATTTTAACCACTGCATTTTGCACTGAGCAACTGTCAGATATCTTCAGTTATATTTGTAAGTGCTCTCTACACCTGAATAAGGTCCCTTAAGAAAATTGTTAAAAATGCACTTTTAACCAAAGTCAACTCCAGCTTGGACCCACTGCAGTTTGCCTACAGGCCCTGTAGGGGGGTGGACGATGCTGTTTGCATAATGATAATAGGCCTGCCTACCTGATAATTATGATAATAATAATAATGATGATAATAATAATAATAATAGTGTGGGCCTCACAATACTAGTCTAGCCTAGGGCTGTCTATCTATCTATCTATTTATACAAGGTGGTGTAGCTGGTGGTGCCGGTGGGGCTGGGTATGTGTATGTGTCTGTGTGTGTGTGTGCATGTGTGTGTGTGTGTGTGGGGGGGGGAGCCTATAAGTCCCTGAAGAGAGCTCCACTTGGCTTGTCGGATCACAACACTGTGTATTTACTTCCGTCTTACAGACCGGTCCTGAAGGAACACAAACCAGTGAAACGTTTGGTTCCGGTCTGGTCAGAGGATTCAATTCAGAACCTACAGGACTGTTACAGCGGTACGGACTGGGCCTTGTTCAAAAATGTTTGCACTAACTTGGATGATCTCACAGAGACTGTGTCAGCATGTATCACTTTAATAATAATAATAATAATAATAATAATAATAATAATATCTTCAAGCTCACATTAGAAGTCTGGTAATGCAAATTATAGGTCAACAATAGCCTAGTAGCCTAGTAATGATAATAGGCCTGCCTACTTGATAATAATAATAATAATAATAATAATAATAATAGTGTGGGCCTCACAATACTAGTCTAGCCTAGGGCTGTCTATCTATCTGTCTATCTATCTATCTATCTATCTATCTATCTATCTATCTATCTATCTATCTATTTTTGCAAGGTGTGTAGCTGGTGGTGCTGGTGGGGGTGGGTATGTGTATGTGTCTGTGTGTATGTGTGTGTGTGTGTCTGCGTGTGTGTGTGTGTGTGTGTGTGTGGGGGGGGGGGGGGCAACTGCAATGAACCAGGGGGAGACAGGGCCCCAACTGCAATGAACTAGTTTTGGGGGGGTTCAGCTTGCAAAAGGTTGAGAACCCCTGGCCTAGTGTATTTTTAAGATGTTCTTCTCATGGGCTATTAATGGATCGTGCATTTAAGGGTTTGGAATGTCTACCCCCTCTTCACGATGCTACTCTACCCTACCCGAGTTAATTCCATACCAATTGGCCCACCCCTCACACTCCACCATGCCCAGTTCTCTCTCTCTCTCACTCTCATTATAACAGTAGTCACTTATATAGCCTACTTTTGTACATAATGAAGGTCTGTCTACTCAGATTTATATTGCCAAGCTTCTCAGCATGCTTCATGTTCTAAACATCCACACACTTACTCTTCAAATCAATTCAAAATCAATTAGTAACACCCAGTGCTGTTTTTGACTATTATATCCAAACATCCCACCCACCACCCGACACAGATAAAGATATAAGATATATCATGTGAGCTGTTTGGTGAAGAATGTGTGGTTTGGCTAGTGGAGCCATGTGAGTTATAGAGATTTTTACCCGATTTCTCTCTCTAAAACTCCATCCAAGCAGAAAAGCTAAATTCTTTGCCTTTCAGCACCTTGGATAGCTCCCACGAGAATCCAGTGGCGCTTACCATGGTTCTGAAAGCTGTAGTGACCCCTAGAGCTGTAGGAGACAACTGTACTTACCTAAAGTAGATCTATTCAGGAATAGTTTTAGAATGTGATTATGCTATCCTCACGGAAAATGGGCGATTGGCAAATATTGGCAGGGAACAGTCATTTGAGCCCAACCGCTAACCCTGAAGTGTTATGATGACACAGAATAGGCTAAAGGATAGCTGGTCAGGCATACATAGCCTAGACTTTGCCCATTCTTTTTCTACCATCAGTTAGCTTTCAAGTTGTAGTCTTAATAACACTCTATGCACTAACTCAATCCCCTGTGAACATTATAGACAGTTGTTATGGTTACTATTGTCTTGTCAGTTTTGAGACATGGCCGCGACTAAATATTTGTCAGGTTCTGTTTGTTTAGATTCTTACTCCTGGAGACCAACCCATCAGTTAGGAATCACTTTTGTTTGTTTTTGGTTCTTGCTCTCTCCAGTATTTAGGTGGATATTTTGCAGTGTAATCCGCTTGTAGTTTTGGTATGTGATACATGAATGAGAAAGTTTGTTTCGCCCTCAAGTAACTTCATACTTTCTTTGCACACACATTTGTGGTGACATTTACACACACATTTGTGGTGACATTGTCACACTTGTTGTTGTTATGGCAATGGTAATCACTGTGTAATTGCTTTCTCTGCCTTACCACATTGCCTTTTCAGTGCTTCTATATTTTTCACCAATTTGGAGTTCAATGGACTCTTTGCTTACTTTGCAAAGTTGTTTGTAAATGTGTTTGTAAACATGTTTGTTTTGATGTAGTGATGAGGCCAGTGAACTTGAGTAACCTCAGAATTGTATTTCTAATAGCCAATTCAGCCACATCTGGGAACCAGCTGAGATCGTGACCCAGCTCTTCCGCTGATGAACACCACAACATCTGCTTTGTTTTGACCCTCAGTCCCAAAAAAAATGTCCAAACCAATGGCTATTGGGTATTGTGTATTTGTTTGTGTCAGTTTGTATTTAGTACTCTGCACTTTAGCTGGACCTATAAATAGAAGGTTCATGATCTCCCCACAGTGACTGGAAGTTGAATTTCTGGTCAAACCTTTTGGGAGCTTTGTCCTTTGTTTGTTTGCATCAAAACTCTGTCTCTTGCTTCTAAATCTCTTTGCACACATCTCAACACATGAAGGTTCAACCTCCTAGCATACTTGTCAGAAATAGTGTAAAGGTACCTGCTGGTCATGAGTGCTTGCATTTTCACAATTAGGAAAATGCACTGGCCACAGCAGGAGCTCGCCATATCTTCACTGAACATAACATGCAGGATCTGACATTAACATTTTAATTTCACAACTGGTGTGACCACCACAGTCCCAGAAGCACGTAGCCCAAATGTGACAAAAATGTTTTCCCCACCGACTGGCTAGCGTCAGTGACCAGACCATTGGCCTAGTGTGACGGTGCTGACTTGGTCCAAACTTCTCTTTTGGGCGGTGGCGCCACTCCAGTCCCAAACACTGGGGCACAATGGCCCCTCTGTCTCCGTCTCTCTCTGTCTCTCTGTCTCTGCGTGCCCTTGCAGACTGTCCCCTTGCAGGGGCTATTTTTGGGGCCGGCTGTGGTTCTGTGACTCCATTCAGGTTTTTTTTTCTCTCCCTGTTATTCTTGCTCCTCCTGTTCCGCCACAAGGCCTGTTTTTCCCCTGTGGACACTTATCTGAAAGTGGATATCCACACACAGAAGTACACAGAGCTGCATGGGATTTATGTTTGTGTGTCTGTGTGCGTTTCTGTGTGTGTGTTCATGTATATGAGCATGTATATATGTATATATGAGCATGTATATATCTGCATGTACTGTATGTTTGTGTGTGTGTGTATTAAATATTTGTGTGTGTGTGTGGGTTTGTGTGTGTGTGTGTGTGTTTGTGTGTTTGTATATGCTCGTGTGTCTTTCTGCTAAACACACACTGCAACAGCACAATGCCTCTCCCTGGCAAAGTGATTTTGACAAATGTCCGGATGCACTGGCCTCCCAGCCCACCACCTGACAGACTAATCATGTGATTAAACCAGTGAGTCATGCTGGCCCTTCTCTCTGAGAGTAACTGAGAGGTCAGCCACCACCACCACACCGCTTTCTCCTGCCAGCCCTGCCCTGTCCATACCCGCACAGTGTCCTTTCTAGAGGGAATCCTCAGTAGTCAAGTCAGTTACGTTTACAGTTACAGTTACGGTTACAGAACTGAATGAACACTAAAGCAGAAGCAGAAGTTTTAATTTAAATAAAATTATTTCAGATCAATTATAGATATATATATTAGTAGATCATTTGGCATTGTTACCAGGCAACCCGTCATTTCCACCCATACGTGTATCCCCTTTAGACCTGGCCCACACACAGGGCAAGCCCTCACAACACTGTGGTCCAGGCATTAACTCTGATTTCCATGGCTCAGATTGACTGTGCATATGTACTATCTGTCTGTGTGTGTGTGTGTGGGGGGGGGGGTCTAATGGGTGTGTGGTTGTATGTGTATGTGTGTGTTTGGACGTGAGTGAGGGAGTGTGTGTATATGTGTTTTTGTGTGATTGATATCTGTATCCCATATCTCTAGCCAGACGGCGACGTCTCCCTGCTTGAAGGTCAAAGCTCTGTGGGTAATGCTGTGTGTTTGTAGATGTGTGCTTCTGGCCCACTCTGTGTATGTGTGTGTGTGTGTGTGTGTGTGTGTTTATGCTCTTGCCCAGGCGCAGTGTGTGTGTGTGTGTGTATGTTTGTGTTTGAAATGATTATGCATGCAAAGAATGACCTTGAATGGTTTGAAGCAACTAACTAGATCCCTGTAATTTAGCCGTACACAAGAAGCTGTGTCATTTTTTCACCCACAACAGTCACATCAGCAGAAAGAATGACTTTGTCTCTTGTTTTGCTTGGCCTCAATCAATCATATCAGTGCTGTCTGAGCTCCACATAACAGAGGATGGATAACTGAGATCAACAGAGAGAGACAGAGAGAGAGAAAGAGGGAGAGAGAGGGAGGGAGAGAGGGGGATAAGAGAGAGATTAAGATTACAAATCTCAGAAATTGAGAGAAGTAGTGTTGTTTTTTCCCTCGTTCCCTCTTTCCCTTTCTCTCTTGAAGGTTCCTTAATAAAAACACAGACACACACACAAAAAAAAAAAACGAGGTAATGTATACTTCACTCACTTCGTGGGAAAACAGAGGGGCTTGGGTACTGAAAGAGAGATGGACAGAAAGAGAGGGGGAGGGGGGGGAGTGGGTTTGAGGCGAGCGGATGAGGAGAGCTTTGGCATCTCTCTGTGTCTCCATGGTGGCTGGCTAGTGTTGCTCTTTTCTTTTCATGTGGCTCTCCTTCTTTCAGCACTTACCTCCCCCACTGAGAGACCATTGACAGATGGACAAACAGACACATCAGCACACTCTCTCTCTCTCATACACACACACACACATACAAGCATACACACACACAAACACACATACACACACACACACAGACACACACGCACATACAAGCATACACACACACAAACACACACACACACTCAAACACAGAAGAATTGCATTATTTCATGACACCATTTAGAGCCAAAGCCAAAGTGCAGTATCCCCTGCTAAACGTTTTATCTGCCATATGACCTCCTGCAGATGTCTTTGGGGGGGAGATGTACTGATAGCACAGTAGACCCTTACGAGGCTGATATCATACTTTTGGCTAACGTGTTTATTGCTATCAGCCCCTGAGATCAATGGGCTGGATGTGGAGCCCAGGTGTTTGTGCTACTAGAGCAGAAAAATAGGATAGAGCTGGGGGCCATCCCTGACCTGACCCAGTCCTGTGTGTGTGTGTGTGTATGTGTATGCTCTTTCTGGGGGGGGGCAATTATGCATACACTCATAGGTGTACAAGGACACACACACAGTGCTTCATCAGATGTCTTACACATGTATGTATGTAGGTCATGTCATTTATTCCAGATATATACAATGTACTTGTTGCCCTTGCAGACACATGAGTATACACGTATCTTACACCTGTATGTAGAGAGAAATTCATCATATACTTGCAATTCATATACCTAACCCCTATACACACACACACACAAACTTTATTTGTCTTGACCTCCTTTTTTTGCACCAAAGTGATATTCCGCACTCCTCTCTAACCCAAATCCGTGTTGAGCACAACCATGCCCCAAAACATTTCATCACCCTCCAGCAAACTCTTGGAGTCTGAATACCACAGACTACAGAACATGTCTGAGCCCCACTCCCCCCACCACTCTTCACTTGAGATAACCACAGCCTCCCCGTCTTCACTTGAATTTTATTTTCTCTTGAAATTATGTTTTTATATTTCATTCATGTTATTTGGTTTACTTATTTTGTTTTCTTCTTTTCTCAATCATTTTATGTCATTTTATTTTCTATTATTCACTATTCTTTGCCTTTGTCTTTGTAAAGCACATTGAACTGCCTGCCAGTATGAAATGTGCTATATAAATAAACTTGCCTTGCCTTGCCTTAAAAACCAACACACGTCACACACGTACACACAGTTCAAGCATTTTGTGACCTTGCTGACCCTTCATTCACCTTTGACCCCTAAACACCTGAGGCAAGTGACAACATTGGACTTGAATGTGTTCAGCTCTTGACAATTCAAGTGTTGAGCAACCATACTTCAAGGTCTTAAAGGCACACTAGGCAATGTTTTTAGGTTAATTTATCATCTTGGTAGTCACTTTGATGATTAAATGGCTCATTATGGGGTAAATGAAGGCTCTCTCACCAACCTCTAGCATAGATTCCGCAGTTACTACACTTGCAGGACCTGAAACGGCTTTGAGGAAACGAAACTGAAAGTAAATGAAAGTCGGCATTTATTACCGACTTGTCAGTCAATGTAACGCACGAAAAAGATAATCGTTGGTTCGTATTGTTTGATAATAATGATGATAATGATAAAAGTAATTTCACATGGATATTTTTTCAAGAAATCAGCAATTGTTAGGGGGAGCTCAGGAGATAAAACACAATCTTGCCTGGTATGCCTTTAATCATCAGTTTAAACCACACTATTACTGTCTTCACTGTGTGGTATATCCATGATTTTGACTATTATTCATGCTTAATACAGTATTATGTAATGGTGATACCACCCCCCGGTATTATGTTATGATTTGGATTCATCTTGTTCAGGCTTGTTTTTTGTGAAATTTAGCCCCACTGTGAACTAAATTAAATATCACATTGTGTTTACTTATACTCATTCGGTCTGGAAATGCACTAAAATGAACTGCAGTCAAAACCTGACTCTTAGGGGATGCTGTTCCCTCATGTCAGTTTCTGTCTGTTTCCTGGGCTAGTTCCAGCATGGCTTTTTGTGCACATTGAGAACCCTTTGAGACAGAGTGTATCTACATAAAAACAATGGATCTTTATAGAAGATGAATATTTTCCATTGACATGTACTACATGTACTGAAAGCTCAAAGAATCACCATCATTGCCTAAAGGGTCTCATGTCTTTTAAACACTGATGTGTGTCCATTGAATCTCTACTCAAACATAAAATTGAGAGCAACACAGTGTGACGATTTCTTGATCAAGTATTTTTGGCAACGACACACTTTAGAGGTAGAACTAAAACAATAGCCCTGGATGAAGCTCTTGTAACTGTCCGATTTTGTCCCCCACCAATATGGGCTTGTTACAGGCTGGAATCTCTGTGTGACTGTTTTTTTTCTATATGCCGTCTGTGACTCATGCGGATGAAGAGGCTCTGAGCCACATGACTCATTATTACCAATCTTGCCACTCTCTGCCAGCAAGCGATGTGACTGAATAGGAGGCTCTATTTTTATTTACTATTTTTTGGGGGCCCGCCTTTTATGGGTGTGGACAGGAGGGAGCCAGGCTCGACAGATGAGATGCCCCAAAGGCTCAGGATCTCATCTGGCTTCTCTATGTATAGTGAAGGCAGAGAGGCAGTGTTTTGCAAACAGACAGTCTGACTGAAAAAAAAGACTGCGGGGGTGGCGATAGGGGACAAATCAAAAGGTATTGCAATGGATTAGGGTTTGGAAAGCATTAAGATAATAAATACACACACACACACACACACACACACACACACACACACACAGTAGAGCAGAGTGATGAAATGCCTACGGTGGATTGGGTGCACGAACTGAAGTGTGTTTGCACAAGTGTGAGAATGAGATGTGTGGTCTTGAGTGTGTCTGAATGTGTGTGTGTGTGTGTGTGTGTGTGTGTGTGTGTGTGAGAGAGAGAGAGAGAGAGAGAGAGAGAGTGTGCACATATGCATATATTTGTGTGGTTGTGTGTTTTAAAGTGTTACTGTGTGTGTGTGTATGTCTGAATGTGTGCTTGTGAGAGACAAAGAGAGTGTGTGTGTGTGTGTGTGTGCGTGCGCATATGCATATATGTGTGTGGTTGTTGGTGTGTTTTAAAGTGTTACTGTGTGTGTGTGTCTGAATGTGTGTGTATATGTGAATGCATGTGCATGTGATAGTGCTCTGGTTCTGTTGTGGTTCATGTATCTGGGGAGCTGTGTGCGGAGGGGAATGTGGTTTTGAGACCGAGCAAGCGACTGAGAGAAAGAAAGAGGGAGAGAAAGAAAGAAAGAGAGAGCGTTGCCAGTAGATCTGTTTACTTCTTTATTCTATGGCTGCTCTTTGGAAGGCAATCATGGCAACCATGAACAAGGTCAGTGAAAGAATGACAATTAGGGAGAAAGAGGGAGTGAGCGACAGACAGAGAAAGAGAGAGAGACAGAAAGAGAGAGAGAGAAACAAGGAAAGGAGACAGTCTTAAAAATAAAAGGGGAGGGAGAGAATAAGAGGGAGAGAGAGAGTGTGTGTGTGTCAGAATAGTGTTGAGAGGAAGAGAGAGGGATGAAAATGAAGGGTGGGGAGGGAGAGCGAGAAGAAGGGAAGAAGAAGTCTTCACTAAGACCCTGTTGTGATTAAGAGAGGTGCCATAGAGGATGTGTGTGTGTGTGTGTGTGTGTAGGCATTTGTCTCAGGTATTACTGTCAATGAGAGCCCTCATTTAGAGCAAATCTCTCTCTTTCTCTCTTGCTTTTTTACTTTCTCTCTCTCTATCACAACCCCCCGCCACACACACACACACAGATTCACCTGCACACACACACACATACACACTCTGACTGCCTCCCTTCTCAATGCCCATTCCTTTGTCTCAGTGTGTTTTTCTGTCTTTCTCAGCCTCCCATGGTCCTGCACACCTTTGTCTGATTTGCATTTCTCCCTAGCATTCCTGCTGCTGGGCTGTGGTGTGGAGAAACTGTTGCCCTGGTGACCCCTGCTTGGAAAGGCGTTGGGTCTAAGTAAACAAAAAAAAATCCCCCATTCCCTCCCCCACCCCCAGCGTGTGTGTGTGTGTGTGTGTGTGTGTGTGTGTGTGATTAGGTGTATACAGTATACATCATAGGCATTGTTTCACATTGTATATTGCATTTGGTGATAGATGATAGTTTGATCAATATGAATGTCAGTAAAACTGTCCATCCATAGACTATTTGACACAACATGCCATATGTGCTCTTTGCTCCACACATGTTCTCCTCCAAGATTGCATGGGGAAGTTTCATGTTCATGAACTTTACATGACTGCACAGAGGGCTGCAATGCCTCAGTGAAAACACCCTGTAGGTGTTGCTCTCCTCCGTCCTTGAGTGTGGTAGAGGCCCTATGTTCACGCCATGATTTTCTTACTGACTGGAGTCAGTCCAGTTAGTTTTCTTGACACAGAACAGAACTGCCTCTGTCCTTCCCTATGGTCGTTAGGCTCTGATTGCATTACAAGAACAATCACACATTTAACCCACTGAAGATGCATGCAAACAATGGGGGGAAAATGGGACATTAACCCTTGAGAACACAGCAGCTTACCTGTTAATAATGTTATTTTTTCATCTGGTAATGTCATGGTTTGGTTAGTGGATGAGTAATGGCCATCAATGAGACCACTATTACTTTTTGACAGACAGTCAGGAGGCATGGTGCGCTTCTCCATGGAACTAAGTACCGGTAGGAATAACTGTAACTCTGAACTGGGTTTCAGCAATCAGCTAAGTGTTTAATGTTCAATACAGCAAATTGGGAACATCTAGTCTGTCACAATGGAACTATACTCGTAATATTAATCATGTTAATCATGTTTTCCTGGACACTTTAGCCTAGATTCCCTGTAAGCCCTATCATGATGATGCCATTGAAGCTGAAGAAGAGCGTATAAGAGTGTATAGCGGAGGCTATGTAATTTTGCTTTTTGGCAGACCGAATTGTGGAAAGAGTGTGTTTTGTGATTGTGTTTTTTAAGGCAATGTGGAGATGCATTATCAAGAGCAGTAGGGTAATCTGCCCCTGTAGTGCTGCTATTGCCAATTTGTGTTTCAGACAGAGTAGATGTGTTTGTGTTTGTGTGTGTGTCCATATGATTGCCCACATATTTTTATGTGAATGCATTAATATCAGTACATGTGGGTGTATGTGTAAATTGTTGTGTGTGTGTGTGTGTGTCTTTGTATGTATGTGTGTGTGTGTGTCTTTGTGTGTGTGTGTGTGTGTGTGTGTGTGTGTGTGTGTGTATGTGCGTGTGTGTGTGTGTCTTTGTGTGGGTGGGTGAGTGAACCTCTGCCACCCCTCATCTCCCTCATGTTCTCGCTGTCTTTTTAGAGCTAATGTATTTATCTGCTCTGCTCGCCATTTTTCTGCCTGTGGCTCTTTGGCTGTGTGCCCCACCTCTCTCTCTCTCTCTCTCTCTCTCTGTGTATCTATCTGTTTAATCTCTCATCATTACCCTCTCTCTCCGTCACCATAGAATCATGGTCTCTTGCCCATCTCACTTGTTCCTCTTTCTCCATCTTACTCCCTTTCTTTCTGTCTCTCTCTCTCTCTCTCTCTAACTGAATCCCTGTCTTTCACTCCTCACTCCATTTCCCCATTCTCTCTTTCTCTCTCTGGTGACAGACGGCCCCCTCTGTTCAGTTTAGCAGTTATTACACGCTCTAAAACACACTGACTCTGAGAAAGCCAGTGAGTGAGAGAGAGAAAAAGAGGGAGGGGGTTGGTGGGGGGGGGGGGGTGTAAAGGAGAAGAGGACAGGAGAACACATATCTAAAAAATCATAGTCTGCAAAAAGTAAGTCTCAGGGCATGAAACTAAAACAAAGGAGAAAGAGAGTGAGAGAGAGAGAGAGAGAGAGAAAGACAGAGAGGGCAAGAAGAGAGACAGAATGATGAAGACAAAAATGAAAGAGTGAGTTCAAGTGCCAGTGAGACACATAAATGAAGAGCAAGAGACAGATTAAATGGATGTGACAGGGAGAGACAGATTAAGAGTAATGGGTTGAACAGGAGGAGGAAAGAGAGGAATGGTTATTAATGCACACTTGGAGAGAGAGAGAGCGCGCGAGAGAGAGAGGGATGATTATTAATGCACATTGGTCAGCAAGAGAGAGACAGGAAGACAGAGTGAGAGAGAGAAACAGAGAGAGGGAGAGAGAGAGAGAGCGGGGGAGAGAGAGAGAGAGAGATGCACACTGGTCACTTGTGGCTGTTATCACATGCTGTGTGCAGAGTCAACAATGCCCATTTAAACATCCCCCACCATCTCTCTCTCATCATCTTATTTGTCCTACTGGATTTATTTATAACCACTTTAGCAGTTGAGATTTTGTCCCATTGCCCTTAATATAGATGGATACAGCTGTCAGTTTTAATCAGTTTTAATAAAGGGTGATTCATCTGTCACAAGCAGTAAAGGGCGATCCAACAGCTGGATTTCCACAGAGAGTAGATTTATAGACAACAAATGTATCTTGTTTATATTTGTATTTATCACAAACAACAACATTTGTTTATTTGATATGTATATATTTATTTCTATCCATCACATACACAGCACATGCTACTGAAGAGTGATTTTGAGAATGATTTTGTGTTGTACAATACGAGCAGCTTATGAAAGCCTTTTTTTCTACATGAACTGGAGTAAAAATATATATCTGACTTGTCATATGGTAGGTGTTTGTTTGACATGTTAAAGCCCTGTGTGTGTGAGAGAGAGAAAGACCTGTCAGTTGTGATGGTGGACAGACTATTGGGTTTGAAGGAAGTGATGAATGGTGTTATCACATTCAACCTCTCCCTCTCTGACAACCCTGTCTGTTACAAGAGCTCCAGGCACAGACAACAGAGGAGCTCTGCACCGGATGGAGGGAAGAATGGAAGAGAGAGAGAGAGAGAGAGAGAGAGAGAGAGAGAGAAAGAAAGACAGGGCGTACATAGCCATACACCCACTCACAGAAATTATCTTTTTTCACATAAACCCAGAAGTTTCAGCTTGTCATTGTGCACATACAGTGAACAGCATCTAAATGATGGGGAAGGTTGAGCAATTTCTGTAATCCATCCTGCAGAATAAATTACTACGGATGATGCAGAAAAGTTATATATATATGTAAATATGTGTAAATCCAGTATGTTAAGGCTGTGTATTTTTAAAGGTCACAAATGAATAATAATGATTTTGAACTGCATAGAAAAACAAGGCTTTTTGTTCCATTGGATCAAGCAATGCTGATACTTCTCTTCACTCTTTCTTTCATTTCCATCTCTCACTCTCTCTCTCCTTCTCTGGTCTTGATTAATTATTCTCTGCAGTTATCCCTAATTAAGTCTGTGAAATTCCCATAGAATGTTCAAATCCCAGAGGAGCACCGTGTGCTCACCATGTGTGTCATGATGACATTCAAATCTGTGCCTGTTTTTCTTGACTGTGTGTGTGTGTGTGTGTGTGTGTGTGTGTGTGTGTGTGCGCGCACGCATGTGTGTGTGAGTGTGTGTATGTGTCTGTTTAATGTACTGCTTAGTGTTCTTGATTAAAAGTTCAAGACTTTTTTTTCTTCTGGTTTGTGTTTGTTTGTGCTCTAGGAGACAACCCAGGATCGTCATGACGACTGAGATGCAAGAGATCGCCATCACAGAGGAGAAGCCTTTGCTTCCGGGTCAAGCTGACCCTGCAAAGGTGAGAGGGCAGGTCACATCACCCAGTGACAGGACTGCTTAAGGCTTCTGTACACTCACACATACACAGACAAACTCAGGCATTTACACACACACACACACACACACACACACACACACACACACACACACACACACACACACACACACACTTATATTTATATTCAGAGACACTGACACACACTTTTTATATTCACAAATATAGACATCCCTCTGTATCACACAAGCAGGCACGGCACACATTCACACACACAATCAGTAAGGCAGTTAGTCTCTCTGCCATATATAGGCTGTAGGTCACCAGCCCTTTGCCCTTTTATCATCTTTCTCTCTCTCTCTCTCTCTCTCTCTCTTTCTCTCTATCTCTCTCTCTCTTTCTAGTTTCCTTTCTCTCTCTCACACAGAGTCGCACATTCATGCTCACATCATGCACACACTGAAATCATTTGGACACTTGTTCACTCACATACACCCACCCACAAAAAGACACACACAAACACACCCATACACACACACACACACACACAGAAAGATGGAAAGAGCTGCTGCAGTGGCTGGATGGGATGTGTAGAAGTGAAGGATTGACGTCATTGACCCTCAGGGCTGGTTGAGTCGTGAGCTCGCCATCTACTGCCCCCTGCTGGGCAACCTCAGATCTACATCTTCTACACAACTTAGAGGAGTGCGCGCACACACACACACACACACACACAATTACGCAGACTCCAAAGCCATCAGTTCTGTTCCAGCCCATCCACAACAGCCGTGAGCCTAATTAACCAAAGCAATTAAAAAAAAAAAAAACTTTGTAAGAGAGCAGACCACATAATTCAATGTGGCCATTAGCTCTATCGACCAGCCCTCCAGCAATCGTCTTTATTGCTTTGTGGTGCAGACCCTCTTCAGGGTGTGCCTGAAGTGTATGCATCACGAGTCAGTGTCTCAACACAAATGAAGTGTCTGACTGACTGTAACTGTTAATGGAATGGTGTGTTGCTGATTTTTGTAATGTGATTAATTGCCTGTTAATAAGGAGGAGAGCTTGGTTCTTGTCTTCTGAGTGTGAGCGAGTGTGAATATTTAAAATCCTCTTCACCATGTTGTGTGAAAAAAAAAAATCTGAGAAAGAACCAGAAGGAAGATATGAAAAGAGAACAGTGACAGAGAGTGCCAGACTTGATCACATGCTGTGGTAGACTGGTACTTGTCTGCTCATGAATATATTTTTTATATATGTATATAAAAACACTTTATTTTGGGTAAACTCTTTGAAAAAAGAAACTGTGCGTGCAGATGCAAGATGTATCTGCAGATGAGTAGATACATCAAGCTTAGTGATTGGATGGAATTTTTTGTAGCTGAATTTTTTGGGGGGTTTGTTTCTCTCTCTCTCTCTCTCTCTCTCTCTCTCAGGAAGCAGAGATAGCAGCACGAATACTGCTGGACCAAGGACAGGTATCGCAGCAAATTTACATATGTACTCTGTTACATATGTAACTGTTACATCCTTCTATACAGTGTGTGTGTGTGTGTGTGTGTTGAGGACATTTTAGAAACGTGAATAGTGCACATAGAGTTGCAATAGTTTATGTTTCTCTGGCCCAAATTTCTGTGCTTCTGATAAGTCCACCCTGTATCACATTGCTCGTCAAAACACCATTCACATTACATTCCACACACATTTAGTGTGTAGTTTAGTGTTTATTGCTGGAATTTGGTGCCATTTAATTTCATCCATTCTTACCTTAGCATATAAAATATTCCTATGATTGATCAACCCATGTACTTAAGAATCTGGTAAACTCTTTTAATCCATCCTGTACCTTGCTTTCATTTTTGTAAAGGCAAGGCAAGTTTATTTATGTAACACACAAAGAAAAGGCAAAGAACAGTGAATAACAGAAAATAAAGCAAATGATTGAGAAAAAACAACAAAATAGATCAAATAAAATAATTTTTTTTAGAGAATTAAGTAACAGTAGACCACTGATGAACCACCTTTCCATGGAAAAGAACAGAGTTCAAACCCACATCGAACCAAATCCACACCGCGTAGACCGGGGAGACCAGTAATCTGCCTTTTCCAAGAGTCAATTCCAAAATTCAAAACATCACACTGCACATAACTTTGGATTAGCCTTACACTTTTTCTCCTGGTGCACACACTTACCATCTGCACTGAGCCCTCTGACTCTAGCTTATTAGATAACACATGCACCGCATGTAGTTTGATGGACGATAGCCTATTGGTCGGCGTGACAGCTAAGTCTTCTGACTGTAAGTAGTGCAATTATGGGCTTTAATGTTAGACACAATTTGACCAAAACAATCCCTGGAACAACTAAGCCTTGTGTTAATTCCAGAGCAACCACAATCAGCTATTGTCTGTACAGCTGTACAGCTAATTTCTGTGAACCCAACAAATTGTGACACCTGTCACTTGGGGAAGCACCTTTTCCACTTGTGAAACCACCCTTTCCGCAGAAAGGAACAGAGCTCAAACCCATGTTGGATCAGATTTGCATGCATTATAAACAGACAAGGTAGTTCAATGTGCTTTACAAAGATAAAAGCAAAGAACTGCGAATAAGAGAAAATAAAATTACATAAAATGAGAAAAGTAAATGATTGAAATGCACTTTCAAAAATATACTTGCCTTGCCTTCAAGCAGCCCAGAATGTTGCTGTTTTGAGGAGGCCAAATGGCTGCTGATTGTTGGTACAAGGTTTGAGGAGTCAGGATAAAGCTAATGAAGCTTTGCATCACCTTTTCTAGTGATGACCCCTAACAAGTTAATTAAGGCTGAAGACATCATCAAAAATTCAGTGTTCAATTCTACAGGGGGGAGCAAACTTCGTTCAGCACACATTTATGTGTGCATGTTTCTGTTCCATGTTTGTTTGTGTGTGTGTGCGTGTGTGTAACCTGCTGTATGTCTATATCCCTGTACCAGGAGCACAGCGTTGAGACTCCTCACGGCGTGTTGCATGTAACCCTGCACGGCACAGGAAACACACGTCGACCAGCCATCCTCACCCTCCATGATGTGGGTTTGGAAAGTGAGTCTCTCTCTCTCTCCCTACTTCCATCTTTCTCTCACTCTCTTTCTCTCACTTAGCAGTGGACTCTAAATCACAATGCACGGAAGTCTGATGTGGAAATTTGCCATAAAAACACTTGAATTCTAGTCTAGGAAACCAGACCCATTCATTTTGTGAATATAGGGTCTGACCACTCACAATCCAGAAATGTTGCCAGTCACAGCACAGTAATGGGGAGTAGACTCACGGGTACAGCCGAACCTCTCGGAAATTCCTAAAGTCACTTACAGGCTGACCTTTGTAAACTGATAATAAATTGCATCAACAACGTCTTTAACTTTCCGTAACAATTTGCTGCTTTCACTTTCAAAAAATATATTTTTTATGCTGCTCTCTGGTCCGTCATCCTTGTGGCCAAGCGAGACATTGATTTGAGTGTTGATCCTTGCCAGATTGATATCTGAGCAAAATTAAAATGAGATTACTAATGGGCTGGCCAGGCCTCTTAAATTCCCCCATCAGTTTTCAATTCCCATCCCCACAACCTTGTCAAGCTTTAATATGTGGAAATGCAAGGCCACTGTTTGCTTAAAGGTCAGTGCATACAAGACATTCTGAGCCAGGGTATCTGTCTATAGTAACAGATTTCTCCTTTTGCTACAAAGAAGGCATTGGCATTTATCAGGATGAAACTGTCCTGTTTTCATCCATCTGTTTAGCCATAAATTATGTGCTAGTTGGGTGCTGTCCACCATCCACTGATGATAGAAGTGGTCAGTAGCCAATCAGCAGGACTAGCCAGCAAGCAAGGCTAATATGCTATTTTACATCATCTCCACCTCCAGATTAGCCTAGCCTGGCTCAGTATAACCTGTTTTCAAATCCAAGTGGGCACATTTGAGCTATTTAAAATCCTAGGTCAGTCTAATCATTACCACAAGGGACTGTATTAGTATATCATCTCTCTATTCATACTGGTAATTAATGTTTGCTTATCATTTTCAAACAGCTCACTTTCTGTTTTGCTTCCTCCTATATCTCCTGTTCTCCATTGCTTTGGGTTTGCTTGTTCATGGTCTACTTCCATGCTAATATCCCACCCCCACCCCCACCCCATACATACACATTTCTCTCTCGCTCTCTCTCTCTCTCTCTCTCTCACACATACACACACTCTCTCTTGCTCTTTCATATCCTCCTCTTCTCTCCCTCCATCTCTGTCATTTCCAATTTGTGAGTCACCTAATTGACGTCCTCTCCACTGCTTGCTCTCTCTGTTGTTCTCATCTCTTGAGCTCACCTTTGCTTCACTCTTCACCCTTTTCTCCTGTCATCCCTCCCTTGTGAAGTGCCACTCACCATTCAGGCTACCATGGGCAGTAAGTGGGGAAAACAGAGCAGGCTGTTTGGTGGACAATTATTTTCTAGATGGTGTTCCAACTCAAATTTCACAGAGCTATCTATCTGTCTATCTATCTATGTTTAACTAAAAGAAATGGTGTTTTCCCTGGAGTGCACCCATAACCTTGGTAAATGTAAATGTGGTGAGCAATGCCCTGTTGAAATAGTAAATGCAGCTTGTTGCATGCTATTAGTGTGACCTATGTCTTGTGCTCTCTCTCTCCCTCTCTTTCATTTCCCCCTTTTTGTTCTTTTTTCTCATTTCTCTTTCTCTATCTCTCTCTCTCTCTTTCTCTGTCTATCTCCATCTCTCAGGTAAGAGCTGTTTCTCCACTCTCTTTAAGTTTGAGGAGATGCAGGAGATTGTGAAGAACTTTACAGTGGTCCACGTGGATGCCCCAGGACAGGAGGAGGGGGCAGCAGCCTATCCCAATGGGTGTGTGTGTGTGTGTGTGTATTTGTGCATGATATTTGTTTGTCTGCTGTTTTGCTGTATTATAAACTGAATTATGAGTTTACTGTTGTCACATACCACATATCACTTTAGTCCACCAGTAACTGTAAACAAAAATGTAACCACACACACACACACACATTCACACCCACCCAGTCCAGTGTCAGAATATCTTTCATGAGTAAATGTGTGTCTTTGCGCTTGCAGGTACCAGTACCCAGCTATGGAGAATCTGGCCGAGATGATCCCAGCTGTGCTGCAGTATTTCAAGTGAGTTACTTGCCTTTATACCTCCCCTAAAGCCCATGGTCCAGGCTTATTTGAAATGCTGACAACCAATTTTATTTATTATTATAAAATACAAGCATTTATTTGATCTATTCTGATTAATATGATTTATTCTACTAATAACTATTATGTTTGTTTAAATGAACTAATGTATTAATAGTATGATGAGAATTAGTCTTACATGTCCAATGCTGTATGTGTAACTTAGGTATGAAGGGCTGGATTTAGATAGAGTGTTGATCATGGCCAACAGCTTGTGTGGAGTGCGGCTTGAGAGCAGGGTTGGTGTGCTGAAGAAACTCTCACTGTGTTGTCCTCCCTCCTGCTGTCTAGTTTCCGGACTGTCATTGGAGTCGGAGTAGGAGCTGGAGCGTACGTGCTCTCCAAATTCACAGTAAGTCACAACATTCTACACACACACACACAGACACACACACACACACACACACACACAGACAGTCGTACAGACAGTATATTCACACACAGGAGCCTGAGTCCACTTCATGCTTGCAGTATATTAGAAGCCTGCATTTTGACTAAATTCACATGAACTCATATGCACACACACACACACACACACACATACACACACACACACACACACAGTGATCACACACAGAGCCCCTTGCCCCATACATTACACACACGCACACACACACACACAATCTCACACTGGGAGACAGGAGTCTGCACTCTTTCCAAGTTCTCAGTGTGTGACCATGGTGCATCTCAAGCGCCATATCAGCTCATGCTGTGTTGCACTTGCACACTTC
This sequence comes from Tenualosa thibaudeaui, assembly GCA_027481765.1. Lineage (NCBI taxonomy): Eukaryota > Metazoa > Chordata > Actinopteri > Clupeiformes > Clupeidae > Tenualosa > Tenualosa thibaudeaui. The sequence continues at coordinate 1,083,796 of JAIFZK010000120.1, forward strand.
CTATATAGTAAATGCAGTCTCACACTAACCTATGTCATGTGCTCTGTTTAAGTCTAAATCTTCCCATTCATTCCCCTTTACTTAATCATTCCATTCCACAAATCACTCACCTCGATTCCTTTGTATCTTTTTTTATTTCCCTTCCTTTTATTTCCTTTATTTTCAAATTCATTCTTGTGTTCTCTCTATCTCTTTCCTTTTATTGCTCTACATCCTTTCTTCTTATTTTCTACTCCCTCTTACATGATATCCCACCTTCTCACCTCTCATTTCTTCTCCATCCTCCACCATCCCTTCCCCTCTTCTCTCATCCCTGCCATATCCCTTCTTTCTTTGCCCTCTCTTCTCCTCTCCTCATTCCTCCCACTCCCTCTCTCTCTTCCACTCCAGTTGAGTAACCCGGAGTTAGTGGAGGGGTTAGTCCTGGTCAACATCGACGCAAATGCCCGGGGCTGGATGGACTGGGCTGCACAGAAGGTACGTTTCCTTTTCCTTCTCCTTCTTCCCTTGCTTTCTCTCTGGCCAGTCTGCCACTCTAATCATTTCCACACAGACAAATAGACTAATAGAGCAACTGCTGCTTTCCAGTGTCACAGACAGTTCTTTATTTGAAATTATATGATTTATATATATTATATTTAATATTAATTATCCCAAATTATTATCCCATTCTATACTATAGATTATATGTATATGCATGACGATCTCTTATACAATCTCAAATAATACACCAATGTTTTGGATTGATTATTAGTATTATATTGCATATTCAACATACAAAGGCAATTATCATCAATTAACATCCAACTACTAGGGCAAGAAAGGAAACGTCTTTGTGAAATTTACTGATTCATCTTTATTTGTTAGATCAGATATATAAGCTTTTTTTTCTATTTAACCCAAATGTGTTTTGAATTTACACTCACATCCATTTTGTGTGCCTGACTTTCCAGCTCACAATGCTGACATCTTCCGTCACAGAACAGATCCTGAGTCACCTCTTCAGTCAGGTGTGTGAACATCTGTGTGTGTGCGTGTGCGTGAGTGTGTGTATTTGTATGGGTGTGTGTGTGCACACGCTTGATTCTGCTTCAGTACCTTTGTAAGGTTGCTGGAAAGGGGGATGTTGGAATGGACCATCTGTCATGGTCAGTATGCAGTGTTTGTGTCTGTGTGTGTGTATTTGTATGTGTGTGTGTGTGTGTATATGTCTGTGTGTGTTTTGTGAGTGTTTGACCAAGAAAATTATGCATATTACTGATGTGTTTTTAGGAGGAGCTGTCTGCCAACACAGAGCTTCTGCAATCACACAGAGAGCGGATCTCTAAAGCACCCAACCTGACAAATATTGAGCTCTTCTGGAAGAGCTTCAACAGGTCTGCAATTTCATTTCAATTTCACACACACACATACACAGACTAGATATATAGACTTGATATTTCAATCCAATGACAAATAATGCTCTTATAACCATACACAACTCTTGAATGAAGCCACAAGACAAACACACACACACACTGAGGCAGACACTGCAGTAAATAATTTTCCACAAATGCATATTTGCTACTAAACTTTTCATTTTCTCATTTTCAGTCGCCGCGATCTGAACATTGACCGCAACTGCACATTTAAGTAAGTGTTTTCCCATCGTTTCTTAGATCAGCCACAATAAGCTATATTCCCAGCTAAGTTGAGTTAGTCTAAACTCCTGCCCAGTCACTGCTCAACAACCCTCTGCTCTTTCATGTCCTCACAGGTGTCCAGTCATGCTTGTGGTTGGCGACCAGGCTCCATATGAAGACGCTGCGGTGAGATCTGTGGAAACCAGAGAATGGCATAAAGCCATTGTATCCTATGACCCTGAGCTCAGAGCCCTCAAAGACTGTTGGTTTAGGGGCGGAGAGGACACTAGGATTCAAACTGTGTTTTTTTTTTAAACCTGTGAGAGCTGATATTTGTAGGGTAATTGTTGCCTCATCCTTTCACTGTTGCCTTGTTTATCCACTAGGTGGAGTGCAACAGTAAGATGGACCCAACAACAACTTCATTCCTAAAGGTAACAACCGCACTATCACATTCAGTTAAATAACTGTATGGTTGACATAAAATTGGAAATAAACATTACATCACGTCCCCAAGTCTTCTGTGATTTCAAGCAATGCACGACTGTAACATGTAAAAGGGTTCAACAAACCATTCAACAAAGTTGTGTCTTCTGTATTTTTGGAAACAACATTAAACAAAATGTGACATGAAAAAGTAGGCTTATGTGTTTTGAGTATATATAACAAGAGTCATACCCATCCCTTCTACTGTGAGTGCCTGACTGCTTCCTGTTGTCTTTTCTTTGTTGTTTTTTTTTTGCAGATGGCAGATGCTGGTGGGATGCCTCAGCTCACACAGGTAAACCCGACCCACAAGCAGCCCCAGCAGCACTAGGCCAGCTATTAGCATCTCTAATTAGCCTGCCTGTGGCTGCACATTGGGACACAACAACATTAAAATAAATGAAAATATAAAAAAAAATTTAATGTAATTCATTAAATTACTTTGTCCCTTTGTCCACAGCCTGCCAAGCTGACTGAGGCTTTCAAATACTTCATCCAGGGCATGGGCTACAGTGAGTGGGCTGTACTAATTTGCGCCAATTATGCAAGGATCATGCATGGCCCTTATTTGAATTATAACAATGGTCAAAGGGACAGACAGTAAAATCTAGCAAAATCTATTTGTTGATGTAATGCAATACTAGTATGATTCCAAGCAAAAGCATCAGAGATGCTAGGCATCTCTGGCAAGTTGTCTGTCATGTAAAGTAGAACCCATAGTGTCAAATGAGCCTAAGAGCTTTTGATAACTCTCAAGTAATGCTTTACGTTCTTTTTTTTATTCCTGGCTAATGTGTTACCTTATCATTATGTGTTTATTAATCATCCTCTCTCTCTCTCTCTCTCTCTCTCTGTCTCTCTCTCTATCTATCTTTGTGTGTGTGTGTTTATCTGTCCTCTTCACTCTCTCCCTTTTCCACGCTCTGCAGTGGCATCGTCCTGCATGACACGTCTGTCACGGTCCCGCACCACCTCTCTATCCTCCTCCTACTCCATGGAGGGCTCCCGCTCGCGCTCCCGCACCCTCTCCCAGGGATCACAGGGCGGACAGCTCCCCCCCAGCCCCTCCCATACCATGGAAGTATCATGCTGAAGAGAGAGAGAGAGGAAGGAGAGAGGGAGAGAGAGGGAGAGAGGAAGAGAAGAGGGAGAGGAAGAGAAGAGGGAGAGGGCAATCTAGAGAGAAGGAAACAGGATGAACTCGCCACACTCATCACGCTAATCATCCGTCCTGTGAGATCCACCTCAAACTCCACTACACAAGATGACTGAGAAACAGAGAGACTGAGACAGAGACTGAGATAGAGGTGGAGACAGTGAAGGAAGGGTTAGGAAGAGACAGCGTCAACAGACTAAGAGAAAGATAGGGAGTCAGGTGATGACGCCATTGCTGAATTTGCAGTGGTGAATAGAAAGATCGAAAGCCCCCAATAAGGGAGAAGAAAGCAATCTTGGCTAGGATCTAGAACATCCTCTTCCTCACCTCATCCTGCCAAAGGAAGGGAAAGCCAAGCACAGAGTGAAGGAGGTGTGGAGGGACTGATAAAATGAAGGGATAGAAGGAGAAGTGAGAAAAATATTAGCTTAGGAGGAGGTGGTGACAGCTAGCAGTGGTGAGGCTTTCTCTCTCTCTTCCCCTTCCTCCATGTGTTCAGGTGATTGACAGTAGAGCCCTTTAACTGTGTGGGGAGTGACTGGGTACTGTGGAGTGAGTCATGTGTAGTGCTAATTAATAGTAATAATCGAGAATAATAATATTAATAATAAATATGAAGATATTAATGATATTAATAATGTCAATGACCATAACGTTACTGTAAAAGACAAAAAAATAACCAAGTTTCTCCTAAGTACATGTTAACTTTTTAAAGCATATTAAATTGCTAGAAAACAAAAAAGAATAGAGTATGGAAATACTTATAGTGTGTCTATCTACTCTTTTTTCATCCAGTTTTCTTTTTGTGTGAGTTAATTTTTTCTTTCTGTTTTGCATTCTTTTAACCGACTGTATTCTTATCCTGATTTTTTCCTGAAGCATGGGAGGAGGAGTTGCCAATCAACCGAAGCCAAGGTGTCACGTGACCCATGTTGTGCACCATCACTTGCGACTTCGGGTAGAGGCACTCCTCCTCCCCGCCCCAAAGGCAACACTTGTCTTCCACTTGCCCCATTTGAAATGGCTGTAATTCTTTTTCCTGTGTGATGGGTTGGACTGGGGTGGTTCAGGGGTTGGGTTTTTGTCTGGGGTTGTCCCCTCCCCCCATGCTTTGTTTTCTGAATTGCATGCTTGCTACGCACCCATGTGAATGAGAATGAAACGTTTGTTTTCTATTGTTTTCTTCTTTTCTTTTTTAATCTGATCAACTTGGTGTTGTGTGCTCTGATGATATGTTGTCAAGGAGAGGAATTAGACTCAGGAAGGGGGAACACGTTAAAATGTCTTTATGGGGGGAAGGTGGTTGTGCTCCACTTATATGGATAAATAAGGCCACTTGCAAAGAGATCAGTGCTTCCACTGCTGCTGCTGCTGCAGTACCCAACCTCATCAATAGGGGGTGATGTACTGTGTTCAAGTAAACAAAAAAAAAACGCGTGTACAACTCAAGCAAACTAACAAAACATGATAATCATGCAGTTTGCAGTAAAACCAACCCCCTACCTCTCTGGACAAACTGAGCTAGTCTGCTCACATTTGTTGACTGAGGAGTAGCCTACCAACAGATTCTGGGGATTTGGTTTGTGCCACAGCAAGCCACCTGTAGTTGAGCATATTAGAGATGTATCCATGGCATTCAAGTGATTTTAGTGAGTTAATGCTTTAGCAAGGTCACCACAAGGCCAAGGCTCCTGGCTGCCCTAAAATATAAGGTGTTGTCTTGTATATAGAGTGTGAAAACAGTGTGTGTATAAATGTGTGTGTGTGTGTGTGTGCGTGTGTGTACATGTAGCTGCACGTTTGACCCTCTAAGCACAGCAATGAAAGAGATATAAAAGATTTTGAAGTCCTTACAAACCATCTTTGAAAAAAAATGGTCTCTTGTGAACCATATCTCCTCATTGGTTCTTACACTGCCAGAAATGATAGCCACTTAACAGTAAAAATCAATTAAGAATGTCGACCAATCAACCAAGATGTCTCCAGCTATGGAGCATATGCCTAGGCTTATAATGGTAGAGGCAATGGTCATGCTCACAGCATTTCAAGAGGATTGACCAATAAGACTAATCAGATACACCTGATGAAAATACTGCAACTTCATTGCGATAGAACATATTAGAACCTATTAGATACATGCCATAAGAAATGCTGGAATAACACATGGCCTGCAATGGTAGACCTGCGATTTGTTCACAATCATCTTCAGCACAACACTGCCCAGGGTAATTTTTTAGATCTAAAATCATCATATGAGGATTTTATTGGTTGTGCATGTGTGTGTGTGTGTATGTGTGTGCGTGTTTGTCTTGTGGCTACATTCAAGAGTTGTGTATGGTCTTAAGAGCATCATGTTTTTAATTTGTCGTCGGATTGAAATATCTAGTCTATATCCAGATCTACTTTTTTTTGCTAATAAAGAAATAAAGAATAAAGTTAATATTCTCTCTTAGTTTTGATCTGCTTTGTTCTTTCTTTCTTTCTGTACAGTCTGTACCTGTATTTCACCATGGTCCATTTGTTCAATAGAGTGAAACTGTGAGATTGGGTGACTGAGCTTTGAGCTGTCTTTGAAGGGCCAGTAGTCATGGTAACACAAACAAACAGCAAGGACAAAGAGATACTATAGCCTAAATGCAATGGCATTTACCCACCAATTTGGCATATCTACCAAAAAGGGTGTAGATCTTAATATGGTGTACCAAAAAAGGGGATGTGGGGTCGGTGGGTGGGTGGGAAGGAATTCACAGTGACAATGGGGTGAAGTCATGTGAATGTAATAGACACCTGTCCTGTTTTGTTTGGTTATTTTGTTTAATTCTATTTCTTTGTAATGTTCTTAACCATGCCCATTGACCCCATTTACTTTGGTTTTCCCATTTCTTTATGTAAAATGGTTCCTGTCTCAGTGTGCTCAAGTTAGGCATTAGTGTGATAGTTTATGTGTAACATTTTTTAGCGATAGCACTTCAAAGGGAAATAATATAATTAACAAAAAAAATGTTAACAAAAATACAATCAGATTTATGTGTGGCTAATTTCTCTGTGTACTACAATGAACTGAAAAAAGAACTAATAAAATGAAAATGGAAAAGAAGTATTTTGTCTGAACTTTGATTTTCAAGGCGTCCCAACCTTTCTTTTAAGCTATTTTGATGTTATTTAAGTTATTTTGATGGTGAACTAATGATGCACAATTCACACCTGTATTTGACTATTATATGAACAGCAGCCTTGCAACTTCACCACCCTGACTGAAGTCATAGGCCATGTAAACCTTGGTATGAAACTGGTTGGTCAATATCTTGTCTAATATTACTATTGTCAGTGCATATCATTTGGGCTGTAAAAAAACACATGTACTGGTGTGAATTTATGATGGTAAAATAATAATTAAAACAGACACTTGGAGATTGCAGCAGGGCCTCAGTAGCTGTAAGACAACCCCACACTGCATAAGGTGCAAGAGAAAAACATCTACAACTGAAAGCAAAAATACTGTTTGGTAGATCCAACTGATGTTCTCAGTCCTACTCAGAACACCAGTCTAGTAATGTTATTCTTGGTAACACTTTACTTATTTACGTAAAACCTTTTTTTTTTAGTTCAGCTGGATTTCTTCATGACTGTACCCTGTCTATACAGCAATGTTTAGAGGCTTAGAGTAAATAGCTCACATTGATGCAACAATACATTCTTACCTTGATAATCTTGTGACATCATAGAATGTGATGATGTCACAATCCTGATGAGCTATAAATCTTCCTCACTTCTTGTGAAATTTGCAGAAGACACTTGGTAGGACAGTTATGGATATCAGTGCCGGTGATAATTCATCTCCCATCGAGGGTAAATCGCCAAGCCTTTGTCTCTATTGGGTTAAGAGCCAGGAACCTGCTTCCCAAGTCCTGAGTCCCCTCCCTGAATCCACCCCTCATGAAGTAACCCCACTTCTTCCCTTCACAAATGAGGAGACACCTACCATCAGAGGAGTTTGCTCCTCAGGAAGCAGAGCATGTTGAGCAGAGCACTATTTCTCAGCTGCATGCCTTCATCACCACTGTGTTGAGACCCCAGGCAGTCCTGCTGGATGATGAGGCTGATGTCCTGTTGGATGCTGTATCTGTCTCTGAGGCTCATGCTAGTGATGTTACATTTGAAGTGAGGCTTGTGTTGAGCAAAAAGGGGCGTGCCAGATGAGGCCCTGGTTCTAGGCTTGTATTGTTACCAAAAAAATTAACAAACATTAATATGAGCTAGAGTGCAGGCTCTAACGGTCTAGAATTAGGTCATATATACTATCTACACGCACTGTGCGTATTTGCTAACGCATCAAACTTGTGATTTAGCGACCGGGGTACTGTTGAGACCGCTGACCCCAGAGGAGCATTTCAGTGGCCTCACAGTGCAGACTGATATTGCTACAGACCATTCCCAAACCCACCTCAGGATCACCTTAAATGATGGTGACCATGAAGCTTCTGACACAACTGGCAGCTCCATTGCTCTATGGACCCCCACTTCCTTGCAAATCACTCAGGGGGCATCTAAGTCCACCACATGGAGGAAGTTCTGGAGGTGGTTCAGCTTCGCAAAGCGACCCAGTGCTCAGTCCACCAGGAGGAGTCTGGCTGCCTCCCACTGAGAAAAATGCTGAGGAGACTTGTTACAATTAACAAATAAATTGTGTGTTTATTCATTTAAAATCACCCTAAATTGTCAGAATGTGTTCATTTTAAAGTCTTTGCAATAAGATGGTCAGGTCTGCAAAGTATAGCAGTGAATATATGTTTTATACACAGTATAATATATTCTATGTGCAAGTTAAATAAAGTATAGCAAATTTAGTAACACTATTTGACGGGTGAATACATAATACATTCATAGCAGCTCTCATAGATTCCTAACTAAACATTAATGGCTGTTTCATAAGACATCGACATTCATAGCCAACCTTACATAAATGTGGAAGGCAGGATGACAATAACTATAATCAAATAATCAAATAAAAGTCCAAAGGTCTCAAAGCAGCATTGGTTTTAAACCTGTTACCTGATCATGTCACATCAGAGTGAATCTATATATAAGTCTATGGACGAGACAGAACATAAATAAGCATATTTTTAAAATATTTTGTAAAAAGAAAAAAATGTGTACCTCTTACAGCTAATTCTCATAATTCAAATTATCATTTTGCTACCTTTCCTTCACTCAAATGGAAATGTGCCCAATGGTCCCATGCCTAAAAATTACTGGACAGCTCTATGTATTTTACCATCTACTGTTAAACTCAGATAAGTGATTGAATACTTCACATCTTGTATAGTAAAATGACATTTGAAAGTGTTTACATGGACAGGAGAGGATCCTACTGAAAGCATCTTTGAGTAGCTAACCAATCTAATATGAAATGTCTTCTTATTATTATTCTTATCAGCAGTAGTAGTACTAATATTGGTATAATAACAATAATAATAATAACCAGTCATGAATGCATTGTTAAGAATTTATGAGAGCTACTATGAATTGTGTTTCCTCCTGCAAAGTTAGTTGTTCAGTATTCTTTAACAGATGGCAGGCCATATAGGTTATGCTGACACACACACACCATGACTTTTCATGGTATTTTTTCATGTTGCCAGTGTTCCAAAACAAACATATATCCAAATACAAGGAACAATGACCGTAACTGAGGAACACTAACTGGTCTTCCCCTGACATCCTGAAACCCTGTCATTTACCATCAATGGAGGTTTAAATGTGTCATGTTGTCATCGAGATGCAGCTCAAACATTTCCACCTTGAGCCATTGTTCTTATGGACCTGAGCAGAAAATAGATACGTGAAGATAAGTGAAGAAATGTTGGAGCACTGAGTTGCATTTCTGCATAGGGAGTGTTGCAGGTAATTTGCACTTTAGCTGATGAACACTGGAAGACTCAACTGGTCATTAGGCTGCAGGTCTTGTACTGCGTTCTTTTTTTCACCATTGAAACATTTTCTTTCTAGATACATTCAGAAGTGTTGTGAGTTGTCAAAAAGTTGAAGAGTCTCAAGAAAAGAACTATGGTAATATATATTTTTTGCTGTTCATGTTAAGGCTATTTGTAGTTCATAAATACCTTTGTTAAAACTGTATTACACTTTACTTGAGGGTGTCAACATAACAATGACATGAGCCTGTAATAAACATGAACATTAATGACGCTGTTGTAAATGTTCATGACTTAAGTGTCATTTGGTTTGCTTAAGTGTCATTTGGTTTTTGTAATGCAAAGTTGACACTGTTTGGGTGAAGACATTACAAAAAACAAATGACACTTAATAAGTCATACATATTAAAGGATAATTCTGGTATTTTGCACTTTGAGCTCCTTTTCTGGGTTGTCTAGGTTGATTCTGAATTTTGACGATTGGTCCTGTCTTGGCTATTTGGTTATTTGGCCTCTGCTTGCTTCAGAATAGCTAGCTATGGGCATTCACAATCTTGTTCTGAAAACAACTCTAAACGTTGGTTTTGAAAAAAAAAATGTGCAAACTGTTTTGAACCAGAATACACAGAAGAGAAACTACATCACATGGAGATGGAGATGGAAGTTAGGGCTCTGGAGACGTCTGAAGTTACAGCTAGTTGTATAGCACATTTCTTACATCAAAGCATTTCAATATGCTTTACAGAGAGAAAGAGAAAAACAATAATTGAAGAGAGCATAGAAAATGAAGTAGTTGTAGGCTACTTGCCAACCCTTCCCCCTCCCACCTTGAAATATGTAACTTCTGTACGTACCCTATCAGCTCTCTTTAGGAGACGTTGGCAAAAAGACACTAACAAAAAAACTAATATAGACTAACTTCAGAACCATCAGTGTCAAAAATATAAAGCAGCAACAACAAAATGTCTATTGTGTCTATTGTGGCCTGGTCCGTGTAACAGTCAGATGTTCAAAGTAAACTAGTCATAAAAATAACATAAATGTTGTTTAGTTTAGATGGTCAGCTTTCCCAAGAGCATTTACAGGAGTGCTTGTGTCTAACCCGAGGAATGACAGCCACAACTTTAGTCATTCAGAGTTGTGGAGAGCAAGCTAATGACAATTCCTTTTGAGGGATTTTCACGCAGTTTCTGACCACACAAATTTTCCCACATTTAATATATTCGCTAGCTCAGTAAATGAAAATTATTGAATATTTCAGTTCAATCCTCTTTGTAGATGCAATAGATTTGAACTCGACAATGGCCGTCTTCTTCTGTTTGTTTGCTATGTCCCGCTACTTGGCCAAGTGTAAGGAAAATTGTTGCCATCAACTGGTCTTGAGTGTGCAACACTTCATTAATGTGTGACAAGGCTTCTCAGTGTCCTTTGCTTTGAGTCAATTGCTTTGAAACGCAATTGACATATAGTCTGCAGCTGCAAACTACTGCCTAACTTGCTGTAAATTGAGTCTTTGGTCTCTTTTCTCTTCTAAGGTAACCTAGAGTGTCACTATGCAAAAGTTCAATGTGCAACACTGGTTCAAAGACAGCTGTTAGTGTTCATCTGAAGGCTGACTGGGCACTGATGTGAGATGGCAAAGTGGCCTACAATTGCCAGTCTCAAGTTCTAGTTAAGATTTAGAGAGCTTTGTCCAGGTTTCTCTTTGACATAAATACAAGCAGCATAATGATGGTTGTAGATGCTTCATAATGGTATTTTGAAAAGAGCTGACAGACTCATTGAATGAGAGTACAAAGAAAAGGCCAAACCATGGTAGATTTGAAGCAAGGGGGAGTGTGCAGAACTTAAGACTATGGCACCTAGTATGTGAGTGGGGGGCGGGGTTAAGAAATCATGTGGTCGGTCACCCCTGGGCACCCCTGTCATAGACAGGCTGTGACAACTACACTCTTTCACGTGTGTGGGAAACTGAGGAGCACCACTTTGCTGAAGTGAATAATCATTATTTTTTAACTGATTGACAGCATTAATAGATATGTAGGCTAGAGAACTGCGCTGGACTGTTCATCCCGTTTCTGACCATTACTGGCCATTTCTGACCCGCAACGTGTCCGCTATATCCCGCCATATGTATGTCCACTCCCGCCTGCAACCCTCGAAACTCTGAGAATTTATACCTGCACAGTAACAGAGAAGCATTGATTTTGTGTCTTTTTATGTCCTGCAAGAAAAACACACCATTTATGCTATGAATTGTGATTGGGGTTATTTGTTTTGTTTCTCTCCCTGCACGTCTTTTGATGCACTGTGAATAGTGCTTCTATTTCATTGTTTGCATTTGTTTTTAAAATTCATGTTTCCAAATGTCGGACTTGCCTTGTTTGGTTTTAGTGGTGTACACACTATGCTGCCCTCACACTGCGTTCCAGTCTGCTTGCAGAACTAGACAACTAGCTAACACTTGAATGATGGCTGGCACTCATTCATAAATCCACGTTTGTGTGTATTTGTATTTTTTTTTTTGGTAAAACTTCAAGAGAGTAAAGAAATAAAGATACATACATTTCACATAATGAATGTGTTACAGTCAACATAGTCGTTAACCACAATCTCAGTGCGGAGTGGAAATCTAGACTATTTTTAGCCTACATGGTAGTGAGGAGACCTAGCATGACTAGCCGCTATACATAAGAAATAAACATTACATGAAAAGCCAATTAAACCAAATTAAACTAGCCAAATTCAGTGTAGTTTTACCTACAACAACCTACTAACAAACAAAATATCTACTTACAGACAAATAATGTCCTAGGCTCCAGTGTGTATGTCGAACGTAAATACAGTTGGAAATCGTGGTGTTCACTGAATACCAAGGTAGAAAAACTAAACATGAACCGTAACTTAAGCAGTTTCGTATGTGTCCCCAGCGGGACCCGATCCCAATGCAGACCTCTAATGTAGGCTATGTCAATATATGGAAAAGGCATATATTATATGCATGATATCATGATGATTGGTTAGCGCAATATTTGTTCTGTGTATTTTTGGTTATATTTTTGGAATTAATATCACTAAAGAATCATTAATGTAGACTAACTTTGCAATTATCATCATTGATTATGCCATACTACAAGATAATATCAGAGAATATATGACCACTCTAATAACATATGACTGAACAATATGATAGACACTCAATGCCTCAAACGGTACTTGCTTGCCCTTGGTTGATCATGAGGGTGTGTAGTTGGGTGTAGTTATTTGGTGAAGTACTTTGCAAGTAGCACACTGTAGCTATGCAACACAAGGTTTGTGCAGAGACAGATGATTACATTAGGTCCCATCTTTTCTATTATAGAAGTTTTAATTTGCTAATAAATAGAAATGTAATTTGAAACATATATCATAATGTTTATGAAAGGTCTAATATTGTAATAAATCAATCAATCAATTTGATCAAAACTGTTTGCAGTTGCAAAATATGAAAATTATGAAAAAAATAAATTAAAATTAATTATAGTAGTTTTCTTACTTCACCTTGTTCAGTCACTCAAATACTCTTTCATTAGTTTCACTCACTGCTAGTCCTTTGCCTTATTCAAGATTCAAGATATTCTTTCTTACATCTCATTATACTAGTAAAAGAGAGTAAAATTTGTGTGTTTGCTCGTCAAAAATAAATAATAAATAAAGCGTATGCTAAGTCTTGAGAGAGAGTGAGAGGCAAAAGACTGACAGGCGCAGGCTTTGGCTGTCATTGTTTCAGTGTTTATAAGTCTTGTTTCTTGGTAGAAAAAAAACAGTTCTGAAGAACAGAAGTTCTTTGACACCTCTTCTTTTCTAGATGAGCCAGTGGACGACCTTGTTCACTTTGCTGCTGGTATTCAAGGGCACCTTCACCTGTACAGCGCAGACCACCACATCTGAGCCATCCACCTCCACATCTGATACAGCCACATCTGCTCAGACATCTGCCTTGTCCGTCAACACAATGGATTCATCCACTGTCACACCTGACCCATCAACTTACACTGCTGATACTTCCGCCACAACCTCGGACCCATCCACCTACACAACTTATTCAGCCCCCCCCATCACCAACACTTCTGGGGCATCTACCACAACAGCTGTCTCACCTACATCCACACCTGCCTCATCCACCAGCACACCTGAGAGCACAGGCACCACAGGTGTATATACAAGCACAAGCTCCGTCAACACATTGGATTCGTTCACTGTCACACCTGACCCATCAAGTTACACTGCTGTTACTTCCGCCACAACCTCTGACCCATCCACCTACACAACTTATTCAGCCCCCCCCACCACCACCACTTCTGGGGCATTTACCACAACACCTGTCTCACCTACATCCACACCTGCCTCATCCACCAGCACACCTGAGAGCACCAGCACCATAGGTGTATATACAAGCACAAACTCTGTCAACACATTGGATTCGTCCACTGTCACACCTGACCCATCAAGTTACACTGCTGATACTTCCGCCACAACCTCTGACCCATCCACCTACACAACTTATTCAGCCCCCCCCACCACCACCACTTCTGGGGCATTTACCACAACACCTGTCTCACCTACATCCACACCTGCCTCATCCACCAGCACACCTGAGAGCACAGGCACCACAGTTGTATATACAAGCACAAGCTCAACTAGTTCCACTAGCTCTCTAGTCACTTCTGGCACATCTGCTAGCACAACCTCTAGCAGGCAACCACCTGCATCCACCAGTATGACTGTCTCGGTTCTCACAACAACAACAACAGTTGCATATCCAACTACAACAGGCCCCACTATCCCCAATGCTAAAACCAGTGCCGCTCCAGGTGCACACAGCTCTGCTTCAACAGCTAACTCCTCCAGCATCAGTAACAGTGCTGTGTCTGTAGCCGCTAATTCTAGCTCACTTAGCACTAGCAACACTCTTGCTAGCGGGGCTGATGGGAATGGAAATTCTACTATATACACCACAGCTATGATTGTCACCGATGGTAACAGCTCAGCCTCTTCAAGTGGAGCCAATACATCCCAGACAGCTGTTTCTTCATCCATCAACTTAGCATGTCAGTTTTCTTGGACAGGTACAAACATTTTGCAGATTGTCAACTGAAGCATTCATAACATGCCATGCTTACATTTGTTTAGAGTACTTTAAGTTGCCATGATTATATAGTAGCTTCAAAAATGTATTCATGATAAATATCTTCCTTAGAAATGCAGGCTATATAAATAGTCGTGTAGTTCAAAATAATAGTTGTGAAAATACACTGATTTCCTTTCTAGGTGTCCTTATCCTGATGCTGATGTTTGCCCACTGATGTGAAGTTATTGCAGAAGAGCAGAGGATAGAAAGCCTGGGTCTCCAGTTGGATTGTTTGAAATAACCCATAGATTGGTGTTTTGCGAAATGTTTTTTTTTTTCAGGGGCAGGGTTTTTTTTTTTTTTTAGAGAGAAAATGTTGTGACTTTTTCTTAATTGCTAACTTCTTCAAAGCAGTCGAAGTCCATGGCAGAAAATAATGCTGAAGTTAACTTTATTTCAGTAACACAAAAATGTCACTGGGGGAAGCAGAGTGTCTAGACAAATTAGCTCCGGTGTCATCTTCTCCCAAATCTGTTAGAATGCATCCATTTTGTATGGCGTCCCCTATCTGCATATGACCATTTGAATGTCTTAACCTTATCAGCTAATCAGAATATGACAAATGAAATGGTCAATACTTATCTCAACCAAATACCTGTACTCATGAATAATGGCATAATGTCACAGCCAGCAAAAGTCCTTTCATTCTGCCACATTCATTCTGCCACATTCTACCACAATTAAAATTAGATTATGTCATTCGCCTTGGCTCTTCCCTGAACCCCTTTGGTTAGTAATCTCTAACATAGGCCTATAGACCATGTGTTCTGTCTTCCAGAGCCCAATTGGCCCAGACACTCCATTCCTTTCCCATTAGATCAGGGCGTACACACACATATTTTTTTCGAAGACAGTAGATGTACAGAGAACATGTGGCATGGAACCCAGTGATACCAAATATAATTAAAGCAGTAATTCAAAAGTCCAGTATTTCCAAATATATTTGGGACATCGGAACATATTAGACATGTGTATTGACATGAAACTCAGTGGTACCAAGAACTCTATTATGTTAAACTGTTACATGTTTAAAGTGGATCGGCAGGTAATCCCCCAGAATAAGTTTTAATTCTCTTAATGTTTACAGATATTTATAATACTTCAGAATTCAGCGGGAGGATTCTATTCAGTTTGAATGGGCCTTCCGAACGAGGTCAGTTATTTTTCTATACTAATCACCGCTGCAAAAGTATAATGACCGCTGTCAATGGCAACCGTTTTTTTTGTTTCAGATTAACGTCTGCGTATCATTCTGAGAGTAAAGATCATTCACTTATCGCAATGGAACTTCGTTGAAAATGAAAGTAAAAATGAAAGCTGTATTCTAAATAATCTTTCAAGTCCAGGTTGCAAACTATTTGTTTATCCGTGGTAACAAATTAAGTTTTAAATTTAAATTAAAGACGTTTGTGTGAAGTTTTCTGTCGTCGTTTTGGCAGGTAGCCATACACTAAGGCAAACGGGATAATGTATTGTCCGCCAGTCATAATAGGAAAATATTTCCCTTTAGGACAAATCAAGACAGGACAGGTCCTGCCAGGAAATATTTTCCTATAATGACAAACGGACAATACATTATCCCTTACTAATTAGTAGGTCGTTTGGCATTGTTACTTAGCAAACCAGATAAATGCAAGATTCAACGTCATTTCTGGCCGTTTTAGTGACAACCATCAATGTTGTTCATACTCAGACTCGTACTCTGAGTGCTGTCGTTATGAAGAGGAATGAGAACATTAGAGGAGGATAAAATGGCAAATAACAAAATGACAGCTAACGCTAATTGTTGAGGGCAAGTAAACTCAGTTTCAATTTCTGTTTGCTGTGGCCCTTTCAGTTAGTGTAAGTTGCCGGTTTGCAAATGATGTACCAGATTTTTAGCCAGACTAGCATTGCTTAGTGCTTCCGCTCAATATCACATTTCGTTACAGCACAGTCTCAGGGATCTCTCCATTAACTTAGGTTTCCTTTGACTTTTTTTTTGTCTGGGCAATCAGCGAATAGAGGGCTCTGGTATATTTCATATAAAGTTCATATAAAGTATCTATGCACGAAGAAGCAAACGTGCGCCAATTGAGGGATTCCAGGCGGTTTGCACACAGTGAAACGATGTGAAAGCCTTTGATGCACCAGGCTAGACTTTCTTGTTCCCGTTCTAGCAACAGCGCAAGCAAGATATGGGCTGATTTATGCACCTATGCACTTATGAACAGCCGTGTCCTAATGTGCTAATAGCACTATCAAATAATAATGATACAAAAGCAATGTGTGCCACATCATTGCTACTAATCTTTGAAGAAAATGTGAAACAGAGACACAATGTTAAGATATATTTGAATACCAGGATACCTCAAAAGAGTCCTTTACATTTAGGTTGGAATTGTTTAACCATGTGGGTGGTGAAGTAGGGGAGAGCTAATCAGCAGCCTATGACTGAGCTGCAGATTAACTGTGTGTTTGCAATTCCAAATGGATTTTGACATTCATCTTTTCAAATCTAATCAAAGTATGAGGCAACTCAAAATGAAAACTGCAAATTGTTTGGGTTAGGAGACAATTGCAAAAACAGCACTATGTAATCAACTCCTTTAATGTGCACCAAGCTTCTCCAATATCCAGGCACGTGTCCCTTTATTTTGTGATATTACTATAGAGTATGCAGTGTTTACAATGTTTGATGAACAAAAACAACTTTTAACAGTTTTTTAACAATGAAAGACATGATTGTGGCATACATCATATTAAAACAAAACTACTCGGTGCGCTGTAGGCGAAGGCATCATCCCAGGGACCCAGGTTGTAGTCTGACTTAAGGTCGTTTTCCAAACCTTCCCCATTTCTCTCTTCCACACATTTCCTGTTAAGTCATAATAAAGGCAAAAAGCTACCCAAAAGAAGTAAAAAAAACACACCTCATGTGTAAGATACTTATTACTTCCACCATTAGACCTATTCTAAAATGAATTGCCCATTCAACTTAAATTTCTCCAAACACCTTTGAGAGAAAGCCAGTCAGTGAAAATGTTGTGTCTAACCAAAAGATCTGAGTCAATCCTAGTGACTGAAGGTTTTTCATCTCATATGACACATCCTTGAGATCTTGCAAGAGAAACAATGTATCCTCTACATTACACTCAGTAATCTTTACTTGTCCTCCATTGCTATGGGCCACCTTTAGCTTATTCACAGCCTCATTAATGTTATTCTTCAAACACTTCAACACTTGAATATTTGTGCGGAGTTGTTCAGTGAAACTTGTGATGTTCCCAGCAAGTGGATTCGGCCCTGACATGACCACATTCACCATGATCTCTTTAGTTAGAGTGATGCTATGTTCCACAGACTTTGCAGCTTTTTCAAGGTCTCTCAAAGCTACACTGACATAACCTCTCTCCTTATGCTGCATTACTGACAATGCACGATTGTATAATGCAATGAAATCTTCTGCATCATCTGCTTCCAGTGCCATGGTATACATCTCAATGCTCTCTCTGAAACGCCTTTGAAGTCGTAGTGCATTTCCATAGCTGATGTAGAAAGAAACAGCAGATGATGGTGATCTCCCTTTCTCCAGGATCTGTCGAGCACTTCCCATGGCTTCATTGAACCTTCGCCTCAAGGTCTCTATTGATTCATTCTCATTAAAACTTGTTAGAAGCCATAGTCCCCAGCATTCATGCATTGATTCAGTAATCACATTGAGCATTTGTTTGTTTTTGTTTTTTTTACGCATATCTTCTTGCAGTTTAAGGTAATCAGAGAATAGATCCTCCTTCTTCATCATTTTTGGAATGTCTGTTGCCAGGTACGAAGACAGCCTTTCTCTTAAAACATTTTTTCTAGCATGTTTTACATCTATAATGTTTGTTTCTCTTGAAATCTCCAAATGGAACAGTAGAAGATCAAGAGCTACATTCAGCTTCTGGTTATCAGAGTTATCAGAGTTATCATTCAACACTGGAATCATAGCTTTAATTAGCTGTCTATGAGCTGTTTCTTTATCTAACATGGAGGTGCACATTGGTCTTAACATCTGTAGCAAAGACATGTTTTTTACCATCTCTACAAAGACTGATCCTGAGAAATGACTGGCACACATGATCAGCTGGGCAGAGCCTGGTTTTCCCTGGCGTCCAGTGCGACCAAATGCCTGCTGCTCAACTCTGCTGTTCAGGGGTAGGAACGTTTGTAAAACAAAGAGACCTCCAGCCTTGTTGACTTCCTCACAAACTTTAAGGTCTGTTCCCCTGCCAGCCAGATTTGTTGCTACAATGACATCTTTGGAAATAACAGGCTGCTTAGTGACTTCACAGGGGCTTGAGTTGTTCTTTGTGTAAGTTTTAAGGTTGACCCCATGGACAGATTCTTTGATGGCTTTTTCAATAGTCTCAGCACGGTTTATTGTTTCACAGATGACCAGCACAGCTCTCTTCCCTCGATAACTTGTGTTGGTGATCTTTTTGTGAACAGTACTGCAGATTGCTTTCAGCCACTCTGCCTCTTCCATCACAATTTTTCCCTCTTCTTCAAAAAGCTTTCTCCGTTTGAAAGAAGGCATGATACAGGTGTGCATGCCTTTGTAAAGTTTTTGAAGCATTTCAACTTCATCTCTATTTCCCAGTGTCCCTGTGACACCAAACACTTGGTTTCTGTACATCATAAAGAGCCTCACATTAGACATGAAGTTTGTAATGACTGTCATGTGGCTCACTTTGGTCTGATGTTTCATTTCCAGAAACTGCTGAAGCCCATCACTCCATTTCATGTTGCTTTGCACAACGCCTGTGCATTGGTAATCCACAGGGACCACCGTATCTGCTTGTATAATGTACTCATCACCTAAAGCCATCTCTTTGGCCCTGAAAGCATTTTCTACCCATACCTGCAGCTTGCCATAGACCAAAGGCTGGAATCCAGTGATGTGTGAGTCATCAGGTGTTACTTCAGGGCAGATAAACTGAAGATCCTTTCTAATCTCTTGCTCAACCCAGTTGAACAGTGTCTCCATGTCTGAGAACAATCGTCGGCATAGACCTCCTTGGAGGAACAGAATAGGGATCTCATGTCTTATGTCTTCCCTTTTCACCTCCTCTGTTCTGTTCAGTTTCTTTACCGACCCAGCTTCCTCTTCACTGAATAAACTGAAACAATAATTTGGGAGTTTTTCTTCAGCCAGTCTGAAGAAATCAATAACTTGTATCTCGCCAACACATTCAAGTTTTTGAATTACGTTTTCAGCGCTGAGATGTTTCATGTCCTCAGTAAATCCTTTTGGAAAAAGGCCTTTATTTTCAGACATTTTTAAAATATCATGTATGACACTGTCAGTGATGTCTGTGTTTTCCTGTAGGATATGGAAAAAGGGTTTGATGGGTCCTGCCATCTTCCCACAATCATTTTTTTTGTGCTGACTGACTAAAAGCCAAATCCGTGACAAAATAATATTTAGAGACTGCATGGCCGGCATCTCACTGCTCAGATAGACCATCTCCAGACCTTTATCCAACATGAGAGAATCCACTTCATCCACTATAACACACTGGAACTCTCTGTCCCCCCTTACCCCTTTCCTTAGGAAATGGTGTTGGAGCCAGTCACCTGCAAAGCTGTCTGTTGTGCCATACACTATATGACAGTCATAGCACTTTTTCAAGTCATCTTCATTTGATATATTAGTGTTACAGCCTACTGTAAGACCAAATACTTCATAGAAGGACTTCCAATCCTCTGCATCCCTCTCAGCAAGTATTGGAGAGCTGGAAATTATATCGACCTTCTGGCCCTTTAATGCCCTGTAGGCAGCAAACATGGCCACTATACATGACTTTCCCTCTCCTGTACGTACCTGCAGCAGGTAACTGGACTCTGAGAGGGCCAGGAGGCACCAGCTCACCATTTGTGTGGTCCGTGGCCTCCACGGTGTTGGAGACTCTATGCCAGTTTGATTACTTGGAGACATCTTGTCCATGTGATCATTTGGAGACTTTTTGTCAGATTGATTAGTTTGAGATTTCTCATCAGTTTGATTAGGAGGCTTCTTACCAGTTTGATCCTGTATGACTTCGCACATCATGAAGAGAATATGTTCCATTTCCTCTTCCAGACACAGGCTATAGTCAATTGAGAGGGCCAAAGAAACAGATGTCACAATCTTTCTCACCTTCTCAATCAAATGTCTATCAACTCCCTCTTGCTGAGAGAGATCTCGAAGAATTTCCTCAAGATCTATTTCTTTGTCTTCCCTTAACAGCTGTAGGAGTTTGATGTCATCTATCTTGACATCATTCACTAACTCGATAACATTCTGATTGTTCCAAAGTGACAGGTTTGGATCAATTTTGAGAAATTCCAATGTATATAGTATCTTTGCCATCCATGTGTGAAAATCAATTGTTTGTTTCTGCCTTTTGAAACGGTTCACCAAAGCTTTAAAGAGCTGCTTCACATGTTCTTTATCCCAGTGAATGTTTCGTAACAAACTCTGAAGTCTGAGACTTAGATCCACCTCACAATTAGGAGCATCCATAGTGCTGTCTGCATCCAAAGACATTTGTGATTTTCTTCCCATAACATCTATGATGTGGTAGAAAAAAAAAATCGGTTTTGCTCAGTTCCCAAATTTATACATTGTCTGTTATTTCAGTATGTGTTCAAAATGTAAACCCTATAACCCTAGGGCTACACTGGATGTGTTATGGAAGCGTTAAGTCAAGTCGCATTGATATAAAAATACATTGAGAAGTCTAGTGTCTTTTTAAAGAATGTTTGCTGCACTGCCATGTCTGGTGTAGCCAGTTCCATTGATTATAGTGGAAGCTAATTGTTACGGCACATATATCTTTGATTTAATGCATCCAGTGAAGTCAAACCTGTAACACCGCCTGATTAAGTTTTCATATGTTCAGATATGATATAAGGTCTTATCCTTACCAGAGTGTGGATGACAAGTTGAATTTCATCTGTGTGTGACTATCACCTTGGCAGAGACCTTTTATACAACTCAAAATGACACTCCCTGAAATTCCCCACAGATGCCACTGCCATGCTCCAATAAACTTAAATAAATAATAATGGCGGATGTTTTCTGCTTTGTCTTGGTGATTTTGGCTCAACCAAACAGTTTAAAATAAGAAACATGCCCATGGATGGAGGAGTGGCTCAGCTTCATTCACCAAGATAACCACACTGAATTAACCATGTTATGCTGGTATGTGCTAGATCTTGTTTGACTGTCCTCTTACAAACAAGTTGTTTGAAATGGAAGTTATTGCAGAAGAGCAGAGGATAGAAAGCCTGGGTCTCCAGTTGGATTGTTTAAAATAACCCATAGATTAACCTAATCACAATATGACAAATGAAATGGTCAATACTTATCTCAACCAAATACCTGTACTCATGAATAATGGCATAATGTCACAGCCAGCAAAAGTCCTTTCATTCTGCCACATGATGGAGCTGTTCAACCACAATTAAAATTAGATTATGTCATTAGCCTTGGCTCTTCCCTGAACCCCTTTGGTTAGTAATCTCTAACATAGGCCTATAGACCATGTGTTCTGTCTTCCAGAGCCCAATTAGCCCAGACACTCCATTCCTTTACCATTAGATCAGGACGTACACACACATATATATATATATATTTTGAAGACAGTAGATGTACAGAGAACATCATGTATAATGTGCTGAACATGTTGTGGCATGGAACCCAGTGACACCAAATATAATTAAAGCAGTAATTCAAAAGTCTTCAGAAGTATTTCCAAATATATTTGGGACATTGGAACATATTAGAAATGTGTATTGACATGAAACTCAGTGGTACCAAGAACTCTATTATGTTAAACTGTTACATGTTTAAAGTGGGTCAGCAGGTAATCCCCCAGAATAAGTTTTAATTTTCTTAATGTTTACAGATATTTATAATACTTCAGAATTCAGCGGGAGGATTCCATTCAGTTTGAATGGGCCTTTCCGAACGAGGTCAGTTATTTTTCTATACTAATCACCGCTGCAAAAGTATAATGACCGCTGTCAATGGCAACCGTTTTTTTGTTTCAGATTAACGTCTGCGTATCATTCTGCGAGTAAAGATCATTCACTTATCGCAATGGAACTTCGTTGAAAATGAAAGCAGATCAGCTGCATTCTAAAGAATCTTTCAAGTCCAGGTTGCAAACTATTTGTTTATCCATGCAAGCCATGAAATGGTAACAAATTAAGTTTTAAATTTAAATTAAAGACGTTTGTGTGAAGTTTGCTGTTTGTTGTCAACTATGCTTCTTATCAAATGTGACAACAAGATGACATTTAATTATAAAGAAAACTATAGTAGGCATGTCTTGGTGAATACTCAGGATGGAGTAAGAACAGAATAATGTTAGACTAACTTAGATAGGCGTCTGTATGGTCAGACGCTTAAAAGAGAGCCACGGGACACAAATGGCACACACTGTACATGGTAAAGTAAAGTTTTCCCTATACACTGTACAAAAACCTGTATTCAAAAATGACCTATCCCAAATGAGGACCAATCAGATGTAACCGCGTGTTATTAAAGTGACTGAATATTCCTTTCATTACATACAGTAATTTCCTGAATATAAGCTGCACCAAGTATAAACCTTAGGTCAGTGTTTTTTGCAAACAAAAACCTCACCTGACCTCACTCTTGTATTAACCCCACTCATGTATTAACCACAGTTTATTAAACATTCCTTATTGAATCACAATCAGATCAGATCAAGTAGAATGATGAAAAATATACAATCCTCTATATAGTCCTTACCATGTATAGACCTCATAGATAAAGAACATTTTCAAAATCAATGTATTAACCTTGGTATATGATACGCCGAACAGAACAGTGCAGAAGAGTTCAAACACTGATTATCATATCCAGGTTCGTTGACCACATTATCTTTGAGCTTGCACTTGTAGGACTATACTGCAAACCTGATCAGTTTAGATTTACCAAGATGGTGGTGGTGGTGACCGAATATAAATGTAAACAATTAAATTATTTTGTGGACATCAATTACACTAGGATACACTCTCTGACTGTCATCAAATGTATTATTTGTTTGAATTAGTGATTTCTACCAGCAGTTGAATTCACATGTGGCATGAAAAACATGTAACTGGGATTATACAGATAGTAGATATCCTCATACATACCAAAATCTTGACAAATGCATGACTGTATGCAGTGCTGTATCTCCAATATCTAGCTGTTTCGTACAAAGCCACTTCAGGCTTGCATTTTCAAAATAACAACTGACTCAAATAAAATGCCATGTAATAAGCACTCATGTGTTAAGAAACCTTTTATACACATATTATTTACCATTCTTTTAATTTGTGGTAAAGTATTTGTATGTCACACTTGTCACTCCTTTTGTATTGATTTGTGATGTCAATAATGGGAGTTTCTTTACTTTTAGTTTGAGCACTTCCTGTAAATCAGGTGGTTTAGAATAAGCTAACCTGCCCTTGTCAAAAAAAGTTCAATAGTTGATCTCACAGCACATCTGAGATTCACTTTTGAAGTTTCTGTACCCAACACAATGGAGATAAAAAATACAAAATGCAACACATGCTATCCTCATCTTGTTGATAAACTTCAGTTAGACTTGATTTTGTTTGCCTCTGCCACTGAGAGCTTTTGATTGCCATCCTCCTGTGCATTCTTCTTCAGCTTTTGTAATAGTTTATAACTACAAAATATGTAACAATCAGCTATTTAGCAACAAGTTTAGAATGCTCTTCAGTGTAATGTTGTTTGTCCATGCGGTAGAGCACCACAGACCAGATAAGAATACATTGGTGCGTCACAATCTGTGCAAAACCTGTTCTGAAAACTGTTGGGGAATGAAGCCCAATACCCTTCACTAGCTTGATGTTATTATTACATCAGCACCAACACAAGCTCTTGTGTGGGTCAGAGGCAAGGTATGCATTTTATGTCAACAAGATATTTGATTTATTATGCTGGTAGAAGTGTCTTTGTTTGTATCAGCAGGCCTCTTAGAGTAAATCACGTGGTTTGGAATACAGTTATCTGCCCTAAAAAATCTTGAAAGTATAGACAGCACCAACAGGATTCATTTGTGGAACAAAACTATGCCACTCAAAATCACTGTCAATTTGTGAACACGATTTTTTACTAAATAGAATAGAATAGAATAGGAATTACCAATTTTACACATGAAATCAAATATCCACTCATTCCCAAATGTCTCAGACTGACTGAGACTCAGTTTTATGGATAATTGGTATTTTAGTGTGTTCACTCACACTAAAATATGCCTATCATTGTGTCTTTCATTTTTTCATGTGAATCTACTTACGACATTCAAGTCTCATACATGCGCTGTAATTAAATTTCATGGCTGTTTCATTGCCGTGCACATTATTTCATTCATGTCTAGTTTTGTGCAAAGCCATGTCAAAGCCGTCTTAGACTGGTTCAAACGACAGGGGTAAGGGAGTAGTAATGAGCACCTCAGGTTTATTGCACTGCCCTGTGGTGCACCTTCCTTACCCAAACCTCCATATCCTCACACACCCCTTTACCCCTGGTCAAGATGAAAGTTTTGTAACAGTTTTGAAAACTGAATCATATAAGCATGTGTCATGTAGTCATATGTGATGAATAATGTATTGTCAGACGATCATTATAGGAAAATATTTACCAACGTGAGAACGTGAACATGACCCTGACAAGAACACTGATTTTGTTTTCTGTGCAAGGTGATAGGGGTTACCCCCAATGATTGATAATCTGTGCAATCCATTGCATTTTTGGTTCACAGTTTGCTTATTTATTGATTGATTATTACGAGGAATTTTTAAATACTGTATATACTATGCTGTAAATATTCCACATATTACCAAATTTTCACCAGCTCATATACCTCAAAAGCAAAGTGAAGGAAAATGCACAGCAAATATTGGTGCATATTAAATACAGTGTATCTTAATGTTGATGTAGCCAGCTGATTGATAGAGTACATTGGTCAAGCTTCCTCTTACTGCCTGGGGAGATCTTAAGTGAAATTAGCACCATGAAGTTTTATTTACACATACATTTGCATTAGATAAAAGTTGATACAATCTAGACATCAGTGTGATATCAGAAAAATATTGCAGTACTCTGCATCAGACCTTGTTTAAGCAATAGGATCAGATCATTCATGCACTCATGGGCACCTGTGGCACTATCTCACTATCAACAACTTCTTTCATTTTCTCTAGCTCTTGTAGAATGTTCTCAAAGTGTCTGGACGTATTCCTCATCTCATTGATGAACTTCAGCATGTTCGACTTGATTTTATTTGCCTCTGCTACTGAGAGCTTCTGATTGCCATCCTGCGATTTCTTCTTCAGTTTTTTCATCTCGTGGATCTCTTTGGCATCCTTGGCGATGAAGACCACGTCAAGGATGAGCATCAGGCCAGAGAGGACTGTGGTCAACTTCCCTGCAACGCTGACTGCTCGCGAAGCCTGAGCAGCCACTCGTCCAATGTTGATGGCCTTGGCCAGTTGGATTGCCTGCACCAATCCTGTGGCACCTCGCCCCACACCCATACCAGCCTCCATCTTGTGGGTCATCTGTGCTACCTTGCTGTACTCTTGCATTTTCGCCACTCGGCCGTTGATCTTGTTCATACTAATGAGCACAGGGTTAATCTTGTCCTGGAAGTCAGTCAAGATGTCCTCAATGGTCTTGCGCAGGCTCTTCTGGCGGACCATGTTAGCGATGTTCGATGCAGCTCCCGTGGCACCTCCTGCTGCCGCTATGCCCACCCCTACTGCTGTCACTGCCAGGGAAGCTCCCAGGGTGAAGGGTGCGAGAACCAGACCGACTATAGAGGTGATTCCCCCTGCTGCTCCGATCACTCCCCCTGTCAGGCTGCCGATAGTGGTTTTACGGTGAACGGTTTCCAGCTCGTTAGTGATTTCATCCAGGTGCCGGATCTGCCCTTTGAGATGCTGATGACCTCGGCGGAAGAAGGCACGGAAGATCTTGACGTTTTCCACAAGTTCAGTAAAGATTTCTCTAAGTATTCTGAGGAGGAAATTTCAATGGCACATCAGGAACAGCACTTGAGTCTACAGTCATGGTTGAAATCTTTTTGTAACCTTACCCTTATTAAAATGGCATTTAATTTTTTTTCCTAAAAGCGTGATGAAATTCAAAGCATTGTCCTAATGGAGAAGTGCATTTCCCTTGGTGCGTTAAAGCAAAGAAAGAAAAAAAATCGGGGACCACACAGAAAATTATGGACAAGCATAAGAAAAGGAAAGGCTGACATCTGGAAGCAGTTTGAAGTTCAAGAGGAAGAAATTGACGGTTCATCTCCTTTTGTACCTACAGTTTCAACCATGACTGTAAATACATTATTTGTGTATGTGTGTGTGTGCATGTGTGTGTCAGGGTTTCAATTTCTTACTCTTCATCGTTCAAAAAAGTGCCTTTTCCATCGATTCCTAAAAGAAAATCACAATTAAAGAAAATACTGCAATTTGTTTTTATCGACCATGGAAAGACTTTTCTAAGCTTTATCCTAACTTACCCATTGACCTCAGCATATTTCGGTCAAACTCTTGTTTTATGACCTGTAAACACAATGATAATATATCTTTTAACCTGGTTGAATTAGAAATTACTGTACCACTGCACTACTATTTCTCAGGAAGTCAATTACATTACCTCAATAGGGAGATGTTTTAAGATACGGCGAGCCAAGATTGGTTTCTGTAGGATATCATGCACTGTAGGTCTCTTGGCTGGTTCTATAGTTAGTATCTCCTTGACAAGGGCATGCAGATCCCTGGAGTAGTGATTTGGCAGCTTGAGATTCCCCACAACGTCTTCAACATTGTGGATGTTCTGGATGATGAATCAGTTATGTTTGATAACACAGCTTTAATAAGACCTCTTTGAAATTTCTGTTCATACTACATTTTCTTTTTATTGTAATCCTTTTGAATCATGTAGTTTATTTGTGATTTCAATTTAAAACTTACCAAAATGCACAGATTGTAGAGTACCAGACCGAGAGACCAGACATCACTGGGAAAAAAAATAAAAAGAGATAAAAATATATATAATATAATATATATTTGCTACTTATATTTACTTACTATTATATATATTTTTTCTTCTTTTTTGAATTATGTAGTATTATGCTTAAACACGGTTTCAGACTACAGTACCTCAAGGTGTTGTAAGGTAATCTCAGATATACCTCAGGTGCCATGTACAGTTCTGTGCCAGCCAGTGTACTTGTGGAAGACTGTGATCTAAAGTGAAATGTTCATTTAAAACTGACTAAATAGCTTATGAAGTATAAATCAATTACTGTTTGGTCAAAACTATGTTACAATCATCAATCAGCCATTTAAAATCATTGCCCTATTATACATATTCATTATCTGAATGACTGATAATGACACAAAGACTCTTATTGCCATAGTTTTTCACCCCTAAAATAGTGGTGTCTCTCCTCATGTAGCCTGGCTTGCTGAGAGACAGAGATAGAACTTTGCAGGTGAATGTGCATTGCATTTGCATTGATCAAACAAACTGTCCACAATTTTCTCCCAGGCAGGCAACATTTTACAATCCGGATATTCATTGTTGAAATAGTTTGTTCTAAATGGCCAAGACACATATTGACCAGGACACCTTGTTTTGGTCTAAGAAATGATTGTATATTCAGTGGACCAGCCATTTGTTAAATTTACCTTGGAAGAATTTTAGAGACTCCAAAGTCGCCCAGTTTCAGTGTCCCCTCCATAGTCACAAATATATTCTGTGATACAAAAGATTGCAATCTTCTGAAATCATTTAAGAAAAAAAAACAGCATCTACAATGACAAAACGTGGGCAGATCTTCACCTGTGGTTTGATGTCTCTGTGGATAATATTGTTATCATGGACGTGCTTCACAGCCAGACAGATCTGGACAAACCAGTCAAGAACCTACACACACACACACACACACACACACACACACACACACACACACACAAATATATATATATATATATATATATATATATAGAGAGAGAGAGAGAGAGAGAGAGAGAGAGAGAGAGAGAGAGAGAGAGAGAGAGAGAGAGAGAGAGAGAGAACTGTGCATGTGAGAATCCACAGGTCAAATGCAAGTTTGGCACAAAAACTATAGGGTATTAATTGTATTGTTTGACTTCCTTACCTCCTTTTCTAGAAAAGGAAAACCCTTAGTTTTCTGGTCTTCAAACAGCTTCACAAGATCCCCAGACTCACAGTACTCCATAGCAATAAACAAACTGTTGTTTTCTGTTCATGTCAAAACATGTAAAGTAACATATTTACAAGCATTTAGTATTGTGTACTATTGCATTGAAAATTGATTTTACATTTGTTCCATAAAATGTGAAATACATGTTACATGTTATAAATTTGAGCCACACAAAGAGAAATACCTGCAAAAGATTCCTTATAAGTCACAATATATTTGTGATTCAACTTTGTGAGAACTCTGATCTCATTTTCTGCAAGTATGTGGGACTCCACTGTCTTCTGCAGAGGAAAGAAAAACATAAACATTTTGGCCTCATAAAATATAACCATAATTTCTGTCCGATATTCCATTAGTGTCTTTGGTAGAATGTATGGCCTTACCAGCTTGATCTCCTTAATGATGTAATTCTCCCCATCTGTTTGAGACTTAACCAGGATTGCTTTTCCAAAACTTCCTGACCCAATGGTTTTCATTTTTGTGTACCCATGTTGCTCCAGAATACGCTGAGCATTTCCCATCTTGCACACTGGTTTTTCCCCAAAATTCAATGGTGGTATAAAATAATCAAAATATATGGATATATAAGGATGAACTAATTTAGATTATGTTCATTTATCTCTACAACTGATGGAACTGCAACTGCAGTCTAGAAACACCAACTAGGAAGATCATGTATACATGTATGTCACTCATGCTGTTGCCATGGTATTTATGTCTTCATGAGACAGAAAAAAATTTAATTAAACTGGTTCTTTGAATAGGGCGTGGAAAAAGTAAGTTCTATGAATATCGTGCAGCTTTCATTTTTTGGCAGACTTCCACTAGTTATGTCTGCTTGATTCAATGGTGTGAATAGAAAAAGAAACTAAGCCAAAAACCAGTTTTGCCTGTGGCTTTGATTGTCTAGAAATGTTCCATTACATAATAACTTTCACTTTAAAAGTTGTTTGGTGATTATCCTGCTGCCGTATGGTATTTCCGCCCACACATGGAAAGAAAGAAAGAAAGAAAGAAAGAAAGAAAGAAAGAAAGACAGAAAAATTATCCCTTCTTCGTTTTGCTCTCCATTTTCTGCAGGCATATTGCCTTAAAATTGTCTGTTTGTTTTTCCTTTTTCCAATACTTCTACATCAAGAATAGGCCTACAATTTATGTTGTTGTTTAGTTTAGTTTTTGGGCTTTGTTTGCCTTTAATCAGAGAGGACAGTAGAGAGTGACAGGAAACGAGTGGGAGAGAGGATGGAGGAGATGGAGAAGGTTTGGAACTGATTGAATGTTCTTGCACTAATGCTCAGACTGTTTTCATACAGCGTGTTGTTGGGTTATTTGTAAATGAGATTTATTATCATGAAATTCAACATGATGCATGCTTTGATCGATGAGCACTTCAAAAGCATTATGACCTGTACAGAATGTAGTAAAGTAATAACCATTGTAAGATTAAAATACAGGAAAGCCAAGAGGCTCCACATTCCTATCATATGAAACCTTTCAACAATAGGTCTTTGTACTTTGTCATACTTAAAATTGATGTGTGCATAAACATGGAAGTACATTCCAAACATGTCTCTCACACTTTTCCTTTCGTTATACCTTCTGCTGGCACTCTGGTGCACACAAAAGTGTTTAAAAGACGGAGTGTCTCATTCTTGGTCTCTTGGGTTAATTTCATCTCAACATCTGTTTGGCAGAGTCACAGAAATGTCCTCCTGATTTGCAAATGTAAAAGAGTCTTGGCTTTGTTTAATTAATTGTGTAATTGTGTAATTTAATTGTGTAAAATAGGCAGGATTGTGCAGGGCCATAGAGCCGAAACGCTTCATATTTAAATCTTGAAGATTTTTAAGAACATATAAACATAAATCTTGAACCTAGACATAGCTACCATGGGTGAATTAGAACAAAGCCTGACTGTGACATCATATACTCAAAATCAACTATAGTTCGATTGTGGTTGGTAAAGGGGGCACCATTTAGCCTAAACAGATGAATTCATTCCTCAGTCTAAATAAGAATTGGTAATTGGGCTTGTAAACTTGTATTTCAGCTTATTTTTGTTAAATCAAAGTTGAATACATTTTATTTTCACATCAGAGAACAAGATATTATATTTCATTCATCCTTGCCATGACCCCTTTAGAAATAGAGAGAATGTTGATATGTGTGACAGTTCGTTTGTCTTCTTTACCTTAGACTCTACTAACTGCATTCCTTAGCAACATACCAAATACAAGAACATCCTGAAAGATTTTCTGCATGGCCAGTTTTACACAGCACTTTAGAAGGCATGATTCAAACGACTTATTGCCAAACATGTATAGTTTTCCATTACCCAAACCACTTCCACTGGCCACATTTAGTATTTTGTTACTTGAAAACCTAAATGAGATTATGTGAAAATGTGAATCACCAACCAAAATAGAACAAGTTCCATTTGAAGTGCCGTAGCCAGATGTAATGACAAAGACAGATCTGATTTCAGCGATTTCAGCAGAATTCTGAAAATAACAAATACTATATAGATCAATATCAATGTCAGTTGCACAGAGTTAATGTGTAACAGGTAATTGTGTGTATGTTAAGTCAAGACTATGGAATTATAACATGGATATCAATAATGTCAAACAACCAAAATATGTTTTTTTATTATTAATTTAATAGATCAAATACAATCACTCATCACTCATTCATAGGGATAAACTAAGACAACAGAGCCAAATGTAACTGTAAATGTAAATGTAAATGTATGCACATTTAATATTTTGATCTTCAGAGTGTCAGTCAGAGTGTTACTTCCCTGGGTTTCGGCTTATGCTGAGGAGCCATAGCTTCATATATGTAATTGCTGTCTAAAGAAATGGAGAGGGAAAGTTTTCAACAGTTGAAAATAACTTTGTTTATTTCTAGTTTCTAATTGTGGAACCTGTGTATGGAAAAATGACATTAATGAAGCCCTGTAAGTCATTTAACACCCACAAAAAAACCTTTCTGCTGAGACACACTTGCTACTTTGATGTTGACATAAGTATGTGTTGTATCTACAACTGGAAGACGTTCATTGTTATTGATTTCACATGGAACTATGGGAAGCAGTGATATAAGACCTTAAACGAATGTGGTAATTCTTTATCATTGGCATAATGAATATGACAAGATGACAATGAGGAGATGGAAATATGTAAACCATGTATGTACCTCCTATTTTCTTGGTAGGCTACTGGTCATTTCAACATTCAGTTAAGAGGCCTGCAACGGGATGGGACGCCCACAGGACCCGCAGGATGTGGCACAAAAGCATGTGGCACGGGTCAACATTTGAGAGCTTCTTGTGGGTGCAGGCAGGAATGGAGAGATGTGTTCCCAGGAGCGGGACAAAGACATTGTTCTCTGGACTCCCACAAACTATAACTTTGCATTAAATATATTTTACAAAAAGATTAAAAGTACCAAATGTTGTGTTTTTATGTGGGGACCAACATATGTGGTGGACGACCTAACCTGCGGATATTTGCGTTATGCAGGATGATGGTGCACGTGGATACTTGTCCCTTGTGGCAACAACAGTATCATTTTAAGTTACCTTATCAAAATGATAGACTACACGTTGAAATACCTGTGGATTAATTTGTGTTAAAGTAAGCTTTTAAAATGCTCTTGTCTGTTTGTACCAGAAGGCAGCATTCTATTTTGCCAAATTGTTTTTCTAACTGTTCAGGTTATGAGTAAGTCTACATACGTCATGCTCTAAACAAGTTTTGAGAGACATATTAGAAACAAATTGTTGTTGCAGTTTGTTTCACTAGTTTTACTTTCTATTAACTTATTGTGCAATCAGTTCATGCATTGTGAGGTAATCTCTGGAACGGCAGCAGAATGGAAGCAATGAGTGCACTGACTGAGGTTGGACTAAATGTCGGATTCAGCAGGCAGGAGCAGGTTGAAATATTATACATTTCTGCTGGTGCGGGCGGGCACAGGACAGAAACTTGCGGGAGCTTGCGGGAGCGGGATGAAAAATCAGTCCCGTGCAGACCTCTAATTCAGTTGTCAAACATTATGTAATATAAAGAGCTATTGCTACATTTTAGAAAACATGTTGTAGGAAAATAAGTTTAAGAAACAACCAAACTCACTTTGCTGTTGACGTACTCTCTGTATGTTGATATTGGCATAAGTATGTGTAGTGTCTACAACTGGAATATAGTTAAGAGTTCATTGGTATTTCACTGGCATTGGTAATGCTACTTAGTGTGGTAAGTTCATTATTACTATCATCATTAGAAAGGTTATTATACTTTGAACTATTATTCATAATGATAATATGATGTTGCTATTTACAAAAGGATCTGCAGAGAACTATCACCATGATGGTATCGAATGCCTTACCACTGTCCATCGTCTCATAATCTGATTGGGCCCCTTTACTTCCTGCAGGTTGACTCCTGGAAGAATTCTCACTGGAGTTCTGATGTTGTTGACCACTAAAGGGAGACAAATAATATCAGTTGCAAGAGCCATGGCCAAATGCTATAAGGCTGCTTCAGTCCCAGATTATTCACACGTACAGGGAGAAACAGTGATGAATGACCATTGATAACACAAGAACACCAATGATATCAAGGTTGCTTCCTCACTCCTTATGTAATAATCCACCTGTTATTATAACTTAGTTAGAATGACAGAATGATTCTAGCTAACTTGTACTCAATCACAGATACCCCTGTGCAGATAGAGATGCTCTAAGATGATATGGTGGTGGGATGGGTGGACTTACAGAACTGGTGCGTCCATAATACGCCCTGTTGTCGAACAAGAAGCAACAAATCAGTACCTTCAATTTTATATGTAAGACTCTGATAACAGAAAATACAGTAAGAACCACTGAACATGACTTTTGAAGTAAATTTACCTCGAGCCTTCTTGAAGCAATACAGCCAAACCAATATTCTAGCCATAGCAAGGATTATAACCAGGGCAATTACCACATCCTCTGCTATTTGATTGGCAGATCCAGAACTTGAGGCTGAAAGTGAAATAGTTGTTAATCATCACATTATTTTGCTCAAAATCACTGCCTGTAGGATTATTTTAGTTTTACCTTTTACAGTGATCCAACTCTCTGGTGACTCTCCTCTCTCTGAGTTCCTGCACTTGTAGAGGCCTTTATGTGACTTTGAGACTGCAGGGATGGTCATCTCTCCTGTGCTGGAGGCCTGGAGGAGTATCCCATCCTTATAGAAGTCAGCACTGATGCTTGATGGCTGCCTGCGATATCTACAGTGCAGCGTCAGAGGATCTCCCTCAGCCACAGGATGGGCAGGATTCTCCAGGATCACATTAGTAGCTGCACAGAGCACAATGTTGAAATGATGAAATCAACTGATTTAATGAAAAACATATAGGTCAGAACTGCTTATAAAAAGTGCATTAATATGGCTCTCAATTACTGTTCAGTCAGCCAAGGCTGTGAGGGCCCTCTACAAATTGCCTTTGGATGTTCTGTTCGATATTAGCATATAGTTTAAACAAAAGAATTGATGATATCTTTATAAAATTGTGCAAAAGTGTAAAGAATGGAGAAGAACCATGTCCTTCAACAAACAAAACAGCATTTATTTCCAAGATTATAAATATAAAAATAAATATTCTCAGTCATTTCATATTAGCCCTGTCAATAAAATGTGTGTGTGCGTTACAACTAGTTTCCCTGGGAAGACAATAACCTGTGGCACCTATTGTGACCAATCATAATCAGTTGTGTTACATTCTACTTTTGGAGATGCGTATGAGTGAGGGGGTACTCATGGTATGACAAAAAGGATCAGGGGGTACACAAGAGGAAAAAAAGGTTGGAAAACACCTGTAGTAGATTGTAGATTGAAAATACAGCAAATGTGCAAATGTGAGCAAATGAGTCACAAGTATTCCTTGTTGGATGTCTATGCAGTTGTTCATGTCTTTGCCATTACTATTGTTTGTGTGGGGCTGGAATAGTTCTCAATGGTTTACATCTTCATATATAAGAATATGTGATGATCATTGCCTGACTGACTCCTGATGCCAGCAAACCACATTCAGCATTTAATAGCTGTTTTGAGGAAGCGGTTTATGCAATCCTGGTTCAAAGGGCAGGGGTTATTTCATCATAAGAACGATCCCACAAAAGCCCCAGAATTTCAGAATCATGACTTTCAAAAGTCTACTGACGCTAGTGACCACGACATTTTGCCTACTTTTTTAGTTCTCCAAAGAAAATTGGTTTGCATAGTTTGCATATAGTTATTTTTAGAAATAAAGACACAAAAAGGTCAAACGAAGGATGACTGAATGTTCTCCAGTTTATTTCTATTTGGCTGATATCAGCAGATGTCTGCTTTTACAGCCATTCATGCCCTCACTCACGCATCACAACAAAATTAATTCATGATGTTGTTTGTTATATGCTAACAGGGTTTCAATGGGTGATATGGTTATAGTATTTTAGAGGTATGTTGACATTACTCTGGTAAGAAAGATTCTGTTCTCCTTCAATGCATTTTTAGTTTATTAGTGTCTCTGACAACACTGTATAAAGGATATTAGATTCATATTAAAAAACAAACAAAAAAACAAACATATTAACAAGCAGTTCAGGAATATATGATCATGTTAATGTATATTCTGTTTAATCTTCATTTATTCAATTAATACATATTGAGTGGTACAGGGGGGAAATGCTCCTTGGTTAAACAGTATCACATCTAGAGGTGTTTGCTGTATGTTCTCTGAGATCTGTAAAAATTCAAACATGTTTTGCTAAATGTGTATTAGGTATTGATATTCAGAGGGCAGATATGACAAACTGACAAACCAAAACTGGCTGACAAACCAAAGATAAATACAGACAATCCATATGGGGGGTTGAAGCAGGAATGATAACAGATTTCTTCATCAGTCATCAGTGGTCCTGTCATCAATGTCTCCTACAGATATAACATACAAAGTCATGTTGTGCAGTGTGCTCTTTGAATTATAATAACAGTGTTTATTCCTTGTATATAAAGTTAGTGCATTTCTATATTTTTATATAACTACTACTACTAATAATAATAATACTAATAACAACTGCTACTACTACTATTACTACTACTACTAATAAATTGATAATAAATTTCACCTGTCATCTCTGCTGCTTTGAGCTCCGAATACACAATATCTGGCACAGATTCACGTTGAATGGGCCATCGCCAAGGGGCTATTTTAATATTGTCTTTTAAAAAGGCAAAGCATCTACTGATATGGACCATGTACTGTGATGTTGACAGGATTACTCTGCTCTCCAGACTTTGATTGACAACAGTAAATGCCAGTCTGAAAAGAATATGCTGATGATGTACTGCAGGTGGGTCCTGCCTCTGCCAGTCCACAGGGACATATACCACGCACTGGACAATCTGAGAAACATCTCAATCGCCATCCAGTTGATGTCCCACTCCCCTCACATTTCAGAGAAAGAGGCCCGGATGAAAAATGTTGATTTGAATTTGGACTGACAATAACATGGGATGCCAAAATACCTATATGGCAAAGAGGAAATAAGTCATTGGATATGACTTACAGTCTTACAGTACAGTAGGTACCTTCAAGGATTGTTTGTCACCTGTGACCCAGAGCAGTTGAGGTTGACTGAACTCTGTGTGATAGGCTGGCTCTCCTCTCTCTGTTCTGCACACATAATCCCCTGATTGTCTAAGAGCAGCAGAGGTAAGAGTGTAGGAGCCTCCAGATCCTCTGATGCTGTCTGACAGCGTCTCCAAGTAGTAAGTCATGCTTTCATGAAATATATATGGTAATTCAGATTTGTCAAGGGCAATCTTATACCAGCTGAATCTCCAGCCTGTAGTGGAGCCTCTAACCTCACAGCTTAGAGTCGCAGAATCTCCTTCCGTCAGCCAGGTTGGTGAGGGACCTTTAAAAACTGGCCTTGGATTTTCTGTTAATGCTCAGCAAATATATTATGTTATCAAACAAAAGAATGGAGACCATGTGTTTGTGTAATATGTCAAAATATTACAAATGAAAGGAAAAATCGGGAGTCAATCAGCCCATATCCCTTTTCTTTGAGGCTGTCGAGTGCTCATTGTAGGTATAAGAATGACTGCACTTGGTCCAAGGTAATCTCAATTTGGCAGCTAACAAAACAAAACTTCCTTTCTCCCATCAGTTAGCATTGCTAATTTGGTCTACGTTACGCCAAATTCTGTAGTTCTCATACCTACTGAAAGCGTTTTGTCATCCAGAATATGAACTTGTAGGAATGTGCACTGTAACAAACAACTTCAAAATAAAATATATTGCTGGTTGTGTTGACATCAAACACCAAGTAGCATGTTCTGGCAGTACCAACAAGGCTCTGAGAAGTGTACAGAAGCTTTTGTGTGCTTTTTAGGTAGGTAGTCCTAGTTTTATACTAAAACTCCTTGGTGTTGTTCTATTAAACAATACAAGTCACCAAAGCACTGTGTATAATGTAGAATTATACATACAATATAAATCTGAATCTGATACTATAGCTGAGTATGATAGTAAAAACAACCTTTTTTCCATAAGGTAAATATTCTTCAAGTGAATTACTAAACTTAAAAGAACAGGTATGGAACAATTGAGGAAATAAAGGTTTATTAACCTTCTGTGGATCCAAATGTGACATCTGCAGCTACTGAAAAGGGAAAATTAACAGAAAATTGCTATTGAGTGAGAGTGAAGACAGGTCGAGGGAATCAGTCTGTTTTAAATTTATAAAATCATCATCTAGTTTGTCCCTCAGCAAAAAAAGGATATACATGAAAAAGTATTATTATCATTTATTTGATTTATTAACCAAGATTAAGACATTGATTATGCATGATTTTGTTTTTTTAGTTTGCATAAAACATGGACCTGAGGTTTATACATGCAGCTTGGATAATATATAACTACATGAACACATTAAAAATGCAAACTTACAGAGCAGCAGAAAAAAATTACTTGTCTCCATGATGTATTCTCCTTGTCTCAGCTTCTTCATTTTTGTTCCCTGTCAGTTTACCACCACTGTAGTTCCATTATTACATAGGTGTAGATAACCTGTTTTTCTGTGACCTATGATGTATTCATGTATATTTATGTTTTTGTTTTTTACACATTTTCCACAACAGATTTTTTAGCATACATAAGGAATGGTAATTGGTACCGTCAGAGGGCCACTGACATTGGTAATGTCAGAGGGCCTATTTCATAGTGATCTTCTATTGTCTTGCAGGAGACTTGCAGGAAGAGAACTTTTAATTTTTTTTCGTGCTACGTAGAGCATACACTTAGATGATTGTGTGACTGCCTCTGCACCAGAAAACCACAGGATGTTACTGGATTTGTGGGAGGTTTTTATGCAATGTTGTTTCTGTACAAGAGATAGATATTTCACCATGCAAACACACAGATACACCACATTTCTGAAACATGAAAATCAATTTAAAAACACTTAAAAATACCCTTAACCAAACACTTGGCCAAAATCACATTTCTTTCTCTAAAAGATGTACTTAATGTAACGTCAGGCATAAATCAACCTATAACACTGTCGCTTGAGTTTACAAGAGGAAGAGGAACGGAAAACATTGGTAAAACATAGACTGGATTTGCAAACTGGCCACTAACACTAACTGAAAAAGGCATAGAAAACTAATACAAGTTTCCTTGCCTAGTTAGTTTGCTATTCAGTCCTCATTATTCCTCTTCCTGGGTAAGTTCAAGCACAAGTTTAAGGGTATGGGTGGATTTACACCAGATTTTTCCTTTAAGATACCTGCTTGGCTATTACTGTAAATATTTTACTAAGTTGTGATGACAGCCCACCAATTTTTAAATTCGCTGTTTTGATCTGGTTAACAAATGTCCCATTCTATCTCATAGTACAATTATCACTATAATCAATCTTTGTCATTATTGTAATGATGAAACTATGGTTTTGTATGTCATTTTATGATCATGTATATAACTTACAGTAATAAACAAAACATGACTGATTTTATGATGTATATTAAGCAAAACAAAAAGCAAGTGTGAATAAATTCAGTACAAAGTAAAGATAATATCAACAACCTTCCTAACCAATTCTTACATATAACAGAAAAGTAAATAACAGTGATCCAACAGTGGACACAAGCAAGCCGCTTTCGATAAAAGTGTCTGGCAAATGCATAAATGTAAATACATCTAGGCTAAATGTAAATTAAGGTAATGCATGAGGTTTTGATTCTATGCCTGAATAAACTTTTTCACTATGTCAGACTCACAAAATGACTCCAACTCTTTGGCTACCTCTTCCATTTGGTTTATAAACGTCAGTGTCTCTGACTCTGATTGCCTTCGACCCCTGGCTCTCTTTCTGATCTCATGCATCTCTCTGACATCGCTGGCAATGCTGACCACATCAAGGATCATGGAGAGCCTGGTTGCCATCATGGGTGTTTGTTTGTCATTTGCATTAACTACTCTTGTGGTCTCAGGCGCCTGTTTGCTCACTGAGGCAAGCCTCATTACCTGGGTTAAATCTGTTGGCTGTTGGCCTGCACTAATCATAGCCTGACAATCATGCACAGTGTTGTTATCATTATGCAACTGGATCAACACAGGGCTGAGCTTGCTGTTGCAATCATTCAAGATTTCTTTTATTTTCTCTTGACATCTCTTCTCGCGGGTCATCTTGCTGACGTTGGAGGCAACACCGGTGATTCCACCTGCTGCTGCGACAGCCACCCCGACACCCGTCACTGCCAGGGATGCTCCGAAGGTGAAGGGAGCTAGGATCAGTCCGACAATGGAGGTGGCCCCACCCACGGCGCTAATCACACCACCTGACAGGCTGACGATAGTAGTCCTCTTGTGTGCAGACTCCAGCTGGTTGATGGTCTTTTTCAGGCATTTGATATGCTTTGTCATGCTGACATTAAATAAATAAGACACATTAAGGACATTTTAGGTTCATATTTTCTACAGCTTAACAAAAAACTGCCACTGTCAGATGATTTATAAAGATTTTATGAAATTACCCATCTTCCACCTCTGGACGTATTGCTCTATAAGGTTGCCACTTCATCCTGTGGCACACAAAGCAGAAGAAAACTGTTTGCCTATGCTGTATGTGCTCAGTTTTGCAAATGATCTCACCGCTATCCCCCCAAACTATAGTTTCTGGTGAACACAAGGAAGTATCTGGAGAACATGGAATTTCTAGTGCATTCAGTAGTCATACTACTCCTAAAACTGGAAGTTATCTGATTTAAGTAGCTATTTTGGTTTGGTTGCTAAATAGCATATGCACATATATGAATGATGTATGAAAGAAAATGCTATGTCATGTATTTGGGTCTGTGATGTTCTCTCTACTTAGTTGTGGGAAATATTGTGCATGTTATTTAACATTCTGGCAGGCAAACCTGTTGAGCTAGGAAACACAATGGGTTCATTGTTTGAGCAACAGTATCTCTATTCAGTTAGAAGTCAGTCATTCTCCACTGTATACTGTATACTGTACACTGTATCCACTGTAAACTAGGGGTCCATTTTCCCAAAACCATCTTGTTTCAAGTTGATCACCATCTTGTTTCAGAAAGATCACTACACTGACCCAGATAGTTATATCCCATCTTGCTTGTATAAATGATTGTGATAAGAATAGCAAAGGAGAAGCTCATCCGTAAATCTAGCATAACTTCAACTGTCCTCAAAGAAGTCTACTTGTACATACAAATACAAGTATCTGTATCTCTACAACTTCAGTTTCTGTATCTCTACAACTTCAGTACCAATTATACTGGTTTTAACTTTAAAAAGTTAGTGTCCGGGCTGCCTAACTATTTTAGTTGACCAAATTTAAGATAATGAGTTCAGACCTCAAAACACAAAAAATAGTTAACACAACAATTTCCATATTCTGTAGTTATTCTGACAAATAATTGTGAGTTATCACAAATAAAAGGAAGTCTTGTTTTTTACAGTGTGGTGATATTAAGGAAATTTGTAAAGCATGTTGTATTCTCCAAATGTGTCAACAAGGAGGATCAAGTCCTACAATATAATCAGTTTTAAGCATTTGGCATGTCAGATTCTGCCATATGAGAGTTCTTTTACACCGCTGTTAATGTCTATTCATTTAGAAGTGATTCATTCTCCACTGTATACTGTATACTTTACACTGTATCCACTGTGAACTAGGGGTCCATTTTCCCAAAACCATAGCATCTAACTAAGTAAGCAACTTTGTTTGTTGAAAAGCAGTTGCATATTGCCAACTAACTAAGTTGCTAACTTGGACCAACTATGGTATTGGGAAACACATCCTTGAGATAAATGTTTTACTTCAAGTGAGCAAAGTTGTAAAGACCCACAGTAAACACTGGAGGAAATATAATCTTTATGTATATTGTCTGAATATATAAATAAATAATATACATGATTTTACCTTGATGGTCGTCTTGATGATGTACTTTTCAGCATCTTGTTTCAGGTTGACTTAACAGAAAGAAATCACTACACAGACCCAGTCTTTTATTTCATATATCCATAATGCCAATAATAATGATAGTTATATCCCATCTTGCTTGTATAAATGATTGTGATAAGAATTGCAAAGGAGAAGCTCATCTGTAAATCTAGCATTACTTCAACTTTCCTAAAAGAAGTCTACTTGTACATACAAATAAGATATCTGTATCTCTACAACTTCAGTGCTATCCTGTGTTAGCAGAACTATTATGAAAACCTGAAGGACTGCATACAGTCGAGCAAATGACACTGCAGGTGTGTTCGTTGTTTGTTTTCTAATGACGTGGAGGACAGGTAATAAAAACAACAGTGTTTCCATGAAGATGTCTGTTATTCCCCCATGGGTGTGTGCTCAGCCCTGCTATCCAAACAAAGGTGCAGCACGTAGCTTTGTTATGACCTGTACAGCTTCCACTTTCATTTTAAGTGCAGTCTCATTCTTAAAGGGGCATAATACAGGACTTTAGGGATTTTTACTCATTAGGGAAATAACATTTTCTATATAAAGAGCAAATGTGTAATGATGTCTAAACGGGAGCGATTAAAAACGATTTCACTTGATGTGCTTTTAATTTTCAGAATATAATTAGTGTCATTACTTTATTAAAGTAACTGAAATACTTTTACAGATAGGGTAACTTGTTATTGTAACGAATTACATTTTTAAAGTAACTTCACCAAAAAGCAGAATGCACTGTAAAAAATAAATTGTGGTTTTAACTTAAAAAAGTTAGTGTCCGGGCTACCTAACTATTTCAAGTTGACCAAATTTAAGATAATGAGTTCAGACCTCAAAACAAACACAAAAAAATAGTTAACACAACAATTTCCATATTCTGTAGATTTTCTGACAAATAATTGTAAGTTATCACAAATAAAAGGAAGTCTTATTTTTTACAGTGTGGTGATATTAAGGAAATTTGTAAAGCATGTTGTATTCTCCAAATGTGTCAACAAGGAGAAGCAAGTCCTACAATATAATCAGTTTTAATCATTTGGCATGTCAGATTCTGCCATATGAGAAAATCAAAGAAATCTTGAATGATTGCAACAGTGTTGATGCAGTTAACAACACTGTGCATGAATGTCAGGCTATGATCAGTGCAGGCCAACAGCTAACAGATTTAACCCAGGTAATGAATCTTGCCTCAGTGAGCAAACAGGCGTCTGAGACCACAAGAGTAGTTAATGCGAATGGCAAACAAACACCCATGATGGCAACCAGGCTCTCCATGATCCTTGATGTGGTCAGCATTGCCAGCGATGTCAGAGAGATGCATGACATCAGAAAGAGAGCCAGGGGTCGAAGGCAATCAGAGTCAGATACACTGAAGTTTAGAAACCAAGTGGAAGAGGTAGCCAAAGAGTTGGAGACATTTTGTGAGTCTGACATAGTGAAAAAGTTTATTCAGGCATAGAATCAAATCCTCATGCATTACCTTAATTTACATTTAGCCTAGATGTATTTATATTTATGCATTTGCCAGACACTTTTATCCAAAGCGGCTTGCTTGTGTCCACTGTTGATGCCTGTTGTCTGTGAGTCACTACGGTGTATTCCTTGGCAGCTGTAGGAACTGACTGAACTGATCAGCACTATACACAGTGTAATTCCGCCGCGAATATACTGGTTTTGTTCCATTCATATACCAGCTGTATCGCCATTCTGTGTCTTGCTCACCCTGTATTTCACAACTTAGGGTGAACTTCTCTCCACTGAAGATGGCTGCCCACTTGGGCTGGAGGGTTAAAATTGCTTTGGGACTTACTGACCAACAATAACACAAACAATACAGTTACTGTACAATTACAGCAATGCTTAGGATTTAGCATCCATAATGTAATAAACAGATCATCAAAAACATACCTCTGCACCAGTACTGTCCTCCATCAGAGACTTTAACAGAGCTGATGTTGTAGGAGTTTCCATCAGTCTGAGCCACAGGATAAGAGGTCTGTGTGTCTCTGTACCAGTAGAATCTCCATCCAGTGGACTGGCCTATGTCACATGTCATGGTAACTGGGTTACCAGTAAACACTGGCCCTGCTCTGTCCGAACTAAGTTTTGGCTTTGCCCCTAGATGTCATTAAAGGTATCATCATTACAACATTATTGAATTTTAAAACCAGTGAAGCTTGTTAAGAAGAGATGTTAAAATGGATTTAGTGTCTTTCCATCATAGTGCTGGCCTCATTCACATTAACACAAAACACACACCTGCACTGAAACACACAGGTACAGAATAAACTAAAAAAAATCATAGTCACCTTTTGTAGATCCAAATATTTCTGCACTTACAACTGGTTTGA
The DNA here is from genome assembly GCA_027481765.1 of Tenualosa thibaudeaui. Lineage (NCBI taxonomy): Eukaryota > Metazoa > Chordata > Actinopteri > Clupeiformes > Clupeidae > Tenualosa > Tenualosa thibaudeaui. The sequence continues at coordinate 1,127,328 of JAIFZK010000120.1, forward strand.
AGTTGGAGCAGACAGAAAAAAAAATTAACATTCATAAATAGAACGGAAAGAAAGTCTGGCAGAGGAAATAGGAATAGTTCAGATTTTTTGTTGTCAAGAAAAATATCTAACCTATGATTCATTCAAATGCAAAATAACAATATATTCTATAATTATTATGTTACTTATAAAAAAGTTGCCATGCATTTATGGTGTTGCAACATTTTCATAGCCACTCGAACATACAAAAGTAGGCCTACTGTGACTGTCTTATATCTGCATACTGCAATAGCATACAAAAGTAAATAGAAACATATACATGTATATAATCATATATATAAACATGAAATATCAATAAACCTATATGTGTGAGACTTACAGAGCAGTAAGAAAAGTTCACTTGTTTCCATGTTGTCTTCTCTGTGTCTGAACTTCTGCATTTTCTGATATGTTGTCTGCTGGTCTACCACGAGAGTGTGTGCACCATCACATGCATCCCCCGCATGAGTGACCAGCTTTCTGTCATGTATTTCAAGTGGTAAATGGACATGTGTAGATGTTATTTATTTGTCGGTTTATTTTATTTTACTTCACATCATTTCCATGACATATAGTAGTAATTGGTTGAGAGAACGCATCACATCTAGATCATATCTACTATCCCTATAACTGCAGATATGCTCACCTCAATCCTTTCATTTTAACCCATCTTTCTCATACAGTATGTGCTTAGTAGATCAGTGATTCCCAACCAGGGGTACGCGAGAGGTGGGTGGGGGATTCCCCTTAGGGGTAAGCAAGCACACTGCAGGGGGTACATGGAAATATTTAACAATCATTTATTTCCAAGATTATAAATATAAAAATAAATATTCTCAGTCATTTCATATTAGCCCTGTCAATAAAATGTGTGTGTGCGTTACAACTAGTTTCCCTGGGAAGACAATAACCTGTGGCACCTATTGTGACCAATCATAATCAGTTGTGTTACATTCTACTTTTGGAGATGCGTATGAGTGAGGGGGTACTCATGGTATGACAAAAGGATCAGGGGGTACACAAGAGGAAAAAAAGGTTGGAAAACACCTGTAGTAGATTGTAGATTGAAAATACAGCAAATGTGCAAATGTGAGCAAATGAGTCACAAGTATTCCTTGTTGGATGTCTATGCAGTTGTTCATGTCTTTACCATTACAATTGTTTGTGTGGGGCTGGAATAGTTCTCAATGGTTTACATCTTCATATATAAGAATATGTGATGATCATTGCCTGACTGACTCCTGATGCCAGCAAACCACATTCAGCAGTTAATAGCTGTTTTGAGGAAGCGGTTTATGCAATCCTGGTTCAAAGGGCAGGGGTTATTTCATCATAAGAACGATCCCACAAAAGCCCCAGAATTTCAGAATCATGACTTTCAAAAGTCTACTGGCACTAGTGACCACAACATTTTGCCTACTTTTTTAGTTCTCCAAAGAAAATTGGTTTGCATAGTTTGCATATAGTTATTTTTAGAAATAAAGACACAAAAAGGTCAAACGAAGGATGACTGAATGTTCTCCAGTTTATTTCTATTTGGCTGATATCAGCAGATGTCTGCTTTTACAGCCATTCATGCCCTCACTCACGCATCACAACAAAATTAATTCATGATGTTGTTTGTTATATGCTAACAGGGTTTCAATGGGTGATATGGTTATAGTATTTTAGAGGTATGTTAACATTACTCTGGTAAGAAAGATTCTGTTCTCCTTCAATGCATTTTTAGTTTATTAGTGTCTCTGACAACACTGTATAAAGGATATTAGATTCATATTAAAAAACAAACAAAAAAACAAACATATTAACAAGCAGTTCAGGAATATATGATCATGTTAATGTATATTCTGTTTAATGTTCATTTATTCAATTAATACATATTGAGTGGTACAGGGGGGAAATGCTCCTTGGTTAAACAGTATCACATCTAGAGGTGTTTGCTGTATGTTCTCTGAGACCTGTAAAAATTCAAACATGTTTTGCTAAATGTGTATTAGGTATTGATATTCAGAGGGCAGATATGACAAACTGACAAACCAAAACTGGCTGACAAACCAAAGATAAATACAGACAATCCATATGGGGGGTTGAAGCAGGAATGATAACAGATTTCCTCATCAGTCATCAGTGGTCCTGTCATCAATGTCTCCTACAGATATAACATACAAAGTCATGTTGTGCAGTGTGCTCTTTGAATTATAATAACAGTGTTTATTCCTTGTATATAAGTTAGTACATTTCTATATTTTTATATAACTACTACTAATAATAATAATAATACTAATAAAACAACTGCTACTACTACTATTACTAATACTACTACTACTACTAATAAATTGATAATAAATTTCACCTGTCATCTCTGCTGCTTTGAGCTTCGAATACACAACATCTGGCACAGATTCACGTTGAATGGGCCATCGCCAAAGGGCTATTTTAATATTGTCTTTTAAAAAGGCAAAGCATCTACTGATATGGACCATGTACTGTGATGTTGACAGGATTACTCTGCTCTCCAGACTTTGATTGACAACAGTAAATGCCAGTCTGAAAAGAATATGCTGATGATGTACTGCAGGTGGGTCCTGCCTCTGCCAGTCCACAGGGACATATACCACGCACTGGACAATCTGAGAAACATCTCAATCGCCATCCAGTTGATGTCCCACTCCCCTCACATTTCAGAGAAAGAGGCCCGGATGAAAAATGTTGATTTGAATTTGGACTGACAATAACATGGGATGCCAAAATACCTATATGGCAAAGAGGAAATAAGTCATTGGATATGACTTACAGTCTTACAGTACAGTAGGTACCTTCAAGGATTGTTTGTCACCTGTGACCCAGAGCTGTTGAGGTTGACTGAACTCTGTGTGCTCTCTGGCTCTCCTCTCTCTGTTCTTCACACATAAACCCCTGATTGTCTAAGAGCAGCAGAGGTAAGAGTGTAGGAGCCTCCAGATCCTCTGATGCTGTCTGACAGCATCTCCAAGTAGTAAGTCATGCTTTCATGAAATATATATGGTAATTCAGATTTGTCTGGGGCAATCTTATACCAGCTGAATCTCCATCCAGCTGAATCGCCTGTAGTGGAGCCTCTAACCTCACAGCTTAGAGTCGCAGAATCTCCTTCCGTCAGCCAGGTCGGTGAGGGACCTTTAAAAACTGGCCTTGGATTTTCTGTTAATGCTCAGCAAATATATTATGTTATCAAACAAAAGAATGGAGACCATGTGTTTGTGTAATATGTCAAAATATTACAAATTAAAGGAAATCAGTTAGCATTGCTAATTTGGTCTACGTTACGCCAAATTTTGTAGTTCTCATACCTACTGAAAGCCTTTTGTCATCCAGAATATGAACTTGTAGGAATGTGCACTGTAGGAATGTGCACTGTAACAAACAACTTCAAAATAAAAGATATTGCTGGTTGTGTTGACATCAAACACCAAGTAGCATGTTCTGGCAGTACCAACAAGGCTCTGAGAAGTGTACAGAAGCTTTTGTGTGCTTTTTAGGTAGGTAGTCCTAGTTTTATACTAAAACTCCTTGGTGTTGTTCTATTAAACAATACAAGTCACCAAAGCACTGTGTATAATGTATAATTATACATATAATATAAATCTGAATCTGATACTATAGCTGAGTATGATAGTAAAAAAAACCTTTTTTCCATAAGGTAAATATTCTTCAAGTGAATTACTAAACTTGAAAAAGTATTATTATCATTTATTTGATTTATTAACCAAGATTAAGACATTGATTATGCATGATTTTGTTTTCTTAGTTTGCATAAAACATGGACCTGAGGTTTATACATGGTGCAGCTTGGATAATATATAACTACATGAACACATTAAAAATGCAAACTTACAGAGCAGCAGAAAAAAATGACTTGTCTCCGTGATGTATTCTCCTTGTCTCAGCTTCTTCATTTTTGTTCCCTGTCAGTTTACCACCACTGTAGTTCCATTATTACATAGGTGTAGATGCCTTTTTTTCTGTGACCTATGATGTATTCATGCATTTTCCACAACAGATGTTTTTAGCATACATAAGGAATGTTAATTGGTACTGATTCTCAGAGGGCCTATTTCATAGTGATCTTCTATTGTGGACTTGCTGGAAGAGACTTTTTTTTTTTTTTTTTTTTGTGCTACGTAGAGCATACACTTAGATGATTGTGTGACTGCCTCTGCACCAGAAAACCACAGGATGTTACTGGATTTGTGGGAGGTTTTTATGCAATGTTGTTTCTGTACAAGAGATAGATATTTCACCATGCAAACACACCACAGATACACCACATTTCTGAAACATGAAAATCAATTTAAAAACACTTAAAAATACCCTTAACCAAACACTTGGCCAAAATCACATTTCTTTCTCTAAAAGATCTACTTAATGTAACGTCAGGCATAAATCAACCTATAACGCTGTCGCTTGAGTTTACAAGAGGAAGAGGAACGGAAAACATTGGTAAAACATAGACTGGATTTGCAAACTGGCCACTAACACTAACTGAAAAAGGCATAGAAAACTGATACAAGTTTCCTTGCCTAGTTAGTTTGCTATTCAGTCCTCATTATTCCTCTTCCTGGGTAAGTTCAAGCACAAGTTTAAGGGTATGGGTGGATTTACACCAGATTTTTCCTTTAAGATACCTGCTTGGCTATTACTGTAAATATTTTACTAAGTTGTGATGACAGCCCACCAATTTTTAAATTCGCTGTCTTGATCTGGTTAACAAATGTCCCATTCTATCTCATAGTACAATTATCACTATAATCAATCTTTGTCATTATTGTAATGATGAAACTATGGTTTTGTATGTCATTTTATGATCACGTATATAACTTACAGTAATAAAAAAAACATGACTGATTTTATGATGTATATTAAGCAAAACAAAAAGCAAGTGTGAATAAATTCAGTACAAAGTAAAGATAATATCAACAACCTTCCCAACCAATTCTTACATATAACAGAAAAGTAAATAACAGTGATCCAACAGTGGACACAAGCAAGCCGCTTTGGATAAAAGTGTCTGGCAAATGCATAAATGTAAATACATCTAGGCTAAATGTAAATTAAGGTAATGCATGAGGATTTGATTCTATGCCTGAATAAACTTTTTCACTATGTCAGATTCACAAAATGACTCCAACTCTTTGGCTACCTCTTCCATTTGGTTTATAAACGTCAGTGTCTCTGACTCTGATTGCCTTCGACCCCTGGCTCTCTTTCTGATGTCATGCATCTCTCTGACATCGCTGGCAATGCTGACCACATCAAGGATCATGGAGAGCCTGGTTGCCATCATGGGTGTTTGTTTGTCATTTGCATTAACTACTCTTGTGGTCTCAGACGCCTGTTTGCTCACTGAGGCAAGTCTCATTACCTGGGTTAAATCTGTTGGCTGTTGGCCTGCACTAATCATAGCCTGACAATCATGCACAGTGTTGTTATCATTATGCAACTGGATCAACACAGGGCTGAGCTTGCTGTTGCAATCATTCAAGATCTCTTTGATTTTCTCTTGACATCTCTTCTCGCGGGTCATCTTGCTGACGTTGGAGGCAACACCGGTGATTCCACCTGCTGCTGCGACAGCCACCCCGACACCCGTCACTGCCAGGGATGCTCCGAAGGTGAAGGGAGCTAGGATCAGTCCGACAATGGAGGTGGCCCCACCCACGGCGCTAATCACACCACCTGACAGGCTGACGATAGTAGTTCTCTTGTGTGCAGACTCCAGCTGGTTGATGGTCTTTTTCAGGCATTTGATATGCTTTGTCATGCTGACATTAAATAAATAAGACACATTTAGGACATTTTACATTCATATTTTCTACAGCTTAACAAAAAACTCCCACTGTCAGATGATTTATAAAGATTTTATGAAATTACCCATCTTCCACCTCTGGACGTAGTGCTCTATAAGGTTGCCACTTCATCCTGTGGCACACAAAGCAGAAGAAAACTGTTTGCCTATGCTGTATGTGCTCAGTTTTGTAAATCTCATCGCTATTGTAGATCTCATCGCTATCCCCCCAAACTATAGTTTCTGGTGAACACAAGGAAGTATCTGGAGAACTTCTATGGAATTTCTAGTGCATTCAGTAGTCATACTACTCCTAAAACTGGAAGTTATCTGATTTAAGTAGCTATTTTGGTTTGGTTGCTAAATAGCATATGCACATATATGAATGATGTATGAAAGAAAATGCTATGTCATGTATTTGGGTCTGTTATGTTCTCTCTACTTAGTTGTGGGAAATATTGTGCATGTTATTTAACATTCTGGCAGGCAAACCTGTTGAGCTAGGAAACACAATGGGTTCATTGTTTGAGCAACAGTATCTCTATTCAGTTAGAAGTCAGTCATTCTCCACTGTATACTGTATACTGTACACTGTATCCACTGTGAACTAGGGGTCCATTTTCCCCAAACCATCTTGTTTCAAGTTGATCACCATCTTGTTTCAGAAAGATCACTACACTGGCCCAGTCTTTTATTTCATATATCCATAATGCCAATGATAATGATGATGATGATAGTTATATCTCATCTTGCTTGTATAAATGATTGTGATAAGAATAGCAAAGGAGAAGCTCATCCGTAAATCTAGCATAACTTCAACTGTCCTCTACTTGTACATACAAATACAAGTATCTGTATCTCTACAACTTCAGTTTCTGTATCTCTACAACTTCAGTGCTACCCTGTGTTAGCAGAATTATACTGGTTTTAACTTAAAAAAGTTAGTGTCCGGGCTGCCTAACTATTTTAAGTTGACCAAATTTAAGATAATGAGTTCAGACCTCAAAACACAAAAAATAGTTAACACAACAATTTCCATATTCTGTAGTTATTCTGACAAATAATTGTAAGTTATCACAAATAAAAGGAAGTCTTATTTTTTACAGTGTGGTGATATTAAGGACATTTGTAAAGCATGTTGTATTCTCCAAATATGTCAACAAGGAGGAGCAAGTCCTACAATATAATCAGTTTTAAGCATTTTTTTAAGTTTTAAGCAGTTCTTTTACACCGCTGTTAATGTCTATTCATTTAGAAGTGATTCATTCTCCACTGTATACTGTATACTTTACACTGTATCCACTGTGAACTAGGGGTCCATTTTCCCAAAACCATAGCATCTAACTAAGTAAGCAACTTTGTTTGTTGAAAAGCAGTTGCATATTGTCAACTAACTAAGTTGCTGACTTGAACCAACTATGGTACTGGGAAACACATCCTTGAGATAAATGTTTTACTTCAAGTGAGCAAAGTTGTAAAGACCCACAGTAAACACTGGAGGAAATATAATCTTTATGTATATTGTCTGAATATATAAATAAATAATATACATGATTTTACCTTGATGGTCGTCTTGATGATGTACTTTTCAGCATCTTGTTTCAGGTTGACTTAACAGAAAGAAATCACTACACAGACCCAGTCTTTTATTTCATATATCCATAATGCCAATAATAATGATAGTTATATCCCATCTTGCCTGTATAAATGATTGTGATAAGAATTGCAAAGGAGAAGCTCATCCGTAAATCTAGCATTACTTCAACTTTCCTAAAAGAAGTCTACTTGTACATACAAATAAGATATCTGTATCTCTAAAACTTCAGTGCTATCCTGTGTTAGCAGAACTATTATGAAAACCTGAAGGACTGCATACAGTCGAGCAAATGACACTGCAGGTGTGTTCGTTGTTTGTTTTCTAATGACGTGGAGGACAGGTAATAAAAACAACAGTGTTTCCATGGAGATGTCTGTTATTCCCCCATGGGTGTGTGCTCAGCCCTGCTATCCAAACAAAGGTGCAGCACGTAGCTTTGTTATGACCTGTACAGCTTCCACTTTCATTTTAAGTGCAGTCTCATTCTTAAAGGGGCATTATACAGGACTTTAGGGATTTTTACTCATTAGGGAAATAACATTTTCTATATAAAGAGCAAATGTGTAATGATGTCTAAACTGGAGCGATTAAAAACGACTTCACTTGATGTGCTTTTAATTTTCAGAATATAATTAGTGTCATTACTTTCTTAAAGTAACTGAAATACTTTTACAGATAGGGTAACTTGTTATTGTAATGAATTACATTTTTAAAGTAACTTCACCAAAAAGCAGAATGCACTGTAAAAAATAAATTGTGGTTTTAACTTAAAAAAGTTAGTGTCCGGGCTGCCAAACTATTTCAAGTTGACCAAATTTAAGATAATGAGTTCAGACCTCAAAACACACACAAAAAAATAGTTAACACAACAATTTCCATATTCTGTAGATTTTCTGACAAATAATTGTAAGTTATCACAAATAAAAGGAAGTCTTATTTTTTACAGTGTGGTGATATTAAGGAAATTTGTAAAGCATGTTGTATTCTCCAAATGTGTCAACAAGGAGAAGCAAGTCCTACAATATAATCACATTTTTAAGCATTTGGCATGTCAGATTCTGCCATATGAGAAAATCAAAGAAATCTTGAATGATTGCAACAGTGTTGATGCAGTTAACAACACTGTGTATGAATGTCAGGCTATGATCAGTGCAGACCAACAGCTAACAGATTTAACCCAGGTAATGAATCTTGCCTCAGTGAGCAAACAGGCGTCTGAGACCACAAGAGTAGTTAATGCGAATGGCAAACAAACACCAATGATGGCAACCAGGCTCTCCATGATCCTTGATGTGGTCAGCATTGCCAGCGATGTCAGAGAGATGCATGACATCAGAAAGAGAGCCAGGGGTCGAAGGCAATCAGAGTCAGAGACACTGGAAGAAAATGGAAGAGGTAGCCAAAGAGTTGGAGACATTTTGTGAGTCTGACATAGTGAAAAAGTTTATTCAGGCATAGAATCAAATCCTCATGCATTACCTTAATTTACATTTAGCCTAGATGTATTTACATTTATGCATTTGCCAGACACTTTTATCCAAAGCGGCTTGCTTGTGTCCACTGTTGGATCACTGTTATTTACTTTTCTGTTATATGTAGGAATTGGTTGGGAAGGTTGTTGATATTATCTTAATTTATTCACACTTGCTTTTTGTTTTTCCTAATATACATCATAAGTCATGTTTTTGTTTATTACTGTAAGTTATATACATGATCATAAAATGACATACAAAACCATAGTTTCATCATTACAATAATGACAAAGATTGATTATAGTGATAATTGTACTATGAGATAGGATGGGACATTTGTTAACCAGATCAAAACAGTGAATTTAAAAATTGGTGTGCTGTCATCACAACTTAGTAAAATATTTATAGTAATAGCCAAGTAGGTATCTTAAAGGAAAAATCTGGTGTAAATCCACCCATACCCTTAAACTTTTGCTTGAACTTACCCAGGAAGAGGAATAATGAGGACCGAATAGCAAACTAACTAGGCAAGGAAACTTGTTTCAGTTTTCTATGCCTTTTTCAGTTAGTATTAGTGGCCAGTTTGCAAATCCAGTTCCTCTTCCTCTTGTAAACTCAAGCAACAGCGTTATAGGTTGATTTATGCCTGACTTTACCTTTAGACTGTTTTAAAACCTGCACCACTAAACCTGTATGCATCCTGAACACACACAGAGCCAATGAAATTTAGGCTGTACCTAGGTTTCAAGGAGCCACATAAAAACAAGCCCTCTAAGCCCCCCACCATTGTGTGTTGTAGCGGCAAAATAAGAATCAGTGAAAGGCTAGTTATAGGGATCATAGAATAGATTAATGGACTATCATACCATGTTTTCTGATGTTGAAACAGAATACATTCAACTTTGATGTAACAAAAAATAATAATATTACAAAAATGAAATGTCTGATTACCTGATATTTTCATTTTGACTAAATATGTATTGCATCATCTCCAGTAACTGATTGATCAGATATTAAATGGTCCACTTTGTTTCCACTTTCTTGAATATTTTAAAGGACACCAATACTAATTATGGCCTGCTGGCCTCACTAAACTGTGTCTATGCAATAATTCATTGAGGTAAAAAAATCTTTTGGAGGCTGTCAATGGAAGCAACAATAGGGAGTGAGGGATATGTTTATGTTTGTGTAAGTGAACACAAACACACTTACACTGTTCATATAGTCTGGAAGACTGTATATGCCTGGAATCTTACATTTTGGTAAATTTACTGTGGTCTCAGCCATTAATTCACACCACAATGTGTAATAAAGTTCAACATCAAAAGAATCAAATCAAAATCAAATCAAAATTTGTTATATGTGTTAATGCTCTGTTTGAACTGCCAAGGAGCCCCATGGCCATTCAGTTACATTAAGTACATCTTTTAGAGAAAGAAATGTGATTTTGGTCAAGTGTTTGGTTAAGGGTATTTTTAAGTGTTCTCAGACTTTTAATTGATTTTCATGCTTCAGAAATGTGGTGTATCTGTGGTGTGTTTGCATGGTGAAATATCTATCTCTTGTACAGAAACAACATTGCATAAAAACCTCCCACAAATCCAGTAACATCTTGTGGTTTTCTGGTGCAGAGGCAGTCACACAATCATCTAAGTGCATGCTCTACGTAGCACGAAAAAAAAAAAAAAAAAGTTCTCTTCCTGCAAGTCCACAATAGAAGATCACTATGAAATAGGCCCCCTGACATTACCAATGTCCTGACATTACCAATGTCAGTGGCCCTCTGACGGTACCAATTAACATTCCTTATGTATGCTAAAAACATCTGTTGTGGAAAATGTGTAAAAAACAAAAACATAAATATACATGAATACATCATAGGTCACAGAAAAAAAATTGCACAGGGCATCTACACCTATGTAATAATGGAACCACAGTGGTGGTAAACTGACAGGGAAGCTGAGACAAGGAGAATACATCATGGAGACAATGGTCATTTTTTTATGTGTTCATGTAGTAATATATATAAGCTGGCTGGCATGAAAAGTACTACACAGTAATTTCCATAAATCCAAGCCGCACCATGTTTAAACCTCAGGTCCGTGTTTTATGCAAACTAAAACAACAAAATCATGCATAATCAATATATTAATCTTGGTTAATAATCAAATAAATTATAATAATACAAACTAGATGATGATTTTGATAAATTTTAAACAGACTGATTCCCTCAATCCGTCTTCACTCTCACTCAATAGCAATTTTCTGTTAATTTTCCCTTTTCAGTAGCTACAGATTTCACATTTGGATCCTCAGAAGGTTAATAAACCTTTATTTCCTCAATTGTTCCATACCTGTTTTTTTAAGTTTAGTAATTCACTTGAAGAATATTTACCTTATGGAAAAAAGGTTGTTTTTACTATCATACTCATAGATTGTATGTATACTTCTACATTAAACACAGTGCTTTGGTGACTTGTATGGTTTAATAGAACAACACCAAGGAGTTTTGGTATAAAACTAGGACTACCTACCTAAAAAGCACACAAAAGCCATGCTACTTGGTGTTTGATGTCAACACAACCAGCAATATCTTTTATTTTGAAGTTGTTTGTTACAGTGCACATTCCTACAGTGTACATTCCTACAAGTTCATATTCTGGATGACAAAAGGCTTTCAGTAGGTATGAGAACTACAAAATTTGGCGCAACGTAGAACAAATTAGCAATGCTAACTGATGGGAGAAAGGAAGTTTTGTTTTGTTAGCTGCCAAATTGAGTTTACCTTGTACCAAGCGCAGTCATTTTTCTCTGAAATGTGAGGGGAGTGGGACATCAACTGGATGGCGATTGAGATGTTTCTCAGATTGTCCAGTGCGTGGTATATGTCCCTGTGGACTGGCAGAGGCGGGACCCACCTGCAGTACATCATCAGCATATTCTTTTCAGACTGGCATTTACTGTTGTCAATCAAAGTCTGGAGAGCAGAGTAATCCTGTCAACATCACAGTACATGGTCCATATCAGTAGATGTTTTGCCTTTTTAAAAGACAATATTAAAATAAAAAAAAATGTAATAAAATATAAGAATTGATACTAGTCTCCAATTAGTATGACAACATAGATTTTATGTTAATCTATAAGGCCTTACAGCATGTAGAATTATTTTTTATAAATTGTACAAATGCTTAAGTTTTCTCTCACCCAGTAGTGCCATAGTTTCTCTTTATTATGTAGTTAATCACACTTCTCTCACTCGCTTTGCTACACTGACTAAAATCTTAATGAAACACACTCTAACTGAACTAGCAAATGAAACAAAAGACATTTGTTTTCCCCTACAGATGGCACTACAGTCAGACTGAGTGATGTCACATATGCCATCATTGATCAAAAGAGCACAAGTGGGCATGTCAAAAACAGTCAGAAAAGTAAGGCCACATGTCTGAAGCTAACAATATTAGATATACATAGGCCTACTGTAACAATTAAGCCACCAGTGAAATAAGTAGATCCTTACGTTTGTATTGTATAACTTTTGAACTACAGAAGATGAACGTAAATCTATGCCAGATATTGTGTATTTGGAGCTCAAAGCAGCAGAGATGACAGGTGAAATTTATTATTATTAGTAGTAGTAGTAGTAATAGTAGTAGTAGCAGCTGTTGTATTAGTATTATTATTAGTAGTAGTAGTAGTGAAGTTATCTAAAAATGTACTAACTTTATATACAAGGAATAAACACTGTTATTATAATTCAAAGAGCACACTGCACAACATGACTTTGTATGTGTTATATCTGTAGGAGACACTGATGACAGGACCACTGATGACTGATGAGGAAATCTGTTATCATTCCTGCTTCAACCCCCCCCCCCCCCCCCCCATATGGATTGTATGTATTTATCTTTGGTTTGTCAGCCAGTTTTGGTTTGTCAGTTTGTCATATCTGTCCTCTGAATATCAATACGTAATACACATTTAGCAAAACATGTTTGAATTTTTACAGGTCTCAGAGAACATACAGCAAATACCTCTAGATGTGATACTGTTTAACCAAGGAGCACTCAATATGTATTAAGTGAATAAATGAAGATTAAACAGAATATACATTAACATGATAAAATAATCCTTAACTGCTTGTTAATATGTTAGAAATGCATTAAAGGAGAACAAAATCTTTCTTACCAGAGTAATGTCAACATACTTCTAAAATACTATAACCATATCACCCATTGAAACCCTGTTAGCATATAACAAACATCATCATCAAATTGATTTCATGAATTAATTTTGTTGCGATGCGTGAGTGAGGGCATGAATGGCTGTAAAAGCATACATCTGCTGATATCAGAGAGCCAAATAGAAATAAACTGGAGAACATTCAGTCATCCTTTGTTTGACCTTTTTGTGTCTTTATTTCTAAAAATAACTAAATGCAAACTATGCAAACCAATTTTCTTTGGAGAACTAAAAAAGGAGGCAAAATGTCGTGGTCACTAGCGTCAGCAGACTTTTGAAAGTCATGATTCTGAAATTCTGGGGCTTTTGTGGGATCGTTGTTATGATGAAATAACCCCTGCCCTTTGAACCAGGATTGCATAAACCGCTTCCTCAAAACAGCTATTAACTGCTGAATGTGGTTTGCTGGCATCAGGAGTCAGTCAGGCAATGATCATCACATATTCTTATATATGAAGACGTAAACCATTGAGAACTATTCCAGCCCCACACAAACAATAGTAATGGCAAAGACATGAACAACTGCATAGACATCCAACAAGGAATACTTGTGACTCACATTGCTCACATTTGCTTTTTCAATATACAATCTACTACAGGTGTTTTTCAACCTTTTTCTCCTCTTGTGTACCCCCTGATCCTTTTTGTCATACCATGAGTACCCCCTCACTCATAAGTATCTCCAAAAGTAGAACGTAACACAACTGATTATGATTGGTCATAATCCTGCCACAGGTTATTGTCTTCCCAGGGAAACACACACACATTTTATTGACAGGGCTAATATGAAATGACTGAGAATATTTATTTTTATATTTATAATCTTGGAAATAAATGATTGTTAAATATTTCCATGTACCCCCTGCAGTGTGCTTGCTTACCCCTAAGGGGAATCCCCCACCCACCTCTCGCGTACCCCTGGTTGGGAATCACTGATCTACTAAGCACATACTGTATGAGAAAGATGGGATAAAATGAAAGGATTGAGGTGAGCATATCTGCAGTTATAGGGATAGTATCACTATATGATGTAGATGCGATGTGTTCTCTCAACCACTGCTATATGTCATGGAAATGATGTGAAGTAAAATAAAATAAACCGACAAATAAATAACATCTACACATGTCCATTTACCACTTGAAATACATGACAGAAAGCTGGTCACTCATGCGGGGGATGCATGTGATGGTGCACGCACTCTCGTGGTAGACCAGCAGACAACATATCAGAAAATGCAGAAGTTCAGACACAGAGAAGACAACATGGAAAAAGACTTTTTAAAGGATTTTTGTCAGAGTAATGTCAGAATCGATTTTCAGCACTGTTACAGTCAATTTGGAGTATCACTGTCCATCACTGTCAAAAAATACTATACATAGTACAGGTATAATATGTACATGTGTGCTCACATGCACAGACAGACACACACACATGCACACATCTGCTTTTTCATATAATGGTGGTGGTGCCAGCTCTGCAGTAGACAGCAGGATGGTGAAGGGGAGAGAGATGAGGGAGTGAGTGTAGATCTTGTGGTAATGAGAACTGCTTTCTAAACACTTGTGAACCCTTGATAAAACTGATACTGTTTGTAAAGTTCCAGTGATGCTTTACATCAACGTTTGTCTTGTTACATTTGTGAGTGCAGGTGTAGTTGGCCACCACAATGTAACGTCAGTGTTGATCCAATGATAAGCTGATACCAAAATACTGTTGATGGTGGTCAATCTAGCTGTTTGCAGAGTTAGCCGTTAAGTGAATTCTAACATTTTGTCAAGATGAGTTTAAAGGGACTGTGTATTTTATCTGTGTTTTGAAGGGTAATACATCCAAAAATCAACTATGTATATTTATAGTCTAAAAAAAGAACAGCATGTTGACAGCAGAATGTAGCAGAATGCTACACGGTATTGCTAGTGGAGAGAGACTAACTAAAAGGCCAACTTGAAAACTGTGAATTCAACATCAGTTAAGCGGCAAGCATAATGATGTTATGATGTCCCCAGTTTGGTCAATTTAGTCCTGTTTTTCGTGTTTGTGTGGAGCTGTGAGTAGTTTATAATTTCGACTTCAGGGAGCTAGGTTGTTTGGATGGCGTAGCATTAGGTTGATGGTCCAATTATATCCTATGTAGTGGCGATCGGCTGGCCAGCTGGGTTGAGATCACGGAGACTGCAAGGTCACGTTTGATATTGCTCTTTTAGATGAACACTAAAAATAATAGACATATTTACTGGCTCGGTGAAGGGAAATTGCTTGATGTTATCATAGCACAGATTCTGTTTAATAATACAGCAATTTAATAATGTCTATTTTCTTGGGTGAAAAAGACTTCTGTGGTTGTTTGGGAGTGTGGTTGTAAGAGATGAGTAATTTGATTCTTTCTTGTGCAACCAATCTAGGAACAGACTATCAATCACAAAGCCTCAGGAAGGGGAGTCGGGCCCAGCATCGGCATCCAGGAAGGTCCTCTGTGATGGGGAGTTGGTCGTGACATGTGCCTCCCGTAGTGTTGGTGGTAGTCCACTCAGGAGGGGAGGGTGCGAGGAGTCCGCCGGAATGAGGCAGGGATGACACTCAGCAAAGATAATTGTGGACAGAGGAAAATAGTGAATTAGGCCAGGCTCACACATCAGAAGCAAAAAGCAGAAAGCAGTAATTTGGGCATACCTATATATATATATATATATATATAGAGAGAGAGAGAGAGAGAGAGAGCTGAAAGAGAGAGCTGAAAGAGAGAGAGAGAGAGTTGTACGACATGACACATGAAGGTTGTGTGGCGGCACTAGGCTATAGCAGCATAACTAAGGAATGATGCATGGCAACCCAGCACCACTGCAGGGATGGTCAGTGGCTGCCATGCCTCGCAAGTGGGGGCAACAGCAGAGGCAGTCCCTTCCAAAAGACCCATGAGAAGTGATGATTTGCCATGCACCATCCCTAACTATGGGAAACAGTAAAGAGGAAGGTTTTAAGTATAGACTTAAAGGTATTGAGAGTGTCCGCTTGTCGAATGTGGGGGGGGGGGGGGGGGAAAATTCCATAGGAGGGGTGCACGGTTACAGAAGGCTCTTCCTCCTATCGTAGATTTTGATATTCTTGGGATTACAAGGAGACCAGCATTTTGGGATCTAGGGTTCTAGGAGGGTGGTAAGGGACAAGTAAGTCTTTAATATATGTTGGTGCATCGCCCTTGAGGGCTTTGTAGGTTAGGAGGAGTATTTTAAAATCGATTCGACTTTTAATAGGGAGCCAATGTAGGGAAGCAAGAATAGGAGAGATCTGTTCATATTTTTTAGTCCTGGTGAGTGTTCGGGCCGCAGCATTTTGTATTAGTTGTAGGTTTTTGATGCAAGTATTGCTACACCCAGAGAACAGAGCATTGCAATAATCGAGCCTGGAAGTAATAAATGCGTGTATTAATTTTTCAGCATCCTCAAAGGATAGGAACTTTCTAACCTTAGCAATATTTCCTGGTGGAAAAAATATGTTTTTGAAATGTGTTTTACATGACTATTTAGAGAGAGGTCCTGGTCAATAATTACCCCGAGGTCTTTAACTTTTGCATTACATGACAGTGACAGGCCACTGAGTAAGTTTTGGTGATGGGGTAGAGTGTTGGTCAGCTGTTTAGGGCCAATCATCATAACTTCAGTTTTATCAGAATTTAAACAAAGGAAATTATTAGTCATCCAGGTTTTGATGTCTAGGAGACATGCATCAAATTTAGTCATTGGCATATAGTCATTAGGCTTCATAGAAAGGTAAAACTGGGTATCGTCAGCATAGGAGAGGAAAGTAATACCATGTTTCCTTATAACAGATCCTAAAGGTAACACGTACAGGGAGAACAGCAGGGGACCTAGCACTGAGCCTTGGGGTACACCAAACTTTACTTTAGTATGGGTTGATGACTCATTATGAGCGTGTACAAACTGGTAGCGACCAGAGAGGTTAATGCAGTGTCTTTGATGCCTATCATGTGTTCAAGTCTGTGTAGTAGGATACCATGGTCAATAGTGTCAAAGGCAGCACTAAGATCCAGTAGGATTAATATTGATATATATCCATTATCAGATGCGATAAGGAGGTCATTGAAGACTTTAACTAGGGCTGATTCTGTGCTATGATTAGTTCTAAAGCCTGACTGGAAGGTTTCCTGGATATTATTGTCATTTAAGAAGCTACAGATTTGCTTAGACACTATTTTCTCAAGTATTTTTGAAACAAATGGGAGGTTAGATATGGGTCTGTATTTAGCAAGGACATCAGGATCAAGGTTTGGTTTTTTAATTGATGGTTTAATAACAGATGTCTTGAAAGATTTTGGGACATGCCCAGCTATGAGTGAGTCATTTATAATTTTAAGAATCGTCTCAGCCAATAGAGGGAGAGCTGCCTTAAGAAGATCAGTTGGGATAGGGTCCAATAAGCATGTTGAGGCTTTAGCTGAAGAGATCAAAGACGTAATTTCTGATATATTGGTGGGTGTGAATGAATCAAAGTATGCTACAGGTTGACTAGAGCTAGCTGTAACCATTACATGTGGTCCAACTGGATTTGAGGTTACAAGGGAGTTGTTTATTTTAAATCTAATAGATTCAATTTTGTCATTAAAATAGTCCATGAAGACCTTGCTGCTTAGACTTATTGGAATGGAATGGGACACCTCAATCCTGCTTTTTGTTAAACGGGATATAGTGTTAAAAAGGAATTTTGGATTATCTTTATTATTGTGTATAAGTGAGGAATAATATGCTGATTTGGCATTGTTAAGTGCTGTCTTGTACTCTTTTAAGCTATCTTTCCAAGCAAGGCGGAACACTTCAAGTTTAGTGGCATACCATTTCCTTTCAAGTCTACGAGCAGCTTGTTTCAGTAAGCGAGTCTGTGTGGTATACCATGGGGCATTTTTTTCTTGTTTCCTAGTTTTCTTTTTGAGTGGTGCAATTGTGTTGAATGTGGAGTATAGTACATTTACAACACTGTCAGTTAATTGATCAACTTGGGTTGGCATTGTACAGCTTTCATTTGTATTTTTTGTCATGACTTGGCTGGTGAGCCAGGCCTGAGTTTTTGGCCATATAAAAGACCAAGGTATATCTAAGATCTTGGCAAATTCTATTTTGTGGTTGACTGCTTTTATGTGGATAATTATGTCAGAGAAGTCAAGTTTATTTGGCATAGCAAATAGGCACAGACAATGAATGCGTTTCCTAAAGATTGGAGCAATATCTTCTTGAACTTTCTTGTGCAGATAGGCCACACCTTCATCTTTATGATAATTTCTGTAAAATTCCATCATTTTGAGAGAGAGAAAGCTTTTGGGGCAAGGAACGTTTTTTAATGTATCGCAAAAATAGTATGTTTACTTTCAGCACAGTGCATAGTCAGCCACTTGTTTCAGTGTGTGTGTGTGTGTGTGTGTGTGTGTGTGTGTGCTGGAAACAGTACGGAAAAGATACAAGGACAGTGAGCACACAGTAATGTCAGAATGATGCACAGATGCATTCACTGAAGACTTCCCATTTCAGGTAGCCATGAGGTGTTATCAGTAAGACTGGTCTTGCCATTGACTTGCTGTCAATTAAGGTGACCTTTTAACTTCTAGATTTTTAAATTCACTGTAAATATCTTCAACCTTTGTTCAGTCCCATTCTGCCATGAGTAATGGCCACTACAATTCTCTCATGGGAAAGGGGATGCTCATAAAACAGTGTGCTCAAATTAAAGTACAATCAAATAAGCCTTGTCTCTATGTTCTATATGAATCTATATGCTACGCTCACCATTGACCTCTGGACATTTCATTGTTTATAATGTGAAACAAGAAGATATTTGGTTGAAAAATGGAGTTGTAATGCTCCATGTCCGGATCTCAGGATGTCTGGCTTCATTGGTTAAAAAACATTTCATTTGTCCCGACTCTCAGTCCTCCTGGCTCTACCCTTCACAAGAATGCAGTATTTTTTCTGATAATTGCACACAAATGAAGTAGTTTGTTATTACACTCTTTATATTCTCTAGACATGATACAGAGATTTTCAGCTCTGTTACAGTCAATTTGGAGTGCCGCCCACTGTCATTTTTTCAGAAAATACCGTACAGGTATAACACAAACACACACACACACACACACACACACACACACACACACACAAACTAAAAAAAAAGTCTAGCAAAAACAGATATCAAATGAGACAGTGTTTCTGCCTCGTTGTTTTGTACTACCGGGCTGTTGGTGGTTACATAATTTTGTGTTGTCTTTTGTTTTTTTTAACCACATTCAAAGACATGGTTATAGTGCTCTGTCTGATTGTCATAATGTCTGTCTATCTTTGCTCAAAATTGGAATGTTTCCTTTGAATGAGTCTCAATCCTCCCAGCTTTCCCTTACACCATTTTTTTTATATTTACACACCATTGAAGTACTTCCACTTTTTTGGTCATATTAGACTTGTACAGGCTATATTGCATATTGGCCAGACGTGTTGAGAGAGATTTTCAGCACTGTTACAGTCACTTTGGAGTATCACTGTCAATCATTGTCAAAAAAATACTATACTTAGTACATATAATACATATAATATGTACACGTGTGCTCACATGCACATGCACACAGACAGACACACACACATGCACACAAATAAACAAAATCAAAAACAGAAACCTGTCTGACAACATAGTGGTGAAAATAGTTCACATGCAAACACTAACTGAGGCAATGTGAAAAATAATCTAGTAGTGTGTGCTACGTGCACATACTTCAGATTCTCAACCAGAGCCAGTTGACCTATGTAGAGAAATTGCACTGATATTTGCACACCAGTGGGGGTGTTGTGGGCTACATATTTTAACAGAGATTTTCAGCTCTGTTACAGTCAATTTGGAGTACCGCCCACTGTCATTTTTTGTCTGCTTGCCTTGTACTATACTACCTTGTACTATACAGGTTCATGCATTTTTAACAGTTGCCTCTGTTCTACACATACCATGCACTTATGTGTATCAAGTCTGCTATGTGGTCATAAAGTCATTTAGTATTCCATGCAACTTATATTCTAGACAGATACAAACATTCTGAAAGAGGAATTTAATTAGTTTGGTTCATAACATATGTAACCCCTCGGCCACTCCTTTGCTCCAAGGAATGCCGTCTAGCAACCAACACCTCCCACAGGTCAATCCAGTCTATTCTCATCTGTTGTTCCACATTGGTGGAATAACCTTCCAAGTGCTATCAGAGCAAGAGATACCCTTTCCATCTTCAAGGAATTCTTGAAGACCAAGCTCTTCCAAGAGTACTCTTGCCAACAACTCTAACTAGCGCACCCTTCTATTGACACTCCTGCACCATCATCTTTTGCCAATCTCCTGCCAAAAACCTGTTAGGTTTTTAAATTGTGTTGTAGCTTGAATGTTAATCCTCTTTTTGCAAGTCGCTGAGAATAAAAGCATCAGCTACATGCATCAGTGTAAATGTGGAAATGTAAAAACTTTAACAAAAGCTACACTCGCAAGTCCTGATTTTTAAGAAGTTCCCTCAGGGCATTCTCAATACAGCTAGGTTGAGTGACTCTGACCTCACCCACTAAACCACGCTGTGGCCAAACACCTTCAATTAGTAAATCATATAGCAAACTGGTACAAAAAGGTACATCACTGGGAATCGCCCCATGTTTACAAAAATGGAATGTACACACAGGTGGGTGGGCAGAACTACATCCACAATGCCTGTTAAACATCAATGCATTTTAGACATATTGCATGACGTTTAACATAGGCCTACATCTTCCAGTCTGTTTATTCTACTGTGTTTTTTCCTAATTTCTGTAATATCCAGATGTGATGATTGGTATATGACTATTCCAGAAGGATAGAATTGGGTGTAAAATATATCATTCTTTTTTTAAATGGCTCAATTTGCTCATTCACACTGCAAGTGGTCTGTGTGTTCCATTTCGGCTGTGGTGCAGTGCCATGTTTGTATTCACAGAAGCGTCTCAGCTACTACTGTAAGCCTTGTTATTTCAGTCTCAGCTAGAAACTGTTGTGGTTTTTTCTTGATTGCTAAGCTCTTCAAAGAAGTCGAAGTCCACACCAGGAAATAATGCTGAGGTTAACTTTATTTCAGTAACACAGAAATGTCACTGGGGGAAGCAGAGTGTCTAGACAAATTGGCTCCGGTATCGTCTTCTCCGAAATTCACTTTTGTATGGCATCCCCTGTTTGCATCTGACCAATTGAATGACTTAACCTTATTAGCTAACCAGAGTATGACAAATGAAATGGTCAATACTTATCTCAACCAAATACCTGTGCTCATGAATAATTAATGGTATGATCTCACAGCCAGCAAAAGTCCTTATAACATTCTGCCACATGATGGAGCTGTTCAACCACAATTAAACTCAGATTCTCTTAATGGCCTTGGATCTTGCCTGAACCCCTTTGTTAGTGATTTCTAACACATAGATCATGTGTTCTGTTTCCTAATTAGCCCAGATACTCCATTCCTTTCCCCTTACATCAGAGCATCCATATATTTTCGAAGACAGTTAGATGTACAGAAAACATCATATATAATGTACTGGACATATTGTGGCATGGAACCCAGTGATGCCAAATATAATTAAAAGCAGCAATTTGTGTGTCCAGTCCTTCAGAATATAATTGGAACATAGGAACATATTAGAAATGTGTATTGACATGAAACTCAGTGGTACCAAGAATTCCATTATGTTAAATCCACCAAAATCAAGCTGAACGTGTGATTAGGAGGCCTTGGCCTTGTCTCCTGCAGGTGGCTTGCCTCACTTATCTCTTGCTACAATGGTGGACTATACTTTTCTTGCCCTTCCAGACTAACAAGACCATTTATTTAAAAGTGGTCTGTATTACTTTGCTGACTTGAACTTGTTTGTATTCTCAGGATTTCTAAGCGGCCCCTCTTTTCTATTTGACCTTTGAAAGAAACAGGCCTGTGCCCTGCTGTTTTCTAGTTTTGTGAAAGACAGGCTTTCTCATAAATCTGGACATTTCAGGACAGTATTTTAGAAATTCTCACAAGAAAACACTTCCTAGACATTTGCCTTGTGTTTAAAAATAATGTCTTGTGTCATAAACTGCATATTATATCAAACTGCTGACCTTTGAGTTGAAAATCAGGAACATTTCCCAAAACTTTCAGTGGAAACTGGGAACATTTCTATTTCTACAATCAATAATCAGTGAAATAAGTAATGTTTTAGTTTCAAAAATCGGGGATGAAGTGTTTTTTCTTGTATTCTACCAGGGCCAGACCACCAAAATCAGAGAATGTCCTGGGAAATCAGGGTGATCTGGTGATGGTCACCTTACTTGACACATGTTCCTCTGTCTCTCTTGCTTTCTCTTTTAAATTCAAATTCTAATTCAAATATGCTCTATTGGCATGACAATTCACATGTTTTTTCACATGTATTACCAAAGCTTTTACAGGAATAATAGAAAAGGCATACATCAAATAAAAGAAAAACAAACAAGCAAACAACAAACAAACATACTTTGTGTGTAAGTACAGTACATTGTAGGAATACAAGCATGTATACATTGTACATGGCACATTTAGGTATGTGTATTTGCGTGTGTGTGTGTGTGTGTGTGTGTGTGTGAGTGGATGTGTGTGTGAAGAATGTGTGCATTCATGGGCGCATCACTGAGTGGTCATGCCTTTTTTTTGTCACAGCTGTATACTGTACATAGTGTGCAGCTAATATTGCACAATCTTAATATTGCACAATCTCCTAATAAATAACTAAGTTTCTTGGAGTCTTCAATCTCTGGGAATGCTGGGTTTATGGCTTGGAATATGAGGTAGAAGTTCTGAATTTCATTTTAAATTGGGAGCTGGTGAGAGTGTAGTTCTGTAGACTCCATCTCTTGTGTATTGCAATTGCTCTTGTGTATTGCACAGCCTGTTTTCTTTTGGCTTCCAGGTTTATCTATGTCTGCCTGTCTCTATGGCCAGACTGTGGTTGCTAAGTCTGTATCTTGTTAATGTTTTCCTCTAGTATCTACATTTTGCCAATTGATATTCTCTGTTGAGAGTTAGACAGCTTTGCTTTGTTTTTGTGTTGTGTCATTCCAATGTTTTGTGTATGTTTCTTTCTGCATATTCACAGTTTTGGTTGTATTTATTTTTAATGCAGAGATATCAGTCTCTGGTTGACTGTTGTTGTTAGTTTCCTGCTGTAGCCTGAGGATGAGTTTTATGTGGGCACGCTTTTCTCTGTCCAATTCTTGGCTCTTCATGGCTTTGAAAAGATAGGAAGAGGGGTTGCTTATTTCCAAATGTTTCCAAAATTTTACGGCTCTTTTCTCAATTTTTAGCATTGTTGCACGCTTGCATGCATTGTTGGGAGTTTGCTTTTGTACTCTGAGGATCTTCCTGCGGAATTCAAGATGTAGGGTTTCAACTGGATTTTATCCTATTTTTCAAAATCTTGTTGCATCAGGGGACCCCCACACTTCGCTGCCATATAAAACAATCAGCTCAATTACTGATCGGAAAATGTTTAACCAAATTTTGATTGGTATTTCAAATTGAATTGAAAAAATCTTTCTTGCTTTTTCTTTTAGCTCATTCACAGCCAAACTGATGTTTCCATTTGTAGTAAGTTTCAAACCAAGGTTCTTTTCTGGAATTTTAGGACTTTTGTCTTTTTGCTGTTAATGGCCATGGCCCAGGGTTTGGCAAAACTCTTGTAGTATATCTAAGTTCTGCTGCAGGCCCTGTGCTATTGGAGACAACAGAACCAAATCATCTGCAAACAGAAGAAATGTAATTTCTGAGTCATAAAGGGTAAGGCCAGGTGCTTTTGACTCCTTTAGTTTGTTTACTAATCGATTTATATAGATATTGAAGAGAGTCGGTGAGAGTGGACAGCCTTGTCAGCCTTGTTTGCCATATAGGCTTTCAGAGTGATCTTTCCATACACTGTCATTTTGTATGGCTGGTTTTTTGTTTTGCTTCTTGTTTAATGAGTTCCAATTGTCCCAGAAAGAATTTGTGCCAAGAGATTCCTCAATTGTTTGTAGTTGGTTTGCACATAGTGCTCTTTTTCTTTTTGAGTGTCTTTTTATATCGTTTGAGGTCTTCATTGTATTTAATGCGTAATTCAGCACTGTCTGGTTGTCTGTGTTTTTGATTTGATAATTGTCTCAGATTTTTTCTCATAATTTTGCAGTCTAGGTCAAAGCATTTTCCATCACATTTTTTTTGACATTTTTCCTTTTTTTGCAGGTTTGAAGGGTAGATATATCTGCCAAGTAATCAAAAATGTGGTTTACACTTTCAACTGCTGTATTTACACCCTCTGTATTACAAGTGTACAAAAAGTTGTCAATTAGTCAGGACACTTTAGGATGACCGAGGGCTGTGATGTAGTTTTCTTTGCTGTTCTTGGCCCATCTGTAGCTCTCTCTAGTGTTGTACAGCTTACTGGGCTGTTTTTGAGTGGGGTTTTCTGTTCTTTTGAGATATAGAGTAATTTGTCTATGATCCGAAAAAGGTTTGACTGTGAATGCCCTGAGAAAAAATAACATGTCAACTTTGACAGAGCTCTATCAGTAATTTCCCATTTTTGTTTACTTGTATGTCTGAGTTATTCAGTGGAAAATTGACAACATTTTATGGGAAGCTCTGTCCAAAAATGTGTGTGTTGCCCTGGTCTGTAGTTAGGGAGTGATCCAGTCCTTGCATTCAGGTTTCCACTTATTAACACATTTCCCTGAGCCTGGAAATGAATTATCTGTTCTTGCATAATATTAAAAATCTCATTGTCATAGTAGGGAGATTCGGAGGGTGGTATATATATATATATATATATATATATATATATATATATATATATATATATATATATATATATAGCACACATAAATATATCTTTGGATGTTTGGGTGAGTTGTCTATTAATTTTAAACCAAATATGTGAGTCCTCTTTTTTTATTAGTGAGATATGTTTATCAATTTCTTGTTTATTCCATATTATAATGCCTCCTGAATCTCTCCCACAGGTTATTCCTTTGTTTTTCTTGGAGGAGATTGCCACTTCTCTGTAACCTGAAGGACAGAGTGTGACTTCATCAGTTCTGCTCCATGTTTCTTGTAATATTACAATGTCCATGTTTGAAATGTAAATTTGGAATTCTGCCATTTCAGTTTTGCAGCCAGAAGTGATGGACTGAATTCCTTGAACATTCCATAGTGTAACTGTTAGTGATTTCATTAAAGTGGGAGTTGAGCGGGCTGTTGGGGCTTTGTCCAAGGGCAACATCTTTTAATGCTTTTGTAAACACACGGACCCAGTCTTTATGAAGATGGACGTGGTCATGGAGGTTGTAGATATTAATTTCCGGACAATGTGCCAGGTGGATGTTTGGCATTAGAGCGCATCTGTGGGAAATGTCTGCATTAATCTTTTGGATTGTCTGAGGATGGAAGTCTGCCCTTGGGAGGAGGGTGGAGACAATTATTTTTGATCAGGGGAATGTGTTTGTTGCCTTCAGTGTCACCCTATGTATTGAATCTGCCACCCGCTCTTTCTGTGTTTTGAGGTTGTTGGTTCCCACATGGATTATGATGTGGCTGGGATCTCCTAAGTATTCCTTACAGAGCTACTGAAAGGCATCATCAGGGGCAGCAGCCTCATACAATGTATCCATTTTTAACTTATACACACTCTCCACTTGTCTCTCTCCCTTTTTAGTTACCTCACTTAGCTTATGTTGCTAACAATTAGTTCCTCCTTGATTTTATGGTTATTTTGTATTATTACCCCTGACCTGTTGTTAGAAGGCTGGTGGTGGTTCTGTTTTTTGTCTTTCCTTTTTTCCACTGTTCCAGTTTCTTGTTTTCTTAGCTTATTGCTGTTGTTCTCCTGATGTTTGGTGCTGTTGTGCTGGTAATTTTCACTCAGCTTCTTCTTTGGCAAATATATTCCAGGAGGTTAAGGAGAATGATGGAAAAAAGATCCCATTGTGTTTTTTCTATCCTTGTTTTAGTTATTTCCAAGTTTTTGCTGATTTCATTAGACTTGGTTCATTTTAGAGGTAGTTAATTTGCAAATATGCAGGAGCTCAAGTTAAGCATGACTTCACGGAAGCTCTTTTCTATTTTAAGACAATGAACACAACCACAAGGCCTTGAGGGAGTGTCTTCAAATGTGGCAAAAATAGTCACCAATCTCTGGAAAGCTTCATGCAATTTAAGGCAATTTAAGGACCTACGTACAAATCTTGATTTCACAGATTGATAGTGTAGGTGAGTACTGAAAGAAATCTAAACATACCTCAGTGTTACTACACCCATCTCTTTGGTGCATTTCACCTTGCATCTTACCTTACCTGACCTCAGCTTTGATCAAACCCTACTGACATCCTTTAGTCTGATCCCACATCAGTTGGGATCCCACAACACTACAGTTTGGCTTGAATCTGATGCAAACATCTTTGCAACAAATGAAATGCTTGATTTGCTTGCTGTTTCTCATGGAGTTGAATTAAGTAAGGGTACCCTTGAGATGTTTTTAGTTGTGGCAATGGAATAAAAAAAAACTTTGTGGCTGAGGTGGCAGCATTCATTGAACAGTAGCTGCAAACATCTGGTCAGTCTTATGGGTGACTGACGGATGCATCAAAAGTGTTGGTTAATGGAATCGTGACTGACAGAGAGGCAGTTTAAATATTGCAATGATTATTGAATGGTGAAGGTGCCGATCTGAGATCAAGAATTAAACAGACTACAGCTGTGGTCCTTTCAGCTGCATCCCTTGCATTCAGGGTCAATGAACAGTGACCTTCCATGACTTTCTAGGGGCTTTTATTTTCTATGTCAGCAAGCAATTAGAACGTGTGCTTTGTATGTCAAAATCTATGTTAAAAATCTCTCAGAGGTACGCTTGCTTAATACCATGTAAAACAGCAAGCAAATCAAGTATTCAGGGTGAGATTTGTAAAAAAAATCATGAAAAAATAAGTAATCAACAGGTCTAATTATTTTTTAGGTTAATGGTAGACCCTGTGTGCCTAAATTATGAACAGATGAGCATTCATCTTCAATGCAAACTTAAAAAGACATGAAACATTTCATTTCTGTGCCGGCCACGATGTGATGGCTTATTTGGGCTTCAGAACCATGGATAAGGTCCGATCATGCGAACATGTCAGAGGACTGGCAGAGGAACATTAACCTAATGGCATCGGTCTGTAAAACATGAATGATTTCACGTCATAAAGTGATTTCACATGTTATGTAAAAGTAACTAATTATAAAACTAAATAAACAGTTTGCTCTGATGTCAGATTTCAAGTGTCCTTTTCGGTTTTCCTGTTGGCGCGTCATCTGCAGCGTGTCGTCCTTCTTTTATCCACATCTCTGCAAACCTCTGCGCAGGGAATTAACACAAGTCTGGCCCAATAACAGCGATGAAAAGAAGACCGTTCACTCTAATCTGCAGAAACAGAAAATCTAGCTAATTAAAACCCCTCCCCACTGTGCAGTATAAGTGCGTCGTCTAAAACAATCGTGAAGTTATATAAGCAAATTAACGAACTGAAAACCAACCGGTGTTCTTCCAACACCAAGAACCAACACCAAGAGCCGACACCAAGCACCCATGCGCCACATTTTCCGGAAAGAGGATAACGTGGCATCACCACCCACAGGTGGGCGTGTATACTAGTGCTGCAAGTCAGCCTTGCCAAAAAATGTATTATTAAATTTAACATTTATCTACGAGACTCTCAACGGGGCCTTCGCTCTACCCTACCAGGGGAATGATATGTGATTAGCTCTACCCTACCAAGGGAATGATGGTGTATTAGAATCTCTCACACACAAACACACATTTAAGGGACTATTCAGAGTGAATCAATTAGTACTGTTTGTCAATTACTACTGTTTGATGTTTCCAAGCTGGTAGGTATGAGTATGACAGAATTTGGTACAACGTAGACCGAAGAGCAAAAACAGCAGCCAACGTTAACTGATGAGGGCAAAAAAAGTTCTGTTTTCTTTTGCCCCCACAGCTGCCAGTTTGCAAATTCAGTTGTAACAAATGTTGTAACAAATGCTATTGTTCTTCTACCTACCAACATCACTCGACAGCCTCAAAGAAAAGGGATATAGGCTGACTGACTCATTTGTCAGAATTTAGTCACATATGTCATCAACTATCATTTTTACTCGAAGATAGTTTAAAGAGTAACTCAGTGTGATTACTACTCAAGTAAACACGCCTGTATATCACAGTTTTGGCTTCACTGTCACATCTACTCTGCTAATGGCAGAGAATTGTGTTGTCATCTGTTACTCTGGGTTGTCCAGTTGTGTGAGGACGTGTTTTCAAAAGCCATACACATACAGTTAGGCAACAGTACATAGGGCCTATACATTCAATACAAACAAAGGAATGTACAAATACAGACATAATTCAATTTGTCTGACTTACAGAGCAGCACAAAAAGTTGGCCTTGTTTCATTGTCTTCTTTGTGTAACAAAATTTCTCACTTCCTCTGCATTGCTGCATGCTTTCACACCAGAAATGCTGTTGCATTATTGCATAATATCTTTCTTTTATGAGTTCTTCCTGTAATTTAAGGGACAACTCAAACTGACTCTAAAAAATTAGCTAAAAATGCATTTTGAGTTATTTGCTGTTATTGCATGCTGCTATCCCATTAGAGTAAGGCAGCTAACACCAGTCACCCAGCATCAATTAGCCTTTTTGCATTTATGGAATAAGGATTGAATCTTTCAAATTGAAAGTGTGCCACTGTTGTCTGGCTGAGTCTGAATCAGCTATTTTTTTTCTGTCTAGGTCCTTACATTATGATTGACTGATTGTGTCTAGGATATGTGGTGTCTTATTTTGGTCCATTTCTTGTTAGTTTTTGGGGTTTAGTGGATTATCAATTGCTAATTATTGAATCTGACAAAGGATATTATTCATTATAAACATTTTAAACTCCAACACTACAGGTCTGCACTACAGGACCGCTGCACATTGCTGCATGTGCCATCCAGAGAAAGTAAATGTCCATTCATACTTTTGACATATATTTTGAACCACAAGTCTTACAGCCCCTATGAGTTATACACATAGGTCGTTCCATTTCAAGTGGACAAATGCCTTCCACTCGATCCCTTCAGAACTGTCTGATTCTCAGATATTATGTGCCACACATCTCAAAGGAAGGTGTGGAAAATTATACCTCAGTATCTCAAATAATTCTATGAAAATTATGACATAGAATGCACCAACCCCTCTTCCAAAAAAAGTGCCCGTGAGCATTTTTGGCTCATATGTCGGTGTCCCCAAAACCATTGATTCAAATCTTTGTCCCCCCCTAAAAAAAGTTTTTGTTTCTCAATAGGTGGCACTACACTACACAAGGGTGGTTGAGGGCTTATTGGATACGTCTCCTGGAGACCTATGTACCAGTAAAATGTATTTGGCCAAAGCATTACAGTTCTTGCAGGGGGACCAGCTCATTCAGCATAGAGTACACTGGAGGAAAAAGAATGCGAAAGAGCAAATGGATTTAGATTTTAACATTAATCTTTTCTTTTCCATCCATCTTTCTCTGTCCTTGCCTCCATGATGTTTTCCAACTAATGTTTATGACAGTCCAAGACTCTCTCTCTTTACAAAATATTTGTATCTGTATTTTATATGCATTTCAATTTTGAAGCACAACGTGAATTCTACTCAGGGGCGTCACTTAAAATCATGGGCTCAACTGCTGAATATTTGAGATTGTTTGATACAGACACAAAACAACACCTTCCACAGAGCTTCTTTTTAGCTCTTCTTATCTCACTGATACATCTATATTGGTTTATGGCTGAATAGGCAAACATACAGCTGTGGAGATCAGAGTCCAAACTTAAGAGTAGGAAAACGGTGTGTGTTTTCAAGGGGTGATTTTGCTAGTTGAGACTAAACTTCTACAGAAAACGCATGGTCTCTAAATGCCTCTCCAAATATAACTAGCTTTGATTTCCAAGGCAGAGGAATGGATTTGACTGGACATTTAGTCATTTTATATCTATTTTTGGGGAGTAACAAGCTATGTGTAATGAAATTACATAATTTCATTCTAAAATAAAAGTAACTTTTAATTAGCGACAATACTTTGATAAACTGTGCAATTAAATTAGTTATTTTTGGAAATATTCAGGATTACAATTTCAGTTACAACTGAATATCCACTGAAAGTGTGATAGTATTGTGAAGCATCTAATTGGCTTGAATAATGCATGTTTGAATTGGCAATCCCACCCATGAATTACTAGATCTACTGCCTACAAGCGGTCTGAGCTGCAGTTGTCAGATGACCTCTGTTATTGGTTTGTGGTTGAATAGGCAACCATACATCTCTGTAGTTCAGAATCCAAGCACTTAGGACTATAAAATTATATTTTTTCAGGGACTGACACCATCTGATCCAATATATTCATCCATATATTTTCCTCCAATATATAAAGTATGTTTTATCCTTCAAATGTGTCCTATTAGGAAGACTTCCCAAAAATATCTTACAAAAAGAATTAGTTCAAAGTATGTTGTTAGCATGTGGTAGTTCTTTTGTTTTTAGTCACTGGTGGTTCAAGAACCTAAGAGAACCACCCTGGACAAATACACCTTTGCTTTAACTTTCACTTTAACACATTGTCGACTCCCCCGCCCCCCTATATCACGAGAGCAACCTTACACCCTAGAGTTTGTGAATTTAAAAATGTATTAACAGCAACATAATTACTCAATGGTAAGATTCATGTTTTATCTAAATTAAGGTTTACATACATCCTGTGCCATTTTCCCCCCCTTCATAAAAAATAATCTTTGTTGAAGCAATCTGTCTTTATTTTGATAAGGATACGTGCAGGTTTAGTGGGCAAGTTTCAAAACAGTCTAAAGGTAAATTCAGGCATAAATCAACCTATAACGCTGTTGCTTGAGTTTACAAGAGGAAAAAGAACTGAAAACATTGGTAAAACATAGACTGGATTTCCAAACTGGCCACTAACACTAACTGAAAAAGGCATAGAAAACTGAAACAAGTTTCCTTGCCAAGTTAGTTTGCTATTAGGTCCTCGTTCTTATTCCTCTTCCTGGGTAAGTTCAAGCACAATTTAAGGGTATGGGTAGATTTACACCAGATTTTCCCTTTAACATACCTATTTGGCTATTACTGTAAATATGTTACTAAATTGTGATGACAGCACACCAATTTTTAAATTCACTGTTTTCATCTGGTTAACAAATGTCTCATCCTATCTCATAGTACAATTATCACTATAATCAATCTGTCATTATTGTAATGATGAAACTATTGTTTTGTCACTTTATGATCATGTATATAACTTACAGTACCGGACTGATTTTATGATGTATATTAAGCAAAACAAAAAGCAAGTGTAAAAGATGTCAACAACCTTCCCAACCAATTCTTACATATAACAGAAAAGTAAATAACCGATCCAACAGTGGACACAACCAAGCCGCTTTGGATAAAAGTGTCTGGCAAATGCATAAATGTAAATACATCTAGGCTAAATGTAAATGAAAGTAATGCATAAGGATTTGATTCTATGCCTGAATAAGCTTTTCCACTATCTCAGACTCACAAAATGTCTCCAACTCTTTGGCTACCTCCTCCATTTGGTTTATAAACGTCAGTGTCACTGACTCTGATTGCCTTCGACCACTGGCTCTCTTTCTGATCTCATGCATCTCTCTGACATCGCTGGCAATGCTGACCACATCAAGGATCATGGAGAGCCTGGTTGCTGTCATGGGTGTTTGTTTGCCATTTACATTAACTACTCTTGTGATCTCAGATGCCTGTTTCCCCACTGAGGCAAGCCTCATTACCTGGGTTAAATCTGTTGGCTGTTGGCCTGCACTAATCATAGCCTGACAATCATGCACAGTGTTGTTATCATTATGCAACTGGATCAACACAGGGCTGAGCTTGCTGTTGCAATCATTCAAGATTTCTTTGATTTTCTCTTGACATCTCTTCTCGCGGGTCATCTTGCTGACGTTGGAGGCAACACCGGTGATTCCACCTGCTGCTGCGACAGCCACCCCGACACCCGTCACTGCCAGGGATGCTCCGAAGGTGAAGGGAGCTAGGATCAGTCCGACAATGGAGGTGACCCCACCCACGGCGCTAATCACACCACCTGACAGGCTGACGATAGTGGTCCTCTTGTGTGCAGACTCCAGCTGGTTGATGGTCTTTTTAAGGCATTTGATATGCTTTGTCATGCTGACATTAAATAAATAAGACACATTTAGGACATTTTACATTCATATTTTCTACATCTTAACAAAAAACTCCCACTGTCAGATGATTTATGATGATTAAGATTTAATGAAATTACCCATCTTCCACCTCTGGACGTAGTGCTCTATAAGGTTGCCACTTCATCCTGTGGCACACAAAGCAGAAGAAAACTGTTTGCCTATGCTGTATGTGCTCAGTATTGTAAATGATCTCACCGCTATCCCCCCAAACTATAGTTTCTGGTGAACACAAGGAAGTATCTGGAGAACATGACATTTCTAGTGCATTCAGTAGTCATACTACTCCTAAAACTGGAAGTTATCTGTTTTAAGTAACTTATTTGGTTTGGTTGCTAAATAGCATATGCACATGTATGAATGATGTATGAAAGAAAATGCAATGTCATGTATATGTGTCTGTGATGTCCTCTCTACTTCCTAGTTTTGGGAAATATTGTGCATGTTATTCAACATTTCAGCAGGCAAACCTGTTGAGCTAGGAAACACACTGGGTTCATTGGTTGAGCAACAGTATCTCTATTCAGTTAGAAGTGATTCATTCTCCACTGTATACAATAAAACTAACTAGGGGTCCATTTCCCCAAACCATAGCATCTAACTAAGTTAGCAACTTTGTTTGTTGAAAAGCAATTGTCTTACTTCAAGTGAACAAAGTTATAAAGACCCACAGTAAACACTGGAAGAAATATGATGTTTATGCATATTGTCTGAATATATAAATAAATAATATACATGATTTTACCTTGATGGTCGTCTTGATGATGTACTTTTCAGCATCTTGTTTCAAGTTGACTTAACAGAAAGAAATCACTACACTAACCCAGTCTTTTATTTCATATATCCATAATGCCAATGATAATGATGATGATGATAGTTATATCCCATCTTGCTTGTATGAATGATTGTGATAAGAATAGCGAAGGAGAAGCTCATTCGTAAATCTAGCATAACTTAAACTTTCTTCAAAGAAGTCTACTTGTACATACAAATAAGATATCTGTACTGAATCTCTACAACTTCAGTGCTACCCTGCGTTAGCAGAACGATTATGAAGACCTGAATGACTGCATACTGCGTCGAGCAAATGACACACAGCACGATTTTTTTTATAATGGCATGGAGGAAGTGTAATAAAAACACACGGTTTCAAGGAACATGTCTGTTGGTCCCTCATGAGTGTGTGCTCAGCCCTGCTATCCAAACAAAGGTGCAGCACGTAGCTTTGTTATGACCTGTACAGCTTCCACTTTCATTTTAAGTGCAGTCTCATTCTTAAAGGGGCATTATGCAGGACTTTAGGGATTTTTTTTACTTATTAGGGAAATCACATTTTCCATAGAAAGAGCAAATGTGTAATGATGTCTAAACGAGAGAGTTTTTAATCTGTTATTGTATTGGGCCGTCTGATTATACTGAGTTCAAGATGAACGTTGCAAACGTCACCCACAGGAATGCATGGGATAAACGTTTAAAAACGTCACCAGGGGGTCAGAATTTTATTGGTTAGCAAGGCACTTCCTCGTCGCCATTTTCCAGAAATCACAAAATTTCCGGCTCCATTTTCCCTGTGCTGATTCCTGCACGAGTTTAGTGTTGTGCACGAGCTCCCTCGCGTGTCCATCACCTATGATTCCTGCGAGAATGTCTAATGTCCATCCATGACGAGCTTTGTGCTGTCCTACCTCCATTACTAACATGGGACCTAACTGGCTAAATGAAATGGTGCCAGAAATGAGCCCGATGAAACATTTTGAAAACTGAAAAATTTTGTCTGAATTCACTAGCCTAGCATTTCCCACTGAAATGAATGGGGGCGAGACTCCCTCACTTTCTACAGTGCTCAGAATACCTCTATTGTTGCCATCACCCACATCGGTCCCTTACTACTCCCTCCCTTGTCATGAGATACTAGAACTAGAGAACTAGAATACAATTCAGTGTTATGACGCAGATGCTCTATCCAGATGTTCTTAGATTAGTGTCCCTGCGCAGTGCTTGAATTAAAGTGAAGTGAAGCGAAGTGCTTGGTCTTGAGTAAGCAGTCATTGAAAGGGATACAGCAGGGAGCGTACAAGAAGGCGGCTCATTGAGTTACAATGATAATACAATTGTTTGCCATAGCTCTTTTTAGTACAGTACAGACAGCTAAAAAAGAAAGCGAGATAGAGAGGCATAGACAGAGAAACATGTAGCATACCACATTGGTGGACATATAAGAACCTGGAGGTTTATAAAGTCAGGTGAACAGATGACCCTGATTTCCCAGGACAATCCCCGATTTTCGTGGTCTGTCCCCGGTAAAATACAAGAAAACCCACTTCGTCCCTGATTTTTGAAACTAAAACATTACTTATTTTATTTTATTTTTTTTTACTGTAGAAATAGAAATGTCCCAGGAAAATTCCAGGAAATACGTGATTTACTATCGTAATTAAGGCAGAACTAAAAGAATTACAAGAAAGAAACTTTAAAAAGAAGAAAAAGAAAAAAATTATAACACTGGGAATGCAGAAATTGAAGAAGATAATCGTTTGAAAGAATATGCAACTAAAGACAATCATTCATTCAATTAAGACGCGCTACTCATTTCGCCACCACGTTATTTGCCGGTATGCGGTGTGTGCCTGAACCTTTGAGGGTGCATGCAGTTTTTTCCCCAAATCTATTCCTAATAAATTCTTCGAAATAGCCTATTTGAATTCATGCTTGTCTGAAAAAAAAACTCTCAATCATAGCGGCCAAAGATTACAAAGAGCAGGTGGACGGAACCTTTTTGGGACTTCTATTTCTGACAGACTGTATTCTCTGAGACACAAATTTAATAACCCAGATAGTTAACTTGCTGCGAAACAGGTTAGTTCAGAAGCACGCACTCAGTAACTCAGCCGAGATTTCTATTAGTGAGAGTAATAGAACCGGGAACCAAAGTCGCTAATGAGTAGCGTAGCAAAGTAACCAATCCTTATAAATAACTCGAAATATACATATAGTGTAGTATATATGTGAATTTATGATTCATCACAATGCCTGCAAAACCTATCAACCTCTATTTGCGAACAAAGATTGTAAGAACAGGTGGACGGAATCAGTTAGGGGGACTTGTGTTTCTGACTGATTGCATTCTCAAACACCGATTTATTAAACCTGGTAGTTAACCCGACACGAGCAGGTTCGTTCAGAAGCACATGTTACCCTGGTAACTCGGCTGACATTCCTGTTAGAGAGAGTAATGGAACCGAATTTTCTCTAAAAACTAGCGAGGCTTATCGAAATTAGGCAAGCTTTGCGATTAGTTGTCTTGATGGAATACCCATGTAGCCTCAACAAAGTTTTTTGTTATACCAACATAAACACTGCATATAGGCTAATTTGCGACAGTTTCAATTTGAAAAACGGACATAAATAAATGAATTCACAAGCTCTTTAAAACAACAACAATAATAATAATAATAATGATGATAATGGTGTGCTTAGCTTATATCCTGCAAGGACATAACATGATGAGTAGACAGTTCACGCCTACTAAGAGGTTAATTTATCATGAGCGCACCTGACAATACTCAACCAGTCAGTCAGCATTTTTGCGTTCAGGTGGTAAAGGGACGGATGCAATCCACCAGACAGGCGCGTACTCTCTGTTTTAATCGCGTCTAATGTAACTGCAGCTGGCTACGTGGATGATTCATCGGAAAGGGAAAGAAATACAAGAATTTTTCATTCGAAGATATCACAATCTTAAGAAACACATGGGAAGGTAATGTTACCTAAACGTTTTTGGAGTGTCATGTCTTGTACACACATAAATAGCGATTAGGAAAGTAACTAAACCAAATAACTCATCAGATTAACAACGTTTTAACATTTTGTGTGGTAGGCTATAATTTTTCTTGTGGAAAAATATATTCATTCTTCACTGTATGTTTAGGTTCCATCATTGTTCTTTTAACTTGATAACACTTCATGTTTGACATTACAGTGCTTTAACTTTTAAAAGTTGTGATGGCACCTTGATAACAATTGATGTCTAGGAGAAATGGTAGCCTGAGACATCTTCAGTGCACATTTGAGTAGGTACCAGTGTATGCTTGTTAACGTGTTGGAGTTATCCATCCCTTACACTTGAGCTTGTTAAACTTTGTCCCACTGTCACTATGATTAGCTTTTGTCTTTACGTGCCAAGTCATACCAGTGACACCTTTCATAATTCTCTGTCACACGCAATGTCGGGCAGGGATGATGACTTGACAATTCAGGATTCCTGCGAAGTCATGGTCCACCAACAAACCACTGGCACATGTACATAGGCTGAAAAAGCAGTGAACACATATAGAGAGATTAGCTCTTGTTCTCTGCTGTATTATTCACAAACAACACTTCAATAGGCCTAACAATCTTCAAAAGGAATCAGTTGTTAGAGACACCTCCCACTGTACTATGTGACTATGGGAATGGTCATACTATGTGTAAGTGAATTGGATTTGATTGGCTCTTGTTTTCTTTTTAGTGTTTCTGAAAATTGAGTCAAAAAGGCATGCTGAAGACAGTTTCACCAAGTACACCCACAACCCAGTATGAGGTATGATCAGGCTATTCCTATCTCTCTCATTCTCACCTCATTCTCTAGCTGATTGGAAACACACACACACACACACACACACCTTGACAAATACAGCAAACTTAATGCAAATTACGCCAGGTCAGCAGGCTAGACCACTGTCTATCACAACCCTATAAGTAGCTGATTTTGCAACATCCCCCTCATTAGCTATCCCTTGGGTGACCATCCTTCTTCAGTCATTTTAAGGATGCTGTAATTCCAAAGTGAGCATGTTACAAATTTATACCCATGCTGATGTAGTCTAAAGAGTAAAGGACTAGAGAGTATAAATGGTGCTCTTCTTAAATGTGTTCAGGACAATGACTTACTCATTGACTTCTTCACTCCACTTGATGCTGTTGTGGTACCGAGACCTGAGCCACAGGTGACAGAAATTATGGTTTTATCACACTGGGTCAACCCCATGCACCTCACAAATCGCTGGCATAACTCTGTGCATCTAACCCTGTGCCTTATCACCTGGGCAGTCACAAAATTACCCTACTTGATCACTGCAATTTTTGATCATTTACATTATGGCGTCTAGCATCAGGATAGCAACTCACATTTTGCTTTCGATCACCTGCAATCTGAATATGTGTCACGCTGCCCTGGATCATGAGATACTTCCAGTTAGACTTGTATCATTATGATTTTAATTTGGCTGTAAAATGAAGATTGAAAAGGATAAACACCAGTAAGGAGCAGCAGGAGATGTATTTAGATTGAGTACCATGCAGCAGAATTCTGCAAATTCACACACTTTTACACTCACACTTCCCCTCC
The DNA here is from genome assembly GCA_027481765.1 of Tenualosa thibaudeaui. Lineage (NCBI taxonomy): Eukaryota > Metazoa > Chordata > Actinopteri > Clupeiformes > Clupeidae > Tenualosa > Tenualosa thibaudeaui. The sequence continues at coordinate 1,165,230 of JAIFZK010000120.1, forward strand.
CAGCCACCACCACTACAACTTGCTATGGCCTTCCCTCTCTCTGCTATTACTGTCTGCCAATGATTGCAATGATAACTGTAAATGCACAGCACACCTCAATCTATCTGGAAGACTTCAACATGCAAGAGAATGTACATGTGTATGTGTAAACAAGGCAGATAACATAAAATCTTTGATATATATATATATATATATATATATATATATACACACACACACACACACATGCAGTATGGACTCTTGACGGTCAAAGACATTGTTTAAACAATTTAATGTGTATCTTCATCAGGATCATCCCTTCAGCTGTCGGTAAAATCTTTCAGCTCTGAAATCTTCCTGGTGGAACATGCACCTAAAACTGAATATTTCACAGTGCTTATGCAGTGTCATTACTTACACCATTAAGCATTCAGTTGGCCAACACTTTTTAACAGCAGTTAACATTTAATATTTGGAACACATCTGCTCGTTTTAATGCAAATGTGTGCAAAATCCAGTCTGTTTTGTCAAACAAAGCAAACAGTAACCTTATTTCAGTAATGTTATTTCCGCACCGTAACCTCACGATAACCCAAATGTCATAACTTTAACTAACTGCATAAGGGGCTGTTACATTCTCTTTCAGAAGGGGGAAACTGGTGTCCTGAACTCCCCTATTGGCTCAACGACTGGAAACCTCATCACTGGAGCCATGAGTGTATGTGTTTCCCTTGATTACCAGATTGCAAGATTGCAAGAATACATTCTGCAAGTAGCATGTATTGTGTATGGGAAGTAATAATGGTATTAGAAGCAATATTGGTAATAATCTGAGATCAGTAAGGCAGTAGGCTATACCAAAGACCTTATAAAGAAAGGGACAGAGAAGCATTAGAAGAAAAAGCATGATTGATGTTTTGTCTTTTGGTTTAATCTTGTTGTCATCATGGAAACAGCTGTGAAAGTTGGTGCACGGAAAATAAGTTAACATGGAGAATAATATTGACATTTTAGCAATTTGGGGGAGATGGGTACAATTTTCAATTCAGATTTAAACAAGGACTTTAATATCAGTATGACCTTCCTATGTGGAACTAAGCACATCTTCCCATGGATTGAATAGGATTCTGATCATGTTGGTTCAAAATAACTGCAAGGAGTAGTTGTTGAAGGACACTGCATATTGTGTGAAATATGGACTGTGATTAGTGTAGAATTGTATCTTTGATCTATGTAATGAGTCATAATCTCAAGTAGAACTGTTGTCCCACTGTGATATCCTACATTCTCTCAGCATATGCATTAGCAGATAATGGGAAAACAATTTTGCAGTACTCCATATAGTTTTGGGCAAACTCTTCTGTCTCACATGTGATTCTCTTTGCATTCACTAGAATGTGTCAGGTGTGAGCACAGACATGTTCCAGACCACTTTGTCTGAATGGGATAGAGGCATCTTCCAGAGAGAATCCTCCCATCAGAACACTGATATCTTCCAGACCACCCCATCCAATCAGAATACAGACGTTTTCTCAACTCCATCATCCACTTGGAACATAGATATCTTCCGCCCCCCCTCACCATTTGGGAACACTGACATTTTGCAGACTGTTTCATCCAATGGGAATATAACAACACACTCAAGGACCCCACCCACTAGTCCTTATGTTGATATCTTCCAGTCTCTGCCATCCAGTGCAGGGTCAACTGCCTCAGAAAGAAAACTCTCCAAACCACCTTTTGAAAATTATCAAAATCTACCTTCCACCCAAGAAGACGACATCTTCAAGAAGCCAAGACCAAAGGTCCCTGAGAAGCCCAATGCTCTGAAAGTCCGTCTAAGAAGTGGTAGTGCCCCATTTAAGGAAAGGACACCTTCACCTGTCTCATCCATGCTGTCAGATCCGAAGTCTTCATCTTTGTCAGACAACAGCTGGCAAGATGTTCTCCAAGCCAACTACTCTAGAACACCTGATTTCTACCAGACACCTTCCTCCACAAGAGACGACCTATTTAGCCCCTTCCAAAGCAAGCCCCTTGATCTCTCTTTGGCTACATCTTCCTCAGTGAACTCTGACTTCTTCCAGACTCCATCCACCAGTCTCACTCATCAGTCCACACCCTTTTCTAATGGCTTCTCCTCAGACCAATCCTCACACACACCTGGCAACCCCTTCTATCCTATACAATCCTCACACCCTCCTGGAAACCCTCTTATATCGAAGCCAAGCTTTGGGAATACAGAGTCTGCAGGGGAAACTGTGTCCGCAGATGGAAAATTAAACCTTCTGCTAAGGACCCCAGGGGGCACGGAACACAACATCCTTCAAAACACTCATTCAGATGTGAAAAAGGGGTCATTGTCATCCTCCTTATCCATAGAAACGGAAACATCCACAAGCACACCGTCTGCATTCTCCAGGGTAAAAATAAGACGGCATTAAAAGTTTATTAATAAATATTAACAAATATGCGTGCTCTGTTTTATATGGTTTATAACCTGTGGTGATTTTTTTTAAGACCAAGCCTTTACCAAGAGTTCCTCCTAAAGCACATCCAAGAACCAAGGTCCACATTAACGCAGCAAGTCAGGTAAACTCTCTTTGGTTCATTTTATTCAGACAATGCAAACTCTAATTTATATTTTTTTTAGACTGGTGGACCAGACTCTCAGTTGGCTACACTTTGTTCAAAGAGTCTGGACACTCTTAAGAGGCATGTGTTTATTTCACAGTGGGATGGGCACTTTGTTTGAACTCTCCAATCTAATTGTTGTCAGTTTTCTCCTGTATGTTTACCCTGATCAGTTGGGTTGTAAGGAAGTCCCTAAGGCCTAGTTTATATAGCATAGACATTTAATCTGCGATGCTTGAAGGTGTTGCTCAACACTGGATTGAACAGAAATCAGCGCCAGTTCTAATGTTGTGAAATTTTAAGCCTCTTAGAAGTGGCTGTGGTAGTCATTGCTTTGGCTGGAATTTTGTAGGAAAGTGCTTCACCTGTTGTAGATGAGTCCTCAGCAGACATCAACATTGAGTTCACAGGCGAGGTAAGCAAAATCTAAAATCAAGTTTGATTTGTGTGTATGTATGTTTTGGATATAAATGGCAACTATGTCTCATTTACAGGAGAAGTGTGTTGAGGACTGGCCGGAAGACAGCCCACAACATTCTACTGACTGGAAACCAGTAAGTAGATGACCGATGGGGTATGGCCTACATCTTCATGTCAAAGTTGCCATTTTGTTTGCATAAAGCTGCAGTTTTAATTACAAGGATACAAGGAAGTTTATTGTCGCATGCAGTTACTGGGTTCCAAAAATGTAGTGAAATTGTATTGAATTTGTCAGCCTATTTTGTGCATAAATTGGGGGGTGGATAGGGTAAGATTAAGTTGTTTTGTTACCAGTAAGCACTGTTCACACCATTATAACCAACCAACAATAACAAATGTCTTTCTTCATGTTGATGAATGTAATGTCTAAAATGTGATGGTTTCTGATTGGCTGTCACCTTGTTGTTCTCTTGAAAGATTATTTGCATTATCTTTAGTGATCGTTCTTGTTGTGAATGGGCCTTAATCATCAGCATGTCTGAAACCTTGAAATATTTCTCCTGGTATTTTGAGTTTGGTTATCCTGATATCAGTGAGTGATGTTTTATGAATTTCTTATTCTCTCTTGTTCAATCACAGTCTGGCACACTAAGGCTAAGGCGGGACTCTATTTTGGTGAGTTAAGTATACTGTATACACATGCTACACTATATGGCACATGGTATCACAATGTCAACAACATTTAACAGGAACCATGGTGTGTTTGACTAGGATTGCAGTCAAGGATCTTTGTGGCCTCATCTGATATTGATCTGTGTAGTCACCAGATCGAGGTCAGGGTTTGCCAGGCCGAAATCTTGGTACATTCTTGGAATTGTTTGTTGTTTGGAATAGTCTTACACTCTCGACTCGTACCTCAAGTTGCAAGTGCAGATGCACATTAAACTTTATAAAAACTAGCTTCAAAAAAGTATATGAAGCTGCTTACTAAATCTCAAATCTGTCAGTGTGTTCTCCAGTTCAGAGGCTGAGTTCAGTTAGCATCATTGCTATTATGGAATGGGGTTAAACTTGTGAAGTTGCACATGGGCTTAATGAAGTTTCCTTAATTTTCACTTTTTTGTCCTGCTAAGGAAAGAGAAAGGAATCATGAAAGCTATGGAGGAGAGAAAAGTGGGAAGACAACTTTGGTATGTCTCTTAGTTCGCTCCTGAGTCTGTTTGTGCATGGCCACATGACTCTACTCTTTCCTCATTCCACCTTTGTTTATTTATTTTCAGAGAAGGTTGTCGTTGCCTGTTTCCACTCGGAGACGATCAAAGGTGAGCCATTTCTGAAGATGATGGAAAATGATGAATGTAGCAAACAATCAATTGAATAACACATTCTTCTTGTCCACCACCAGAATAAGCTGGTGGATGATTTAAAACACGGGAGTAGTCCCACACTTCACCAGAGATCTGAGGTATTTGTTTTCTTTCATGTGTGTATGTGTGTCAAGTGAGTTTGTCATAACACTTCGACTAATCTCCAGATCTACATTGTCATTTTTGTCCATCAGCGGTCAGACACCAGTTCACCTGTGAAGGACTTGAAGGTAAAAGCCATGTGATGCATCACATTGACTTCCCATGGTTAAGTGGCCATGTTTGTGTTCCATTTTGCCCATAATAAACTAATAAAACTATGACTTTTGTAGGAGGGACTCCTGGTAGATGTGTGTTCATCTGACACTGGTGACCAGAGTCAGGGGGAAGACTCCAAATCGGTAGGTTGTTTAGAGTTTCATATCAAAGTTTATACATATATGTTTTGTCCTGTATCCTCATGTACTGTAATTTTTCTTCTGCCAGGCCAAGAAATTGAAGTTTAAAGGGTCCCAGGTTCTTCGTAGAAAGTCAAAGGTGTGCGTGTGTGTGTGCGTGCGTGGGTGGGGGGCAGTGATTAAACAGATGAATACACCTTTACTTTAGTCTTAGTAAAACAAAATCTTTGGATTTGCTGTGTTTATTCTGACAGTTGTCAGAAATGCAGTGTGAACAATGTGTAAGATTAGAGCAAATAAATCACATGGTTGTTATGTCTCTTTCTAACAGGACAAGCTAAATATTGCCCAGAACTCAACTGAAAGCCATTCCGCATTAGAATTATATGAGGTATAGTAGACTCTCAATGACATGATTCACTCAGTGTATAAACATAAGTGTATTGCATGTGTAACGGAGATCATCTCCCCTCTCCCACGTTCACTCTGTGTTGTATTGTGTTAGTAATGGACACCACAAACAATCTGGTTTTCAAAGGTTTATTTCTGAGCTAAAAGCAAACAAACGCAATCAGGCATCGAAGCGAGTCAGATACATCACAGCTTCTCTGCCTCTGGACAATTGCCAAAAGAGCCAGAGCTAGCTGTGCCATCACACAGTTTACAAATACAAATAATCAATAATCAATAAACCGTGGCTTACCTGAGATAAAAGAAACAATCAAGCACCTGACCAAGCCAGACACATCTCAGCTCCTGCTAATAAGGTAAAACACTTATTTAAAGCACACGGTAGATCTTTTGGCACACAGGAAAACTTCACGAGCTAAGTTACCTGCAATTGGGCTGCATTAGCTGTAGCGTGAAAAACTGCAATGTGCACCAGTTCAATATGCATACAAATTAAACAACAAAACTTGTGCATACAGTGCATTGAGATGGCCATTATATGACATACACATAAATCCCGTCGGCATATAAAAAAAACCCCAACAAAACAAGAACAATATAGGACACCACATACCTCTGTCTCAGGACAATCACAACAGAGACAGAGCAAGGGGCAACATGAAAACTAATGGTCCCAGAGTGGGAACATCACAACCCTGTGTTACTGTAGCCCAAAAATGAGTGAGAAAGATACAGTATGTATATGCAAATAACAGGAACCTTGAGGAAAATGGCAAAGAAATCAAACATGAGTGGGGAGATTCATAGAAACACATAACTTGGCTACATATGTATTGCTTTGAGTTTCATAACATTTAAATGTCAAAAGCATCATCTGCTGGCTCCTTGTCTTTTGCAGGGGGCTGTTGAGGAAAAAGCAGGAAGTGTGTTTTTGCCTACATCTCCCATACTGGAGGTATGTTCCTCTCAGCAACAATCTCTTCTGCGTATGGTTAGAGTGGGAGATCCAAATACATAGAATGCATAGGCTATTGATTCTAGGCTATATGATATAATTGTAAGGTCCAGAATATAACTGCTAACATTGTGATCAGGTTTCTGCTGTCTACAGGCACATATCTTAATCTCAGAATTAAAGTTAAAGGACATGTTTGTTTGTTCGTTCGTTCGTTTTTTTTTCTGTTTTTTTTTTTTTTAAAGCCTTGTTTTCTGGTTGTTTCTGGAATACAGTGGTCAAGATTGAAATTTTGACGAATGACTGTAGTCAGAATTTTTGGTTAGAAAATTAAGTGTAAAAACCTGAACCCACCCTTTAAATGAGATGCAATTGCATGATCTAACCACATTGTATGGGAATATGTGATGTAAAGAGTAAAAGCAGAATTGCTTGGTGTTTCATCGTTTTATGTTGCATGTTAATTCCTCAATTCAAATGTAAATCCGAACCTGAACCCACCTTTATGAGATGTTTCTTGCATGATCTTTCCACATTAGGAACCAGGAACAGGAAGTTTATTTTTGCCTACTACTCCCATCATCCCTGAGGTGTTTCATTCCTTTATGTTGCATTTAATTCCTCAGTTCAAAGACGGTCAAATTTCTCCTAATGCTTGTTTCTGGGTCTTTCTTAGGAACCAGGAACAGGAAGTTGTGATGTTAATCTGGGTGCTTCTGCTAACCATGTGATGTGCTACTCTTGTGACCGGGAGAAGATATGCAATGAATGTGCTGATTGTTGGAAGTATGCAGTGACATGCAGATCAGCTGTGCAATTTTGCAAGCAAAGACCAACCTCACCATTTCAAAATGTGTAAGGTGTGCAGTAATACAATTTTGACTATGCTAAAACAGAAATATCAACACAAGCATAAGTGGCATGTTAAGCTTAAAGCCTAAGGTGCATTCAAGCAGATGCAATCATCTTGCTTATTTTGTGTACTGTTTAAAGTGAACTGATCATTGTTACACTGCAAGCCCATTTATACCCTACGTAACAGACGGAAACGGAGATGTGTGGACTGTTTTGCACGTCCTATCCGGTCATTTTGTCCGTATTTTTGCACAAAGCTGGGGAGCTTATGATTACGGACAAAATGGGGCAATACTATCAGAAATGGTGGGAGTGATATTGTGTTACTGTGCACCCCAATACAAAAGACGGACAGAGGTATGAAAGGACATGGAACATGGAAAGGACAGATGAACTGACAGAAGGACAGACAAACAAAAAGAGGGTATAAATAGGCCTTTAGTTTGCCCCGTTTTGTTAATGTATGTCAGGCCAGAGGCAGTACCTCTACCTCTACTAATATTTTTATTTCACTACACTATTACGGCTGGATATTCTGAGGATCCTTTGGAGCCAGACTGAAAGAAAAACTGTCAGTCCAGCCAGCAAACAGAGGGAGTGGCTAAGAGCAATGATGGAAGAGCCGATGCATAGCATATATATCACAACTAATTATTACTGACTGATTGAAGGCAGTCCCCTCCCCCCTTCCCTGACCCAAAAGTAAATGTATCCCAGTGCCAAGGCTGGAGACTTGGCATACTTGGCATGAAGTGAAGTCCAGCTCCACCAGTCTAGGCTTTAAACTTAACTAAATCTAAATGAAAAAATATAATCTAAAAATCTAAAATGTGATCACTAATCTTATTTCATTGCCCCCCCTCCAACATACAAAAATGTACAGTCAAGCTTATATAAACTCTCTGTTGTTAAACTGCACAGCTTTTATGATTGTTGCCAAATCTATATTGATAATATGAAACAAAAATACATTGAAGCATTGTAGCCAACTTCGGGTTGTTTTTGTTAAATATCTAATATAATGTCTGCTCTGTGTCTGACTACAGGACAGCACTCAAGATGAAACAAAGGTGACCCCTGAGACTACTTCTCAAAAGAAGGTGCTGAAGAAGAGGCTGTCAAATTTGAATCGTCGAACTCTGAGGGTAAGGTACTCTGAGGACGTACCCTAGCGGTAGCAAACAGTTTTGCTCAGCTGGTAGGTCTAGCCATGAGCCATTGGGCCTCAGTAGGTCGTCTTCCAAGGTTTAGTCAGACCAGTCACATCACTCTGTCCTTATGAATTCGCCTAGATGTACCCTAGCATTAGATTATTTGCCTGCAGAGGCAGTTTGGAAGACAACCGCTGGTTCCGCCCTGTGGATTGAGCCTGGTCTATCGGTCATGGCCAGACTATATACTCACTCATTCACCCATTCACTCGCTCACTCACTCTGGCTCTCCTTTGAAAGGAAAAGCAAGACCCTCATCCAAACACTGATGACCATTCACCTTATCAAGATGCAGAGGTATTTTTCATTGTATTGTATTTGTATTTTTTATTTATTTATTTATTTTTTTAACCCCTTGCCTTTTTACTGTCTTAAATGAAACATGGTTATCAAAAGGATCCCTGACTGGTAATACATGTTAACCATGTTAGCGTGAACACTATTGAGCAATATTGATTATGTCTACATCTACACCCTCTCAACCAGGTGATGTCAAATTTTACCCAGAAAGCATGAGGCTTTTTGAAAACTTTTGATCAAGACAAAAATATTTGTTTTTAAGTCACATTTATATAGCTGATGCCAAAGTCAACATTATAAAACTAACACATCTTACAAACCTGGGATCCTTTTAAGAGTAATTAAGCAGAATAAAACCAAACAAAGGCAATATTCACCAGTGTGACTAGTAGCACAAAGCTTGAGCCGAAGGCTCATGATTTGGGATATCTAAAAGGGATTATCCACAGTGAATCGATCCGTTGCCCTGTTGTTTTACGTTGCCAGTTGCTGTCAGTAGGTTGAAAATGGCTGAAAATTTGGTACAACGTAGACCAAATAGCAGAACGGCAGCTAACACTTACTGAAGAGGGCTGCCAGTTTGCAAATTCGCTCTACGTTGTATCAAATGCTGTTGTTCTTTCTTCAGAAACATTTCTCTCTCATCAGATTTAGACAATAAAGCAGTGATTTTGTGTTTATCAGGGTGCTTCTCTAAATGAGGTGCTGGCTGCTTATCCATATCTAAGTGCATGGCCTGAGGTATGGCATGTAATGACCTATGCCTGTAGTATTACATCACTTCCTGTCTTATGATCATAATATTTACTTCAATCTAATTACAATGATTAACACTCCTGTCTGTCTGCAATGACTGTGCCCTTTGTTTCAGAAAGAGCAAGAGCTGAATGCAGCCAAAGGCATCTTTATGCCTCTCAGTGGCCCTTCAAAGGTAACACAAACTCAAAGAATAGTAGAAGAAGCTTGGTAGAAGACGCATTGCTGTTGGATACTAATGGCCATGTTTCACAGGACACTGAACTTAATGGGAAAGGAAGTGAAAACAAAGAACAAAACTATTATGGGATGGAGCTTCATGATGGAAAGGTATCACTGCTTTGAATGGAAAACTCATAATCCAGACATGTCATATCCTTCTCCCTCTTTCTGGCATTGAATAATATGTTTAATAATGCATATCTTTAGGACTTGTCAGAAGAGGACCATCATGGAGAAGAGGCGATGGCACCACAAGGCAAAAAGAAGAAGAAAAAGGTAGGACATACATGATGGCAATTAGTAGAGTTCTTCTCATTTGAAGAAAGCTTTCAAACGGTGTATTTTTGTTTTTCGTAGAAGCATTCGGTCAAAATCAGAGTTCCACGTTTGAGTTGGAGGGACTATACGGTAATCATATGTTTGTGTCTGTGTTTTGTTTTAAATCTGTATGTATGTGCCTGTCAGTATGTCTTACTGTCTATTTATATGTTCATAAATTAATTTTCTGTCCATTTGATATATTTGTAGTGTTTGTTTTGTTTCCATCTTTATTCACACAGAATAATAATCATCCTTATGGGTCCTCTCCGGGGTCGCAGAGCAGGGACTACCTGCCAGAGGGTGCAAAGGTAAAGCAGCCTGACATGTTTGTTATCTGTGTGTGTTCATCTGTGGAACCAAGGTTCATCATCAATCCATGTGTATTCTTGTATGCTTGTTAGTTTTGTCAGTGTGTGTGAGTTGGTCATATACATGCTTGTATGTGTATCTGTGTACATAGGGTATGGGTTATGAGGCCGCTGACAGAATGAAGAGTGATTTCTACCCATCTGCGTCCACAAAGGTAGAAGACCTTTTCATGCTTGCGTGTGTGTGTGTGTGTGTGTGTGTGTCACTTGGAACAAGCACACTTAGTAATGTCAATATATAATATATAAGGCTATTCTTTGTCACGTCCACAATGCCAATAAAATGCCTTTATTTGTATGATGTGAATGATGAAAGGTTTTTGTCTTTTTTTTTTTTTTTTTTTTTTTTACAGCCAAAAATAGCAAATGCTCAAATTTCATGTAATCATACATCATACCATACCAAAGGAAATACTTTGTATAATCACTTATTTACACCTGCTTAATGATAACAATTTATTGTCATCTTGAATAATTGCGAACACAAATGGGCATGTTGCTCCTGTGCTCTTGTTTTCTCTAATGTTTTTTCACTGTTGTGTCATACCTCCAACTGGATTATCTTTTCAGGGAAACATCGATCCTGATCCTGAGTATGGGGCTGTAGCCAGCCCAAGATATGAGGTACACACCCACACACAAAAAACTGTCATTGACTTTACAGTCGCATTTGATTCAGTCTTTTTTTTTTTTCCACTGGGTTGCACCAGTGTGAGTCAATCCATAGCCCTGTCCTTCAAGGTCACAGAGTGCTGCTGGTAGGAAAAAGAATAAACAAATTTGATACATCCTAGAGTGAACAGCGAACTGACAGCTAACACAAAGCGGATGGAGCACAGAAACTAACTTTGAGTTTCATTTTCTTATGCCCCATTCAATTAACATTAGCTGCCGGTTTGGGTCTATGTTGCATCAAGTTCGGTCTATGTTCTATCAAATGTTCTGTTTCTGTTTCTTACAGATAGCACTTGGTGATCTTAAACAACAGGGCTAATGGTTTATTTACATCAGATTTCTCCTTTTAATTTTCCAACTCTTTCATCCACCCATCTGAATCTGTCTTTCAGGAGTATTCAGACCCCAGCCTTGTACATAAAGGCTCCGATCCCTTCATGGCTGCTGACAGACAAAGTAACAAAACGGAGAATTATAAACCGGTACGTGATAAACTTTGAAACTCAAATCTGTTGGAGCGGTCTTGCTTTTTTACAGTCCCCTCCAAAAGTATTGGAACAGCAAGGCAAATTCCCTTGTTTTTGAAGACATTTGGGTTTAAGTTCAAAAGAGGAGTATGAGACAAGAGTTCAGAATGTCAGCTTTTACTTCCTGGTATTTACATCTAGATGTGTTGAACAACATAGGATATACCACTGCTTGTATTACACTACAGCATTTTTAGGTGAGCAAAAGTAAAGGAATAAATAAACTTAAAGTAAATAACATTTAATATCTGGTGGCATAACCCTTGCTTTCAATAACTGCCCCAAGCCTGCGAACCATTGACATCACCAAACATTCTTCACTTGTAATGCTTTTACTGCAGCTTCTTTAGTTCTTGTTTGTTTCAGGGGGTTTCTCCCTTCAGTCTCCTCTTCAGAAGGTGAAATGCATGCTCTATGGGGTTAAGGTCAGGTGATTGACTTGGCCAGTCTAAAACTTTCCACTTTTTCCCCCTGATGAAGTCCTTTGTTTTGTTGGCAGTGTGTTTTGGGTCATTGTCCTGCTGCATGATTCCTCCCGATTAGTTTGGATGCATTTCTCTGTACATTGGCAGACAAAATGTTTCTGTAGACTTCGGAAATTCATCTGCTGCTACCATCATCAGTTAAATCATCAATAAATATTAATGAGCCTGTTCCAGAAGCGGCCATGCACGCCCAAGCCATGACATTACCTCCACCATGTTTCACAGATGAGCTTGTATGCTTCGGATCATAGGCAGTTCCTTTCTTTCTCCACACTTTGGCCTTTCTGTCACTTTGGAAGAGATTAATCTTGGTTTCATCAGTCCATAAGATTGTGTTCCAGAACCTTTGCGGCTTATCTCTGTACGTCTTTGTAAATATCAATCTGGCCTTCCAATTCTTACTGCTGATGAGTGGTTTGCATCTTGTGGTATGGCCTCCTATATTTCTGCTCTTGGATTCTTCTTCAAACAGGGGATTGATCCCTTCACCCCTGCACTGTGGAGGTCGTTGGTGATTTGACTTACTGATGTTTTGGGGTTTTTCTTTGCAGCTCTCACAATATTCCTGTCATCAACTACTGTTGTTTTCCTTGGCCGACCTGTTCGATGTCTGTTGCTCAGTACTCCCGTAGTTTTTTTGTCTTTTCCAAAACATTCCAAATTGTTGTGTTTGCTATGCCCAATGTTTGTCCAATGGCTCTGATTGTTTTTCCTTCTTTTCTCAGTTTCAAAATGGCAACACCTGGTAAACAAGAAACACCCGTCAGTCACATGTTCCAATAGTTTTGCTCACTTGAAAAATGGGTGGGTTCAAACAAAGGGTTGTATGTCCTAAGTTGTTCAACACATCTAGATGTAAATACCAGGAAATAAAAGCTGACATTCTGAACTCTTGTCTCATACTCCTCTTTTGAACTTAAACCCAAATGTCTTCAGTGAACAACAAAAACAAGGGAATTTGCCTTGCTGTTCCAATACTTTTGGAGGGGACTGTATGTTTTCCTAATTACTTTTATCCTGATTTGCATACTGTCAACGAAACTAACTAACTATTGTGTGGCTGTCTTTTGCCATTCTATCTGGCCTGGTGAGGACGTGATGTCTGACTTGATTGATCGATGTACGATATAGGCTACTCAGCCAGTAGCTGACAAACTGTTTTTCATTCACATGAATGTGATGGAGCTATGTTTTGTTTTAATCTTTTAGTTAATTCCAAACTAAGAAACTACTTGTCCGAGTTAATCTACGGTCTGGGAATCAGTTTCTGAAAAGCTGCCACTACGCTATCTATAACCAAAATATGAATTGCTCTGCTGGAATATACTGTATTCATGTATAGATGAATGTGTATGCAGGTGTACATTATAGCAAATGTGTTTCCAAGTATAGAGTGCTAAAAACAGAATGGGCTATTGGAATAGAGGACTTGCACAGTTTTTGATATGGCTTACTTTACTCTTTATTTTAGAAAAAGCCCTTGAAGTTCACTGTAAAACGTCATCAGAAATCAAAGGTCAGTTTTGTTCTCTCTTGTCCAGATCAAGCATACCCTGTGCCATTTTCCATTCTTAGAAATGTTTCTCAATGTGTTTATCTATTTGTCTGCATTTATTTGATTTGATGAAGTTTTTTGATGAAGGATCAAAGCAGACGTTAACACACTCTGAATCAGATTATCAGCCATCACCTCAATATAAGGTGCATCTTGACATTTTTTTACTTTGTTAGTTTGTGTGTGTGTGTGTGTGTGGGGGGGTATTTTGTATGATCACTATGGATAATCTTTCTCCTCATCTGTGATTGCAGTCAGACCCAATGGAAGATGACTTCTTTAATGACGATGCAGATATTTTCATGAAGGGACGTCATGGGGGACCAAACAAATGGAAGACAGAGGAAGACTATGACCCGGTATGTGCCCTGTTGATATCTCTCCAGACACTCATGCACACATCTGCACTCACTCCAAGTCCTAAGACCTAAAACCTCCAAGACCAAACTGACATGAACCACTATGTCAAACTCAGTGGAACAAGCACATTTATTAATTCACTGGTTTTATAAATTAGCCATTTTTGGTTGGATGTTGTTTTTGTACTGTATAGTTTTGTATCTGTGTTTCATATTCCTTCTGTACCAACTGGTTTTCAGAAATATCTAGAAGATGACTTCCCAGAAAAGTGCAGTCTTCATGAGGAGGATGCACTAAACAGGAAGGAACTTGGCTATGGGAAAAAGGTGAGGTTATTGTTAGTCAATTGGTGACTAACCCCTTTATTATCAGTAGAAAACTTTGTAAAATATTGTGGTCCTATGACTTGGAAAGACCAGAAGGTGAGTAATCTCTGTTCTTAAAGTTCTTCTTAAACACTCTTATAGTGATTCTGTGTATGTGCAAGACTGTCTTTTTGATAGTTATATCTTGCACCAACACAATCTGCTTTAGGACCCCACTTTGGAAGTAGTAGATGTGTAGTGTGTGTGTGTGTGTGTGTGTGTCTGTGTGTGTACAGAGCAAGGCCCAGCTGTGTGAATATGAAGACCCACCTGGAGCAACAAGCAGTGACTACTACATGTCAGATGCGGCAAAGGTAAAAATGAACCCTCACCCTGTCATTAATTAGGAGGATGGAAAATTCTGGTGGCCTCCACTTCTTTAAAAGCACATTTGAGATAAGTCTGCAGCTGTCCAGCTATGTTTAAGTAATTGGTTTGGCGTAATTTGGAAAGTCGCGCACCTTTCTGTATTAGGCCTCACAGTAATGAATGAAAGTTGAAACCAGAACTCCTAAAACTGGCCACACAGCTAAATTTAGTAGTCTTGGTAAAACAGGTAACCAAGAACCCAAAGATCACTCTGGCTGATCTACAGTGATCCTGTGTGGAGGTGGGATTAACTGAAGCTGTTCTGAGCCTGGCCCTGAACTAATTTATAGTTGACAAATGTACATCACTTTGAATAAAAGCAAAAAAATGTAGGGTGTGAATGCTTATGTACATGTGGATATTTAGTTTTATTTATTTATTTATTTTTTATTCATTTGCAAGAACTTCTACAATTCTGTATTTTTGCTGTCATTATGGGATACAGAATGTAGATTAAGGAGGAAGTAAACGATTTAAATGGCTGCAATGTAGCAAAGCAATGCAGCATTAAGAGATGTGAGTACTTTCCGAATGGACTGCCAGTCTATCTGTTTGTTTCCACTAGCACATGCCCTTCCAAACCTGTATGACTGGTTTAGTTGGTTCCTGATTTTGTACCTGAAGTGCCTCACATACCACAGCAGCAAAGCAGCTGGCTGTAAAAAAAAAAAAAAAAAGGCTTCTTAGCCTGACCTCTTGTGGGGAGGCCTGTACTCTGTTTTGCAATGCTCATGTGAGAGAATGCTAATATTGTTGACAACTAGCCTACCAATGCACACACACACAAGGTACAATGAGCATGTGTGAAAATGAGCATGACTTGCTGAGTTACAAGATGCTGAATGCAGAGTTTGAAAACCATATTGTTTTTTGTTGTTGTAGTTTTCACTTTTTAATTATTTATTTATGCAGTGTGGATGGCAGGTTTAGTGGCTTTTATGCCAAGCCTGCACATGAAAGAACTGGGTTTCAGTTCAGTGTATTTGACATGTCCATAACCACACAAGACAGCACAGATTGTAAACCACGTGCAGATAATAGTAATTTCTAATGGTGTTAGTTAGTAATTAACACAGCATAATTTTCACTGCATATTTTCCATCTCTCACTTCCTCCTTGCACATTTTTTTTTCTTTTCATCCATGTGTCCATCTATCAGGCGGAGTGGGCATCATCTCAGATGGACATGAGAAGAATGAATGCAGAAGAGGAGGCAGCACTGGAGGCATTGCCTGAGGAAGAGGAGGGGGTGGGAAGCTTCTTGCATTTCTTTAGCCATCTATTTAAGTTCAGGAATCAAGGCTATAAATTGAGCAAAATGCTCTACATGACCAAAAGCACCCAGTGCTCCACCTGGTGGTAAAAATATTGGTGATCTTGCACTGTGTATTGAAACTCTTGTCACTCTGTTCAGCATTCATTTCATTGTAATGTGGGCATTAAGTCAGCTTTATCATTTACAGGACACTGATAGCCTCATGGAGTGGTGGAATACAGTTGAAAGTGAGTTTCTGTCACTTTGTGCAGAGTCTGGACACTCTCAATAGACTTGTTTATTTTGTGGTAGATGGGCACTTTGTTTGACCTACTGGTTCTGCCTTTGATTTCTGTTCCCTGATTGGTTGCTAGAAAATCTAGATGGGGAAACCTTAAGCCTTAGTAGTGTACCCTGATGTAGTACTGTAGTGAAATGCAATATTAACCAGAGGTACTATGGCAGCACTAGCCTGGCTATGCATTGGTTACACCAAAGTAGCATATGTTCCAGTTATTACGCACTCACATACTCACCCACACCCATTGCCTTAGTGACATTGCTGATGTCCTTGTTTACTCACATGCCTAATTAATCTTGTCCGCCATGTTTTTCTGCAGTGTGGAACGAAGTACCCTCAGATGAAGAGAGCACTCTCAAAGAGGAAGAGACAAAGTAATATGAGCCTCCCAATTATTCCTGATTTCTAAATGAAAAATCATATCTGATGCTTGCATGTGCCTTACGTTACGATTTCAGTCCGTTTAACCTTTTTTTTCCTTTCTTTCTTTGGATTTGATATCTTTGTATCAATAATTTTTCCTTCCTTTGCCCACCTTCTCACTTTTTATTGTTTTTTATATTATATCAATCATCCTTACCCCTCCCTATCTCTCTCTCATTCTCCCTCAGGTCCTTCATTCAGACGGCAGACAAGGTGCACCGTGGCCTCCGTGTCTTCAACAAGGTGTTCATGGAGCAGGCAGAGGTGCTCTACCAGCACGTGCTCATCCTGCACGCAATCGCCGACGACCTGAGCAACTTCCACCGCAAGGCCAAGGTGGGCAGCATCACCGGCAGCACAACCATGGCCGTGGGCAGTACGGCAGCCATCACCGGCCTTGCGCTGGCACCGCTCACCGTTGGTATCTCGCTGATAGTGACGGCCGTGGGCCTGGGCGTGGTGGCAGCTGGCGGCATCACCTCAACGTCGGCGGCCATCTCCGACAAGGTCCATGACGTGCACGACCGCAAGAAGATCGAGCTGGTCGCTGATGACTACCTGACAAGGCTGACGGAGGTGGCCCGCTGCCTGACTTATGTACGCGAGGGCATGCACAGGCTCTCGCGCCACCCCCTCCTTCGCCGCAACAACTACTACGCCAGCAGCGACTGGGAGGTACGTCGTGCGCTCCAGATGGTCAGCCTGGTGCGAGAGCCAGCTGACCGGGCTGCGGACATTGCAGAGCGTGGTACCACTGCCCTGTCAGGCCTCTTCAAGCACATGGACCGCTACTTTGTCGACCGTGGTGGCAAGGTGGAGCTGCGTAAGACCTGCAAGAAGGAAGCCACAGGGCAGGTGCATGCGGTGGCTACAATACTGCAGGAGGGTCTGGTGGAGCTCAACACTATCCGGGAGCAGATGCTTGATGCCTACGGCAACATCTGAGGAAAACTACAGTTCCCACAATCCCATTGTGAAAGTATGTAGTCTTTCACAACAAAAAGAAGAGAATAAGAATACTTTTTCAGGAGCTACAGGGTGTAGGGGAGGTATGCCGCTGTTGAACAACAAGATTCATTTAAGCAAGATGCTAATTTGTAAAACTGCACAAGAAAATGTGCTGAAATATAATAGAGAACGATCAAATACATTCAGGGAAACAACTCTTGGGAAGTTTTGGTTTCTTTTGTTTAATGTAAATCACTAATTTAATCTCGGTAAGGATTTTACTTTGGCTGATAGCTTTATGTATTTGTATGTGTATTTTTATGTTGTCAGTTTAAAATGAAATTAAATACTGTTTCAATTGAGATACAATATCTTTTTGTTTCCTATGTATATGGGTAATAACTATGATCAAAAGCATACTGTTTATAGAATACACTGCACATGTGAGGTTTTAAAATAAAAGTGTGTGTGAGTGTGAGATAGAGAGAGACTATTTTCTTGTAATTTGTCCAAACATATTTATACATTTTACAATAATAAAACATGGCCAATCTAAGCAGTCTCTTCTAGTTTGTTGAGTTCTCTCACACATACATTTTTCAAAGTTTCCTTACAAAATTGTTTGCTGCTGTATTTTTTCTATAAACACACCAATGGAATCAAGTAGGTCAGGCAAGTGCGTTATCCAGACACACCCATCACATAATCTCAGCGTCAGGGAAGAGGGATTTCAAGTACCTTCAATCCCTTACAGGCAAAGTTGTCCCAAGATCCTGTATCAGGTTTTGGTCGCGCCCTCTCTCTCAGAAAAGACAAAAAAAATCACCAAACACCTTTGGCTGTGCGCCATGTCATATATTTATGAATTTCTTAAATCTTATGTAAACAGCCCTTGAGTTCAGACTGTAGGGTAACTTAGAAGTTCGGGGAAGTTGTTGAAAGTGTATAGAGTTTACAGAACTGTCGTATTTGGGGAGAACAGGACATAAAGCCTTTGCGTAAAAGTAAGGTTCTCTGTTCCCTGTACAGGTAAGCTCTTTGGTTCTAATACAAGGCTAAATTAAATCCATGGTTTTTCTCTGTGAGAATAATGTAGTCATGCATCGATGAGAATAACTCTCCTGTTAAACTAACAATGACTAAGCTATTTTAATTTCCTGTCATCAAGGGGGGTGGCTAAGCAAGGGTAGACTGTGCACTAGATTTCTGGGGAGTCCAGCCTAGCCCACACATTAAACACTTCTGTCTTTTAAAAGATGTTGTTGAATAACACATAGTTCTAATAGTAAACTACAGCATTGGATTTCAAGTCATGTCATCGTAAGCTACATGGTGGCGCTCAAACATCATTAAACCAGTCAGTTGGATCGAGGTGTTCTTGCATCAGATAGCATATGTGAGTGTAAGGTGTATGGCTGAAAGAAGGTTGAAAAACCTGTAGGCCTAACAAATAATGTGGCAGGGGTTGAAATCAGGCAGGCCTAAACTGGGTCTCATTCTAAAGTGTCCCATTTTTAGATTCAGTGGTCACTTTACTTCCACTTGTTTTAAACTGTAACCACTACAGTTCCTTACATGCATTAACTGATTTGGTCTGTAATCATTAATCATATAGCATATCCCCAAGCAGATACAGATTTATGAAGAAAACATGATAGTGCCTTAGCACACAAATCAATAACTATTGTATTGAAAATATATATATATATATATATTTTTTTTTTTTTAATCATGGAGAGCTAGTTTCAAGCCCCTTCAATCCCTCAAAGGCCTACTAAAGAGGTAAACCCCTCCCCATTGTGTAGCTTGGGAAGCTTTGGAGACAGCCTGTGTGAGTATTTTTATGTTTGGGGGACGCTGACATTTGTTTTAACTTCTTGCCAACAGGAACTAGATAATCCCATCAAACCCAGTATGGGAAAGGATCCTAATACTGAATAAAATAGTAATACAGAAATAATTGTTTCATTCTCTTCATGAAATCTCTCCTGTGGTTTCCAAACATGTCAAATGACATGTGATCCCCTTCCTTCTTGTATCCTCCACACCACTCCCCTCATGCACACACACACTCTCTCTCTCTCTCTCTCTCTCTCTCTCTCTCTCTCACACACACACACACACACACACACACACACACGTACATACAAGATACACACACTTTTATTCAGTTTATTAACTGAAACTCTCCCCTGTATAGTCATTTATCCATTGCTTATCTTCATTATATGTTTAGAAATGTAAATGCTATGTGCATGATATACCCAATCAAGCAATAAACTTTTCATAGACACAAAAAAACGAGCCCTATATCCACCTATGTTTGATGGTCTTTCCAACACAGTCTATTGGCCAGCACAGTGGTACTACCCACTGAATAACAACGATGGAAGTATCGAGCTTGCTCCAAAAAAGGTAATCTCAATTTAGAATTATTTATTTCTTCTTTTTTCTTTTTGTGACAATGTTATGTTATGTGTGCTAGTAAGGGTGTGGCCTGGAGAAAGCCTATTTTGCATATTTAGTATATTTATCTCCTTTGGTAATCATCTTTGCACAATCTGATAAACAGTATCACTGCAGATCACATGCTTGTGTGGCTATTGTGTGGGTATTTAGCAAGAAAATATCAGCATTTCTGGACATCTTGTACACAGTCATATAATCATATCTGTCTCTCACAATCATATCTGTCTCTCTCTCTCTCTCTCTCCATTTCTATATCTCTCTCTCTAACTCTGTGTGTTTGTGTGTGTCTGCGTGCACATATGTGTCGGTTTCTGCACCTGTTGTGTGTTGGTGTGCGTCAGACAATGATACAGAGGTCAACCCATTCAAATCCTCCTCATAGGTAACCAAACATCGTACATCTCTCTCTGTACACATCTAACAGGCCTCATTTAAATGGCAAAAGTGTATGAAACACAAGCATTATGTCAACATTTACAGTGTTATGGTCCTGTCTCTCCAAACACTCTTCCTTACCACCATAGACTCATTCGCCTCTTCCTACCCCTTGTCTTTGGTCTTAAGCTCTTTTGCTGTACTTGTCCAGTAGTAATCTCCACTGTAATCCAAACCATGTAATCCAGACCCACTAGTGATCAAGTTTTGATTTCAAAGTTCTGAAGGGCACTAACTAATTTGTCTCTGGCATGTGCAGTGTGCACAGCTACCATGCATACATTTCAAGTGAAATCTTTTCCACAAACATTTGCGGTATTTGACACACTGTCCTTTAAAGAATTATAGATGTTAAATTAAAATGTTACAGGTGATTTTTATCTCACTGTGCCATGCAATGGACCGGTAAAATAGTAAATATCACTTTCTGTTCTCATGGTACACTGTGTGTAAGTGTTTAAGGTTTTGGGAGAAGTGAATTAAATTGCAAACACTGTGTATGTTATCTTTGTGTGTAAATAACAACCCTAGACAAAACATGGACAGACATCCTCTCATCAACTCTTTTAGCAAGTTAGTGATGGTAATGCATATTCAGAGAGTTGCTACTTTTATTATTATTATTATTATTATTATTATTATTATTATTATTATTATTATTATTATTATTATTATTGTTGTTGTTATTAATAATAATACTTTTGTTAATTATTCTTCTTCTTATTCTTCTTCTTATTATTATTATTAATTTTGTTAAAAATGTTTATGCAAAGCTATTTACAGATGTCAATTACTGCATGGCTAGTCTCCTCAGAAGGAGAAAGTATGTGTGGTGGTGGAGAGACTGACTGCTGTTTATTTTTTGCCTTTCTGCTTTTTCCCTTTGAAGCATTAAGTGCAAATTGCGGTCAGTGTGTTAGGACTATACGTGGTGTCATGGGCAAGCAGTGCGCTTGCATGTTTCGGTGTGAATGTACTTTTGGTTGTTTGTGCCAATATGTGTATTTGTGTATGTGTGCTTGCAGGTGCATATTGGTGTGTGTGCGTGTGTCATAACATCTTTTATTGTCCTGAATGGTCAGCTGTGTCAATACTCACAGTCAATGCTCTCTTTCAGGGATCACATTACAACACCAATAGAATATGATTTAGTTTCCTCATCCTGGCACCCTGGGGCAAACACATCAGGCATTTCCACACTAGACTCAACAATTAGCTAGGTCTATCTGACATGTTTTGTTTTTTGAAATGGCAATACTGCTTTTTTGTCTACATTATATGAATATGTAAATTACACGGTTACAAATAATAATAAATAATTATGGTAACACTTTATATTAGATTATTACACATATTCACCATCAGTTAGCAGCTTATTAACATGCATATTAATAACATACTAGCCATTTGCTAGTCATTACAAGTCACTTATTATAAATAATACCTTATAATACATGAGCTTATTCTACCCATAGTAGACCATTAACTATTTTCTTTCCAATATAAACAATTACAATTATAAATAATTACTGCTTATTCATAGTAAGTAAGCTAGTTGGGCTTATAAGATAGAACAGTTCTTCTCAGCAACAGTTATTCTCAATTAAAAAGACGTATTGAGGACTTATTTACACACTATTAGGCACTTGTAGCTTTGGGTTTTGTTCCTATGAATAGACCATCTTTTCTAAAGATTATCGCAGGAGAATGAACTGTTCCTGTTGTACTACTGCCTTATAATACCCCATTCTAACCAAAACAAAGATCACAATTCATATACAACAAATAGCTTACTCACTATGAATAAGCAGTAATTGGGAGTTTACATTGGAGAAATGTTGTTATGTTAAAGGTTTACTATGGGTAGAATAAGCTCATGCATAATAAGGTATTAATACGTGACTTGTAATGACTAACAAATTGCTAATATGTTACTAATGTGTAAACAAGTGGCATATTGTGTATACCTCTAGTAATGTAGATGTAGAAAAACCCTAATCTAGAGATTTGAGCTGTAGGTAGTGTCAGCTCTGGATTGTATCGCTGTGTGATGGCGTTATGCTGTTTAGCTGAGTGGCATAGGGGAAGAAGGGCCTTAATCTGAACAGCCAGGGCCTAGAGCATTCTGCGTGGTATTTGTCTAGTAATGGACTGGTATTCAGTGTCACCCATGTGTACCAAAAGATGAGGCTTAAGGTGTTAAGGGGTTAGATGCATGTTCAAAATAAGTGCAGAATAATGCGTATTAGTTCAGGTGCTTTGGAATTAATTGAATTTGTTTTGTATTGGGTTTTGTATTTTGTGCCAGAATTCTGGAATGTTCATGGGAATGATGCAGAAGGTCAATCCATTTAAGTCATCTGCTCAGGTACAATGCCAGAGCTTGTTGTCTGTCTGTCTGTCTGTCTGTCTGTCTGTCTGTCTGTTTGCCCTCACTCCCCCCACCCACCCTCTTCCTGTCTCCCTGCTGCTTATTGTAAACATGCTCCTTTGCATGCTTTCACGTTGAACTCGTTTTGACTATCCACTTTTAGAAGAGAAGAGATGATCGGGAACCCCCAGTGCACCAAGCACCAGAGAAGGTATGTGTGGTGGTGGAGAGACTGACTGCTGTTTATTTTTTGCCTTTCTGCTTTTTCCCTTTGAAGCATTAAGTGCAAATTGCAGTCAGTGTGTTAGGACTATACGCGGTGTCATGGGCAAGCAGTAATAGATTTTTACCTATTTGCTGTAAAGGTGCCAAGAATAGCTTCTGAAATTCTCAGCCGTGATCCCCTATCCTAGCCATATATTGGCCCCTGATCCATGTTTGTGTCAAGAAAATATATTCTTAACCTTATTTCTGTATTAAATAAATAGAATCCAGGACAAGTGTTTGCTCTTTTCTATTACTCTGATCAGAGGAGAGAGTGCCACTCTAGAGGAGAATTTCCCTCTTCGCTGCAGTCTCTCACTCCCCTGACCAGTGCAAGGCCTTTTATTCAACAAGAAACAACAAGAAGATAAGATTTCAGGACAGTGCAGCCTTTGCATAAAAACAGACCTTGAAACAAGCACAACAAGTTTTTTCTTCATGATAAAATATTATAGTTCCATTCATGGTTTGGCATAACACAAAGGCCATGGCCTACAAGATTGAAATAAAGGCGTCTCCACTGGTATTCTGTGGGGTTATTATAAAAATTATGATTCATTATATTATTATGTTCAATGTTATTTCAATATGTCCTCCTTTGTTGTCTTCGGTCAAAGGAAGTTTCCCTCAATGGAGGAGATGAGGGACAACAAAGACATTAAAAAGGGGCAGACAACTATTCTCACACTGACTATCTTAAACACACTCTCACCCACTCACATACACATACCAAGTATAAAGCCTATATAGTCTCACAAAAATGCATTCTCTCTTTTCTCATACTACGTGATCAGTGTTCTTTCATGGATGACCTTTTGTTAAGGTTCCTGGAATGTTTGTGGGTGTAATGCAGAGAGTCATTTCAAGTCATCCCAGCAGGCAACATTCTTTAATGTTACAGACATAGATGTGTGTGTGTGTGAGAGTGTGGTTTTGTGTTGAGATTCAAGTTTGTGTGTAACTTCCAGAGCAAACAAGGTGAGCAGTTAATAGATCCTGCTGAACCAGCTGAGAGGACAGTTGAGGAGAAACAGGTATTTGTGTGTGTGTGTGCAGCCTTTAGTCATTGTCACCATCATATCGTCATGATCAATCAGGAATGCAATATGCCTCACCGAGTCTCTTGCATAACCTTAAAACCTGAAAACAATAATCCTGTTATCAGCAGGTCAGCAAGGCACAATCATGCAGTGTAGTTTTTGCTTGTCCATTGTTTTTGTGCTGTTTTTCAACATTTTTCCTGCCTTCAGACCATTCAGGGTGTGACAGAAGGAGAGTCACAGTCAAACAGGAGGAAGAAGATAAAGAAAGGAGTTTGTTCTCCATTGATTCTATGTGCATGTGAGCTGTAGAATAAAATAAATTATGCAAAATTATATGAAATCGAATGAGTTAGGATAATTATGATATATGATGCTCAATGAAAAGTTCTTAAAAGTGCTGAACATAAGTTGGTGGTGAGTGAAAACAAGTAGCTTTGTATTTGCATTGCAATATCTATTGTCTTTTCTCTGTGTGCACATGCGTACGTGCGTGCGTATGTGTGTGTGTGTGTGTGTGTGTGTGTGTGTGTGTGTGTGTGTATGTGTAATGCTTCCATTATTCAAAGGATTCTCCCTGAAGCTTTATTTGGTTCTGTCTCAGAGGTACTGTTGACCCTTTTAACTTTGTGTCTCCCTTTATACTTTGCATTGCTTTTGTTTTTACTCTGAATTTGCTTGGCAAATCAGTGCCCTTTCCAAGAATACGTGATCACACCCAAAGGTTGTTTGTATACCTTGACCCTTGGAGTTGTGTTGCTGGTTTTTGACAACATTTTCAAAATATTTGTAGGAGGGTGAAAACCGGTCATCTCAGTCAGGAGAAGGACAACTTGATTTACAGGTGTGTGTGCGTGTGTGTGCATGTGTGAGAGAGAGAGAGAGAGAGAGAGAGAGAGAGAGAGTGTGTGAGGGAGTACACATCGAGGGAGTTGGGGAAAGAGAGAGAGAGAGGGGCAATCACCTATGCAACCACCTGCTGAATGCTGGTCATTGGTAAAACTTGATGTTTCGAGATGTATAAGTCTGTTTGTTCCTCAATCTATTTTCTTGGCCTTCTGTGTTTCATAACATTGACAAAGCCAATTACATATTCCCCCCATGCAAAGACAAAGCCAATTACATACAGACAAAATCATTTATCTATACTCTCTTTACAAAGGCCTCCGTAGTCCATAGTTCTTTGGGCGGTGGTGGCCCAACTTTGCCTGACCCTATCAAAGTGTCCAAGATACTGAACCCCAAATTGGCAGGTTGGCACCTTGCATGGCAGCTCATACAACCTTACAGCTGAGTAGCAACAGCTGTTGTGTATATACACTCTCTGTTCATACACTCTCAATACACCTTTGCACTCGAATTACATGCACACCCTAAACCTAATGTCACTCTCCCTTGTCCAGAGAGATGCTTATCAGCACTTTTCTATATGAATGGGTTTGTCTTACAATTGAACACAACTGAACACAATAAACTGATGCGGTGGGTCATGAAGCTTGAGCCCAAGACTGAGCCATTGAGACTGAGTGAAAATGACAAGGATGAATGACAGTTTGTGGTAGGGCCTTGGGGTGAAGTGTAAGGGTGGGTGACAGAGGTCAAACCCAGCCAAGCTAAGCTTCAGGCTTCATCAGATTTCCTCACAGAAGTTTGATGTCTCATAGCCTGCCATCTTATATTGCCACATTACATCTTCCAGTCTAACATACAGTGTCCTAACCCTGACTTGCATTGGTCTAACACTAAATTGCATCTAACTTGCACTAGATGCTACTATTTGCAGTTTTCCAACTGCTAAGATTGATTAGAGATCTCATGTAATTTGCACTTTCACATCACCTGAGAACTATGAAAACAAGCGAATGACACAGATGAACTACTACAGGATGTGTGGTGTAAAGAACAACAGCTGTGTCTGTTTATAAAGATGTGTTTTGTTAGACCAGGGTTGGGTTTGAATGCATTTGTTTGGTGTAATGCCTGTTCCATGGCATGTAGGTGTGTGCCACAACTTGATCTTCCTGAATATTCTGGATCTTTTGTATCCAAGGTTGTGGGTTGTGATGTGTATCTGAGGACTCAGTGTTATTTCAGGTAATGACAGACAGTGCCATTCATGCGACTCATTATCATAAACAATTACATATGACCTAGGTAATGTTCCACACATACCTGAAGTGGTGGCTTCTTATTAGAAGGGCCATATTACATTGTGGCTTTGCTTGTGGTTAACACTCCCTTGTGCATTGCACAGCAGTGAGGCAAATGTGATGCAAATGTGGACTAATTGTGTCTTTTATTTATTGTTAATAATGAAAATGTTCTCTGCAGGCTTTTAAAAGCTGCTTTAATTGGACCAACAACTGAATCTTCTTCTTCTTCTACTTCTTCTCCTCCTCCTCCTCTTCGTCTCCCTCTCCTTCTTTTTCTTTTCCTCCTTCTCCTCCTCCTCCCCCTCCTTCTCCTTCTTCTTCTCCTTCAACTCCTTCTTTTCCTTCTTTTTCTCATTCTCTTTCTCCTCCCCCTCCTTCTTCTCCTTCTTTTTCTCCTTCTGTTTCTCTTTCTCCTCCTCCTCCTCCTCTTTCTTCTTCTTCTTCTTCTTCTTCAGCAGACTGTGGAGACTGTGCCAGTTGAAATGGCTGAGGTACCAATCCCAGGTCAGGGATCCACTGGACACTGAGGACGTATGTAAAGTTTTGTGTGTGGGTGTCTATGTTTGCCATCTCTCAGTTGTGCATTTCAAAACGATATCATAAACAATCTTTTTTCTTAGGATGAAGATGGACTGCTGGCCTGGTGGAGCTCAGTTGAAGGTGTGTGTGTGTGTGTTTGGTGTGTGTGTAATAAAGTCTACTGTGAATACCCTGTTTTATGCTGTGCCTATATTCCCGCCAGGTTGGGATGAGTGGAATGAGTCGACAAGCTTTGAAGAGGGCGAGGAGGAACTGTACGCTTACCAAGACTTTTTTTTTTACTTTTTCGGTTAATTTAACTTGAAAATTGGATGAAATTGGAATTCTCTCCATCTTTCTCTGTCTGTACTTCTCCTCTCATCTTTCCCTCTCCTCTCTCTCTTTTTTTCTCTCTCTCTCTCTCCCTCTCTCCCTTTTTCTCTATTTCTCTCTCCCTATCAGTGCTTTGGAGGCAGCTGCTGACCGTGTATTCATGGCTGCACGTCTTTTTGTACACCTCTTCAACCAACGGGACGCCTCGCTACAGGGCCGCATCCTGGAGCTGTTGGCTGTGGCCGATGGGGCCGACAACTTCCACAAGAAAACGATGACAGCCAGTGTCGGGGCAGCGTGGCCAGCATTGCCGGCAGCATCACCACCATCACTGGTCTGGTGCTGGCTCCTTCACAGCGGGTACCTCGCTCATTGTCACTGCAGCGGGCATCGTTGTAGCCACGGCTGGTGGGGTGACCTCTGCCTCGGCCAACATCACTGACACAATGCACTCCAAGACCGACCGAAAGAAGGTGGAGAAGATGATCCAGGACTACCAGGAGGAGATCAATGACATCAAGGAGTGCCTGGACTTCCTGCAGGTATTGGGCTGACTCAGAGCCTAGGCGAATGGCGATTGATTGATTGATTGATTGATTAATTGATTTGTTAGTTGGTTGGTTGGAACATGCATTTAAAGTCAGCATTTCACAAAATCACTGCAGTACACAATTTGTAACTAAGGCCTATATTGTAATATGTACACTTTGCGCAGTCATAACAGTCATAATCACTACTATAATTTCTGTAACTGTTACTTTCATTACATCAGTTTGGTAGCTTATCTGCCCTACGTTTTTTGTATTGTAAATATCTAATCTCCGTTTGTCTCCCATTCCCCTGTCCTCTCTCCCCATCTCTCTCCGCCCTCCGTTGTTTCTCTGCAGACTGTAATGGTATGACACCATGAAAATATTTATTGTCTTCATCATAGCTGTATTGTCTTCATCATAGCTTATGTCAAGAGAGAAGAGAACTGACGACAAATTCTGTGATGGTTGTGTGTTGCAAATGTGTAGACAGTGTTTAATGTGATCAGTAGGCTATTGGTAAGACTAGTCATGAATATAGTGTGGTGCATGTTCAAACAGAGGTGTACAGTCAGAGTGTTAGGTGTTGGTGTCCATGTACAATTAAGGAAAAGGCTCATCTCTATTTTATTCTATCCATATCTATTTTAAGTGAACGGAAAACCACAGGTTATGTGATGGAAAACATAGTTCTGCCAGTATCATTTGAGTTTTGTCACTGATAATTGCCCAATATTCTGCCGTGCTATATTAATTTACAGGTGTTATGTGATGCCATCATTGTTTCAACCTTTGGTCTTCATGTGTTTCTTAGTCATTGTCTGTCCAATTTGCCTTGCATAAAGAGGTGTTGTAATGCAAGTTCCACTGAAGGTCACTGAAGTGCCTGTTACAGAATGTAGGTCATGGATGTAAACTTCAAGCTCTGTATTTTCATTGCCAAATGGTTTCCTAGTGCACACTGGGTAGCTTAACATGAGACTATGAAAAGATGAATACTCACTCTTGTATATGATTGAAGCTTTAATACACTTTTACACTTTTACAGCAGTAGTAGTACTGTAATTCAGATATACAGTACTACTACAACTGGATTTCACTATACAGTAACAGTACTGTACAATTCAAAGTATGCAGTAGAGTACTGTAACCCTGTTAACCACTTTTTATTATTATTATTATTATTATTATTATTATTATTATTATTATTATTATTATTATTATTGTTCCTTACTGTATTTTTAAGCAATAAAAAACAGTGGCTTACAGCAATTTCAAAAAAGTCTTAAAACAAAGTCATCTAAAGTTTTATACTGTTTGATATGTAGTAAAGTAGGTGAGAGTGGGGACAGTTGCTTCACTTTTTGCTTTTCCTTCAGTATCTCACAAACTGTTTGAAATAGAATAACAACATTTGTAAATATTAAACTTTGGGATTAGATCTTGATCATTATTCACTTTTTTATTGTGATCTGACAAGGGTCATTGAGATCACTGAGTTTATAACAAAGTTGAAAATTTGGCAATAACTGGTATTTGCCAATCAATTAAATCCCATGTATAATGTACAGTAGTCTATAACATGGTTATTTAAAAAATTATGTTGTAGACTTTTCTGTAATTTCTACAGTAGAAATATTTGAAAGTAAAAGTTTTGAAAGTTAAGAAGATTATTAGTAGAGCAGAGTGATCTAGAATCTGGAAGTTAGTTTTGATTCTAATTGAGAAATCCTGAATTGTATATACCTAACTTAATCAGCAATCATATTATATTTTCTGCTGTTTTTTTCTTATGTGTTGTTGTTTTTAGCAAATTACTTTTGTACAGTGTTAGTAATGCATATTTTAGAAATATAAATAAATAGTTTTAATGCTAGTTGTTAATTCATGTGTTTAAGAGTGTCTGTCAACACTCTTAAACACAAATATATAATATATTTCTTTTGTGACCAATTGTTTAATTACCATCTCTTATACAGTGCAGCCATGAAATTCCATAGAGCTGGGTGGAACACAATCCCATCTCACAGTACAGACATAAAACATACCATACTTTCAAAAACTGTCAACAGCCCGCTATAACAACACTGTTCTATCACAAACAAATCCATGCTGTTGTTCTCATGTGTCTGTACACAGATGTTGTATAGGCTTCCTCTTTTTTTCTTAATAATAGGTTTTTAAAGTTTTATTTCATTGGGCATTATACAGACTTTTTTGATATACATAAAGGCACTGAAAATGGCAGAATGAAAGAATGTACCTAACATTTGATCCATCTGATTATATTATTATACTTGGATGTATAGATTATATGTCTTTTATACTGGGTCCTTTATTAGAGCAACATCAACGAACAAGGAACAGTACAAATGTGGTGGGGGGAGGCAGTGGGCCTACAACGGACTGATTTTGCCGGGAACTTTTTTTTTTTTTTTTTTTTGCTTTACCTTTGTCACTTGTTTTGTTTCTTGACTTATTTTTGTTTTGTGTCTAAAGTAGAAATGTCTTGAATGCTGAAACATAGCGATAAAAGGGTTTTCAGGGTGTGGAAATGCATCTGGGTGAGTTTGTTTGACAAGACTAAAATTAACTTTTAAAAAAAATAATCAGATGAAACCCGCTGAAACTGAATGAGTAGAAAAAGAAGTTCCCATACTGGTTCAAACTATTGGCTCTGACAGCAGTGTAAGAGAATGCATGAAACATAATGATCGTTCAAAATAAACTTTTCCAGAGAAGCCTTGTCTAGCCGGTTTAGGCACAGGAAGCATTCTGTAAATAAAGTTGATTACCAGTTGTTGATTTTCCCACAGTCATCACTAGATGGGTAACACCAACTGGGATCTTGGTTATTTTGTAAAGGGATTCAGATACAAGAGGTTTTCTTTAATTGATTGATAGCTGTATTTTAGCAAGATGAAGGCGTTCTTTGTTGTGTTCTTCATAATCTTTTACTTAACCTGGTGGTATTGTTTTCTTCTAAGGCTGTCATTAAACTCTGACAGTTGTGTGAATTTGTGATTGTCTAGTGCTGTGCTGTACTTGTAGCTGTAGATGTGGTGCCAGGTGTCAAGAAACTCTCTGGCTGTCTGTACTTGCCTACCAACCCCACTTCCCTCCCCCTGGTAGGTGGTGGTGGCTTAGTGGTTAAGGAACCTGTCTAGCATGCTAGTAGCCGAGAAATTGTGCCACTGTGCCACTGGAGAAACTGCTAAATGTATAAATAAATGGTTAAAGCCAGTCATGTTGTGCAAGGATAAGTAATATTTTGAGATTGTCTCCTTACACACTCTGCTGCAGTACAGAGAACCAGGTACTGGTAAAGCAACACTGTGTGTGTGTGTGTGTGTGTGTGTGAGTGTCTGTGTGTGTGTATGCCCATAGCAGTCAGTCATCCAGTACTAAGAAGAGTCCCTGACATACCTGCTTCCTAGTGAACACAGACCTTCCTTGTCAAGGGTCCCTGGTGGGATTCAGGCATCAATAATAAAACCAAATAACTAAATGCAATGTTACCATTAAACCAAAATGTGAATGCATAGCTCTCCACTTGTGACAGCCTAATTTATATGGAACTGCTGCAATTGCAGGAATTTCATTGCCACTGGTCACTGAATCGCTCTCAATTTGTTTTTCTAAACGACAGTGCACTCTCATCTCTTCCATCTTCCTGTGCTGCAGGGTCCCTATGACAACATGGTCACTGGTAAGACCACTGTGCAAGTGGCTGGTGGCACAAAGAGTCCTTGTAGCTTTTGTATTCTGTTTTTTCTTCTTTATGTGTGTTCAGTAAACGGAAACTTTTGTAGGTACAGGTACAGGTTTGTCCAGTGGCTTAGTGTGTGTGTGTGTGTGTGTGTGTGTTTCGAAACCATGACGCGGTTAGGGTGTGGCTTTCACAATTCATTTTCTGGCACAATTCAGACTGTTGGATATTTATTGAGACCTCTCCCATTTCGCCTGGATGTTAATTCCAAAAATGTTCCTTAATGAATCTTCCCCAGTCTACTGTAGGTGTATAATGCCTTTCAGGAGCCATATTTGCTGAATTACTTTAAATCTTCACACACCAAACAGTAGACATCTCTGGAAAGCTTATTTTGTTCTGTTGGAAGCCAAACCATTCCACTACATACTGATGTCAATCTACTGTGTGAATAAAATGAACATGGGAGTATTTCTCTCTCTCTCTCTCTCAGTGTCTGTGTGTGTGTGTGTGTGTGAGAGAGAGAGAGAGGAAGTGAACAGTGGGCATATGCCATTGCCAAATGTTTTTTTCTTGCAATCTTGTGATGGCTGCAGAACAGCAACAGGCTACTGGGTGTGTGAAGGGGGTGGCCCTAAATGTTCCTTTTCATCAACACATTTCTAAGTCATGACAAAGAATGCATGCTAATTGTCTATTGTGCATGTGGAAAACAGAGGCAAGGCCATCATTAAAGTCTTAAAACTCAAAATATTATTATTTTGGTGGTATAGGTTACTGACAGATTCTGACAAAAAGTATTGATGTTTCTCTCTGACTATAACACAGGTCATTGCACTGCACTAGACAAGTGCTATAACTTCCATGTGTAAAGTAGAGGCAAGACCTTCATTATCTTCTCATAATCAGATAATTCAACCCCAAAGCTCAATTGAGATCTAGAAAACAGACCGTATTGTGGTAGTAGTGGTAGTAGCGCTAGTAATGCTGATTGACTGATAATATTATTGTAAGCAACAGTGTTCTGTCTCATAGACACATTGATCATAGCACTATAGTATGATGTGGCGTCATCATATGATGGCTACGATAACATAAATATTTAAGAGATTTTAAACAAACTGTCCTGACCTGAGGCATTGTTAGTGGTGGCACACATTCAATCAGCGAAGCCTGGTACGTAACTCGACCGCCATTCTTTCCATGACACTTTGAGATCCGCCCAAAGTCCGTCCCTTGGACGCACCGTTGGATGATGTCAACCGAAGATTATGTCACGGAGATGTGTCACCTTTCGGCATAAATAGCGGACTACGAGAAAAGCGCACCTCAGACTCAGCATCCAGCGCATCTGCTAAACAACGCGAAACACATCTGTGGACGGAATACAAGGTACAACTTGGGAATTTACACATTTACGCAAGGCACAAATAAAGATTTTATTTATCGATCTATTTATTTACCTACTTACTTTTTTTCAGAGAGATGAATAAGGTTTTCCGCATTTTCATTGGACTTGTCTGTCTGATGTTGGCCACAGGGCAAGAAATTATTCCAGGCCAACTCAACGTAAGATTTTCCTTCTGTTTTCGTTCATGTCTTTTATTTTGCCCTAGTAGTACCATATTCACAAACAAATTAATTGTTGTAATTGATTCAAAATAATAAAAGTGCAGATAGGATTTGTCAATTGAGTATTCGCCTACCTGATTTTTTGTGGTTATTTTGTCGCTAAAATGAGTATGTTTTTGCCTCCCAGACGAACGTGACCAATACTGCCTGTGGGATTACGCGCGCGTGTTTCACTTTTCCTGCTGGCTGCAACCCAGAGACGACTACAGACTGTCTCTTTTTTTCCACTCTACCCACAAACTCAAACCTGAATTTTCAACTCCGTGGACCGTCCCAAGGCTACATCGCAGTGGTTTTATCACCTGACACAACTATCGTAAGTAGCCATAATGCTAAATGCTTGTTTTGTCGCCTACCAGCCACCTCTCCTATGAAATAAAGTAATTTTTGCCGTCGTGAATTTTCGTAAATAACAACCTACACCTTCATGTAATGTTTTAATGTCACTCTTGTCAAACAGGGTAACAACGACACTACCTACATCTGTACTAGGACTCCCAGGTTCTTCTTTGCCATTCTGAACAATCCCAACATAACTATTCAAAACACTGTGAGCAACACACTATTTAAAATAACATACTTTATTGATACTGTATTGATTTTTATTCTTTTCAACTACCACTATTTTATGTTGTTACTGATACATAAGTAAGACCTGTAATTTATGTGTTCACAGACTACTGTTACAAATATAAATGCCTCAGTCAGTAATGCGAGCGTCCAGTGTGTGTTTGATGTGTCTGGCTTGAACGCATCAGCATCCCGCAACAGTGACACCACCTTCTCAATTGCACTGGCCTCTGGGCCTCTGGGATCTAATGGTGAATACAACACATGCATATCAACACATAAACACACACACACACACACACACACATATGTGTGTGTGTGTGTTCAAGCATGATAAAAAAATTGCAGGGAATTTTTACAGAGACAAAACCTCCACAACGCGTAATCTTGCATTCACTCTGCCTGTTCTATGTAAATCTGCAGGTTTACCTTTAAGCACAACTATACGATCGACATTTCTTTCCGTGAACCTGTCCAACCCAAGCAGTACCAACACAGCTACAACTGTTGCTCCAAATACAACAAGCGCTACCAACGCTACAACCGCTAGAACTGCTGCTACCACCAGACCCACCTCTGGGGCAAACATTAGTCTGCAGCACGGTTTCTCACAAGGTAAGAGTCTCTGTCTGTCCACCTTCCCCTCTGTTTGTCCACTGCACGTTTTTTAATTGGCGTTCATAAATGATTTGGACCTTAACATCCAAAGAGTTTCAACCAGTCAACTCGGTGATTGTAAATTCTAGGCTATTAACACATGACAGGCTACATACAATTTTTCTTGATTTCATAAATCAGTCAATTAATTATTTTTCTTTTCTGCAGCACTTTTGATCGTCCTCGGTGTTCTGGGGATGAGTCTGCTGTGAGTTCCATTCTGGTGAAAACCCCAAACCGCCTGTGGAGCTGAGATATTGCACTGACTTCTCCCACTGCCAAAGACTACAGCTTCAACACTTGCAGCAACTATACTGACACTGAATTGTCACCATATGATGGTTACCCATCGCTTCCTATATTTATTAATTTCAGCCTTGCTATGGACTTAAGGATGAATCAGCTTGGATGTGTGTGTGTGTGTAGATGATAGAGTGTATTTGTGAGATGATGAAGGACTTGACCCTGAGGTGACATTACCAATATTTACCAACTGTACCTAGAAGAAGCTACCATTGTAGCAGATGTGTGTCTGTGTGAAAGAAAGAAATTAAGTGTGTCTGTGTCTGTGTGTGTGCGGGCATATTTCTGAATGAAGCCATTGGTTGGTGGACAGTTACATAAAGAGAATATTTTTTAAAGTTTATTTTTCTGTCTTTTATAATAAATAATCTATTGATATCAACAAGCCCTACGGATGTGTGTGTTTATTCTGTGCTCCATGACCCCGCATACAAATGCTATTTCATGATACTTAAAGCAGACTGAATTAAAGGGCAAATTTACCACAATAGTTGCAGGTCCAAAGCATTGTTACAAAATACTGTTTAAAAGAATCTACCAAGCAGAGAATGGTAAGTGAAGTGACTTGGAAAATGTAGTCCATACAATAAAATACATGTGATGAAAATTTACTACACAGAAAGTGGCATAATTTAAACATGCCATACATGAGGCCAAAACAAAATAACTTAATTCATGATGTACATAAGGGTGGGTGGGAGCAGAAATCGTAATTTTCAACACGTTATTTGAGTTCTCTGAATAATGGCAGTAGAAAGAAAAAAGATATAGATAAGATAGACCAAGTTATACTCCTATAAAAGCATGTGTAAAATCAGCCCAAAGGGGTTAGTGCTGTAGCTGCCTGGGTCTGCATGCTAGCAAGAGCATAACTCTTCCATGATGATTTGGGGAGCTAAGATATGACGGTGGAGTTAAAATATGATGATGAACATGAGATGGAAATAGCCAAATCCTTTAAATGTGCTCTAATGGTTTGAGAGTTATGCATGGAACATGCAAACAGACAAACATTCTCTGCACTAATTTATACACACATAAGTCATTATTCTAATGTTAAACTAACTTCATCAAGGAACAACAAAGGAAAATCACCACAAGAAAGTCACTTCAACATCAAATTATGTGAGTTAGGCATAATCAGAGCTGCAGTCTATGTGATAGGCAGGTATATTGTATACCTGCCTTTTGGGTTCTTGGGTTTGTGTATATCCAGTAGAACATAGGCTACTGACAACACTGTAGGCCTAATAGTACAAGGTAGTATACCCACCACTAAGTTGAGTTTCTTGTCAACAGTGAAACTCTCTGAACAATAAGCAGGTGTGTAATCAGCAACAATGTTCCAGGAAATCAAACAACTAAAAATTACAAAGTAGTATGAATCAATTTTAAAAAGTTTTTTTAAGGTTTTTAAGTGGTCAGCACCTATTTATTGTCTTTGCAATAATGTTACGGTAAGCTAAGGACTGGACTTCCTGAAGGAAAACAATACCATTCATTGTTTGTTCTATGGGCAAAAGTGTTGATCTTTCTTTGGAGTCATTCTCTGCTGGAAATATATGTCATGTTAGGGAAAAGTTCGTTAGGATACAAGCGTAGATTGTAGGGTACAAAAAAACATGTTAAACGTTTTGATGGCCTATATTCATCCATGAACTGCATCTAAGTTCTTATTTCTTTAAAACTTGATACCCTTGTTTTCATTTAAATTACTATACTATACCCTTCACTTTTTTGTCTGGCTGGTATGACAGGGTCCCTCTCCCTTTGTGTCACCATTTGGGATGAGACCCCCGTAAAGTTCTACTGCATATGCTTGATTTGACATGACGGTGTAGACATGCCTGTCATAATTCATCACCTTAAGTAAAGAGCTAAACATTTGCTTAACTCTCTGTGTCAAAGCTGGATGCAAATGTTCAAGTCTGTTGTTTCCATCATTATAACCTTGGACATTTATTAAGTATGCATGTCATAGAGAGGGATAGGGAGATTTGACTGTGGTGCAAATTTCCTTACAAATGAGTGTTTGTCCACAAAGTCAAAAGAGTTTAGTTGTAGGCAACTGGACTTCTTTATTGAGCTTGACTTGAAAGAAGTCCAGTTGCCTACAACTAAACTCTTTTGACTAAGATGAATGGACTGGATGAATGTGAATCTTCACAGACACGTTTGTCCACAAAGTTTGTCTAACTTTAGTATATAGCTCTGCATTAGAATCAGACACAACTGCAGCCTCAGTCACCAATTTTGCATTTGGCAACTGTTAGGTGCAGTGGAATTATCTATATTATCATACATATTGTATAGAGTATGCTGTATGATTTCTTGTGCCAAGAAACATCTTGGCACAACACCACTCAATTTTTACATAACAATTACTCTGTGTTTGCTATCTGTCCACCACTAACAAATACTACTCACTGCATAAAAAAAATAGATTGGGCAAGGCTGGATTGGAATGTGCGGTTACAAGGAAATTGTATCTGAGGGTGTGAACAAGAAATGACATGAGTATTTCTAAACAATGAATACTGTTTATAAGACTTGTAAATCCTGTCTTTCTGTATCATATTAAAGTTGAATGTCATTACAGCAGGCGCATCTAAAGCTACAGACACCAAGGGCTTGTAGGTGCTACAGCATAGCAATGGGCATTCAGCCTGTTAATTATCCCCATTAACATCACTACCTCTTAACATCATCATTCATGTCAGTCAACCTGACTGCGTATATCTATCCGCCTACAGGACAGGAGTGCAGTTTTGAGTGGGTGAGTGAGTGCAATAACAGGTAAGCCTACAAGAAAGTATCAGTGACCAGACCTCTGAGATGAAAATTGGGGGCATTTCCCTGAATTTTCTTTGGTAACCAGGGACATTCCAATTTCTACAGTATATCATTAATGTTCTAGCTTCAAACATGGGGGACAAGTTGTTGTATTTTACAACAGGACAGACAAACAAAATCAATAATTTAAGCTCTTTATAGACAGCCACATCTTTTGGCAAAACAAGTGACTCAGTATTGAGTTGGTTCTTTTTATTCACTAAACATGCCTGCTCTGTGAACTGGAACAAACACCACTGCCTTTGAGGAGGACAGATGACTATAGAGAAAGACACAGTTATTGACCATCTCCAGTAGAGGAGGATTCTGGAGGGCATTCCTGGTGGAGCGCACACACACACACACACAGAGAGAGAGAGAGAGAGAGAGAGAGAGAGAGGCGCAGGAGCAATGAATCCTACTATTAGGGGGCCCTCTAGTGGAACAAACATGAAGGATACAGAGATACAGAGAATGGTATAGACAACAAAAACAGACCACTATCACTGGCACCCCTGAGGAAAAAAAATTCTGAATGAATCTTATCGCAAGTAGGCTATTACACCAAAGCTTCAATCTCTTTTTATAGGCTAGAGTTCAATCTAAAACGGGGATGTCGCTTTAAGATAGAAGTTATCATATCAACACATCACCAAACAGCACAGCTTTTTCTCTCTCTGGCCAATAGGAGGAGTGCCAATGCCAGCAGGACTAATAACGCAAATACCACAAGAAAAGAGACTTGATTTCTACAGTGAGAAACCTTTTCCCTAACCTCCAGATATCGTCGGGAACTTAGTAATGTAGGCCTGACGCTAACTGACGCACCAATTGAAAAGCCATAGCAACCAATCACTTAGCCTACATTGGTAAGTTGACGGTAAGTTTCGTGGTTTACTCTTCGCAAGCATGGTGACACTGCCCGCAGTCATCAGCCTGTTCTATTAGAGAATATTCGACAGCGTTGCTGCAGCGATGGAGGTGGAAGGCAGCCACACTTCTGAAACTTACGCAAATGGCAAATGGTTAAATATCACAATGTCAACGAGACTGGCTTAACGCCAAGTTTTTGTGAGAATCAGAGCCAACTAAGTTTCATTTTCCTTTCCTGATCCTAGGGGAGGTAACTCCAGTTCCAGGTCACACAAGTTGTTTCATAGTAACCTTAAGTAGGGCGTGTGGCGTGTTGGCTGAAAGTTATAGTTACCCGATTTTTTAAAATGCAAACATTAAACTATTCTACCTTCAGTGAGCAGAAGAACAGCTGCATTTTTTTGTGTCACGCCTTTGAATTACACCCCTAATTTAAGGCCTTACTTATGTCTACAAGGATCCGACAATGAACTATTTTGACATTTTATTCTTTAGTGCTATAGGGTGGTGGTAGCATAGTAGTTAAGGAATCTGGCTAGCGTGCAAGTAGCCTGAAACGTCGTGGGCAGCTGGCACTCAACCCTAAGTTGCTCTGGGGGAGACTGGCCCTGAACAATTAATAGTTGACAAGTCGCTTTGGATAAAAGCGTCTGCTAAATGATGAAATGATATAACTTCATAGGAAAAATCTGTGGGTTTCTTCAGGTTTTTGTGTTTTAATTTGAGCCATCTTGATAAGGTAAATACAAATTGACGGTCATTCTCTGCTGCAAGCTATAGACCTATTCATTTGCTGAAATAACCATCTTGTTTCTCCATACATTAGAAAATGTACAGCTGTAAATGTGCTTAAACATATATCTGTGTGAATAGGACGGTCAGACTCACAAGTGCTATGTGCCTGCTTGTCTAGTAAGGATGGGCAGTCAGCCGAGTGTCCTGGAACAACATGGCTTCACCGCGGTTAGAGAGGAGGGTCATGCAACCCTGGTGAAGTCCCAGGAGGGTGATCAGTATCTTGTCAGACAAATCAATGACAGCAGCAGAGAGGTGAAGTGGTGATCGTATATGTGTTTTTAGTTCTACTATCTGCAGGTAATCTCATGAACAACAAAATTTTTTTTAATGCATTGCAGTGTTGTTCATCACCTTAATGCCTTGTTTTTCAGGATGTTAAAGAAACTCTCAAAAACTTGCAGCATCCCCATATCCTTGGTCATCATAAGTCCTTTGAAGGTAGAGTATGGGCTCTGAGGCAGGGTTTGTGTCTTTGTTGGACAGTATTGCGACCAGTCACTTTGAGATATTTTCAACAAAAGTAATGGACAATTGGCTTTTTGTCCCATCTATAATGCCAATAAAATGCCATGGTATTTATTTGATGTGAATGATTACCTGAAATGTTTCTTACACTGCATGTATACGAACATCACTGGTACAATGAATGTTTCATACACTTCATGTGAGTTCACACTTCATGTGAGTTCTACAGCCCAAAATAGCAAATACTCAAATTTTATGTCATCATTCACATCACATAATACCATTTCATTGCCGTTGTGACTGACAAAAATGTGACAATTTTTTTTTTTGTGGAATTGCCCTACTATATTCACTACTGAGATTCAAATACCCCACAATGATGAGATAATGGAACTTGTGTGGTCAACATTGGATATGAAATATTGTGTTGTAAAACAAACATACCTTACATATTTTTATTGCAGATGGTGATACTTTCTATGTTTTGGTGGACTACTTTGAGGGGCGAGATTTGTCCAAAAAGATTCAAGCAAAGCGGGAAAGTGGGGAACAGTTTACAGAGGAACAGGTGCGCTATCCGTAATTAACAATACATTTAAAATACATGGCTTTTTAGTGAGTCTCGCACTGATCCAGAATATGTGTGCATGTCTTTATTCCAGATTAAGGATTGGATTGTCAAAGTTTGTATGGCACTGAGGCACCTGCATACCAAAAGCATTGTTCACAGAGACCTAAGGCCTCAGGTAAAGTTTGCTGGCAGGTATCTGTGAAATAGAAAATGACCAAGAGATATTGTTCATGGAATGTAACTTGACCCATCAGCACAGTTATTGTAAGTGCTAAGAGTAGATCATTTAAAATGCGTAGAATGTGCTTCAGTTGCTTTGGTCTCCTGACACTGTTTGATTTAATTTGACTAATTATGATGTAAAAGATGTTTGTCATTTTATTTTCATCATTTTGTTACCCTTGTCTTGGTTAATAGAACATTTTTCTCACTGAATTTGAGACGGTGTGCCTAGGAGAACTTTTAGCAATCAAAGAAAGGTATAGAAACGACACCTCAATGTCACTCATTTCCTCAACCCGCCAATCAGTTGATCTCTTATTGATTTGATTTATCTGTCTTGTCTGTCAGAGCTGGTGATGGGAACTGTGCAGGGGACCTAACTAACATTGCCCCTGAAATCCTGAAGGGAGATACATACCATGACAAGAGGTAACATACTGTCTCACAATTCCAAACCATTTGTCTGAAGTATAGAGATAATTTCACATGAGTACATGCATGTTAAGATATTTTTGATAGTCCACACATTCGCATCACAGATTTATTCAATGACATAATCCTCATGGAATTTAGTATGGGATCATCCGTTTTTTTTACCTCTGTATTTGTATGTGCAGTGACATTTGGTCCTTGGGATGCCTGCTCTATGAATTGTGTATGAGGAAGAGTGCGGTAAGTGTAACTACTAACTACTAACTCAAGCAAAGCCTTAATAAATATAAATAAAGTCTGGGTGCTTAAATCTTAAACATGTTGGAAAACATTGACAAAATTGCAATTCTTTTCAACTGTATGTCTAGTTTTCAGCAGAAAGTGCAGTTAACCTGGTTCCTAAGATCCTGAGTGGTGCGTATGCACCTCTCCCAAAGACCTTCTCCAGGCCTCTTCGTCGGCTCCTCAGCGATCTCCTTCAGACAGACCCAGAACTCAGACCTTCAGCACAGGAGATTTTGGCAAGGCCATTTATCATTGCCTTCCTCACAGCCCAGGTAAGGGGATGGATAGATGTAAAGATGGATGAATAGATTGATAGATAGATTAAATATTTAAAAAAAAAAAAAAAGTAAGACTTTAGATCTTTTCTGTTTGTTGATGGTGTGGGTTTGTTTAGAGCGAACGGACTGTTGAAGAGCTCCAGGAGAGCCTGCAGAAGCTGAGGGCCCTGGCTGATGGTCTGGAGAATGTGCACTTTGGTACCACTGTGGGCAGCCTGACTGGAGGGGTGATTGGAGCTGCTGGAGGAATCACCTCCATCGTGGGTCTCATCCTGGCCCCCTTCACACTTGGTGCTTCTCTGATCGTGACTGGGGTGGGGGTTGGGGTGGCTGTCGCCGGTGGTGCAACCGCAGGCGTCTCCAACATCACCAACATGGTCAACCAATCTACCGACCGCCACAATGTCAAAAACATCATCCGTGAGTTCCAGGAGAAGATGAATTCGGTGGTGGTCAGTTTCAAGCATATCTGTGAAGGGCTGGAGGCTCTAAATCTGTCTCAACCAGCTGGGGATGAGAATGAGACAGGGACATCTGGTAATGTGGCAAAGGCAGGCATCAGAATAGGGCGAGGGCTGGGGGGCATTCCGGAACTGATGCGCCTGGCGCAGGTGGCAAACTTGGGCAAGGTGGCGGCCCAGACTGCCAGAGCCGTGCGGGCAGTGGAGGTAGCCACGGGCATCTTCTCTGTGTTCTTCCTGGCCGTGGATGCCTTCTTCATTGCCATGGACGCCAAGGAGATCCACGACATCCGACAGACCTGGGCAGAGACGTCCACCCCAGATAGCCCAGTCCAGCTGCAGCTGCTGGACGCCGAGGACACTGAGGACACTTTCACAGGGCAGGGCAAACCTGAGGTGAAGTCAGAGACCATGAAGTTTGTTCTGCACATCAGGGAGACGGCAACACAGTTGCAGGAAATTCTTGATGAGCTGAACGACATCATCACCTTCCTCCCAAAAGTTGAAGCCTAACAGCTCTAATCCAAATTTAATCCAAATCTCAGTGGGTAATTCAGCAGACATCCTACCCTTCTGTGCATGTGTCTTAATGGTGTTATGGTGTATAAAATTAATGTTTGCCCCATTTCCAATATTGATGGCCATTTAACTGTAAACTTCTAACATAATGATGTCTATCTGATCTGAAAAAAAAAAACCATGTATTATATGGTATTATAAATGATCCATAAAGCAAGAATGGATTCTAATCACTGGGCCTACTAATAGGTTTGAACAAGAGTTGTTTTTGTGTTTTTAGCTCTCAGAAATTGTGTGGTGCTGAAGGAACTGTATGACAGAGAACTTCCTTATTTGTGCAGGAATCCAGACAGAGGCAGGTGTGTGGCATCAAGGCTTAGATACAGTGACAGTTTCAGATAAGTGCTGCCCAGGGCGGCATGACAACAATAACAAATCAGCCATAAGTATGTAACATAGATTATACCATAAGCATATCATCATATATTTAACATATAATTATATATTCAACATATAATTATATATTTAATATTTTCCAATTGGTTGTCTGTCGCTAATGTGATGTCACATCATCTGTATTGGAGCACCCTTTCTGGTT
Organism: Tenualosa thibaudeaui; assembly: GCA_027481765.1. NCBI lineage: Eukaryota > Metazoa > Chordata > Actinopteri > Clupeiformes > Clupeidae > Tenualosa > Tenualosa thibaudeaui. Next base: position 1,208,009 of record JAIFZK010000120.1, read on the forward strand.
ACTTACTTTTCTGTCTTCACTGGATTATGGAGATGTGATTTATAGGCATACATCTACCACCACTAAAGTTCTACATGCCGTCTACTACTCAGCACTAGATTAATCACAGAGGATGCCTACAGTACACATCATTGCATTCTGTATGAAAAAGTCAGATGTTCTTTTCTATCCCAAAGAAGAGACATGCATTTTGTTTGTTTGTTTTCTTATAAGACCCTAACTGGAGAGTTTCCTACCTAAGTTTCCTCCTTTCTAGCTGGATATTCCAATCCCTACCAAACTCAGACTTGCAGGTTGTCTCTACAGGTTCCACTTGTGTGCACTGAGTTTGGTAAAACTGCATTCAGCTTCTGTGCTCTTTCATCTCAAAATCCCTCGCAATTTAGTTTTGAGCTTGATTCATGTTCCACTTGAATATTTCAAAGCCATGCTTAAAGATCAATAGGCACATCCATGGACACGTTTTATGGGGCACTATGCAACCTAGAGTAGTCACTACTCTGGACCAGAGACCAAAGACTTCCACCCCATCACTGCCTGAGCTTGTGAGATAGGAGGGAGTGGACCAGAGCAGGGTACAGGTAAGAGAGAGGGAAGGCAGTACATTGGGGAAGCTGTTTTGCAAACCAAAGCCCGCATTCTGGACAGTAATGCAGACCATGCATCATCCCAGTGGAATTAATATTAATGTATACTGTCATCTTTTTAATGTGCCAGTGTAATGCATTATCAACCACATGGTGGCGCTCAAACTTCATTAAACCAGTCAGTTGGATTAGGTGTTACTGCATGTAGCAAGAGTAAGGTGTATGGCTGAAAGAAGGTTAAAAAGCTGTAGGCCTATAAAAAAAACATTCTGGCAGGGCCAGGTTGAAGTCTGGGTCTCTCATTCTAAAGTGTCCCATTTTAAGATTCGGTGGTCAATTACTTTACTTCCACTTGTTTTAAACTGTAACCACTACAGTTCCTTACATGCATTAACTGATTTGGTCTGTAATCATGAGTCATATAGAATATCCCCAAGAAGATACAGATGTATGAGGAAAACATGATGCCGTAGAACACAAATCAATAACTATTTGATAGAAAATGTAAAAATATATTTTCATGGAGAGCTAGGTTCTACATATGCATAGTGTACGTTTGTGTGTGTGTGCGTGTGTGTCTGTGTGTCTGCTAATGCCATTCATAATGCAGCAAGAGAAGACACCCCCTTCAATCCATTAAAGGCCTACTAAAGAGGTAAACCCCTCCCCATTGTGTAGCTTGGGAATTTGATTGGAGACAGCCTGTGTGAGTATGTTTATGTTTGGGGGACGCTGACATTTGTTTTAACTTCTTGCCAACAGGAACTAGATAATCCCACACAGTAGATTTTGATGTGATGAGATAAACACAGTCTGGGAAAGGATCCTAATACTGAATACAAGACAGAAGTAATTGTTTCATTCTCTTCATGAAATCTCTCCTGTGGTTTCCAAACATGTCAAATGACATGTGATCCCCTTCCTTCTTGTATCCTCCACACCACTCCCCTCAAACACACACACACATGCACACACACACACGCACTTTTATAGTCAATTAACTGAAACTTCTCCCCAGTATAGACATTTATCCATTGCTTATCTTGATTATATGTTATATGTAGAATATTATATGATTATATGTAGAAATGTAAATAATATTTACATGAAATTATTATTATTTATTTTGTTAAAAATGTTATTATTTCAAAGCTATTTACAGATGTCAATTATCACATGGCTAGTCTCCTCAGAACAGCTTAGGGCCAAGTGGTGGTAGGCAGGAATTGAACCCATAGCTCAGCTGCAAAGATGACACAACCACTGCCACTATACCACCACAGTCCCTGTGTAAGCTCAGTCCTCATTCTTTGCTTCTTGTTCCAGATGCTTTTCCTGGGCTGTGAAGAGTGACTCAGCCAGGGCTAAAGCAGAAGCCTCGGTGGTGAATAGCGAGGGGCGAGGCTGTGAGGAAGATAAACAGGTCAAGTAGGTAAGTGGCCGCCGCTGTCATGGGCCAGTAACATGCACGCATGCAGCGGAGTAGAGCGTGACGGATAGAATGTGCATCTGTTATTGTGAATCTGTGATCTGTGAATGTGATCTGTGACATCTCTTTGTCTCTGTCTATGAGCTGCTATTACACTAATCTCCCCTGTGTCTTTGTCTTGACCTTTGTCTCACCTCTGTCTCTCTCTCTCTTTCTCCATGTCAGGACATTAGAGACACTATCTTATCTGGTTCCTAAGATCCTGAGTGGTGCGTATGACCCTCTCCCAAAGACCTTCTCCAGGCCTCTCTGTCGGCTTATTAGAGACACTATCTCATCAGACTCTGACAGGTGTGATGGGGGTCTGAGAATAAGGACTCAAATCATCAAATTATCAGAACTTAATTATGTGTAGGAAACAATGAATCAGAATCTGCACAATTCAAAGTATACAGTACAGTACAGTACAGTACAGTATTATTATTATTATTATTATTATTATTATCATTGTGGGTTGTTGCTTATTAATAATAATTACTGAAAGAATTAGCAAATAACCACAAAATATCCATGTTTATTTTTTAATTTTATATAGAAGTGTATATTTTTTTAAGACAAGACTTCAGCAAACCTCATGTGCTCCTCCAAAACAAGGGCTATCTCATTCTCAGTGCTGTTCGTCCACTTTGTTTGCAGTCAGCAATGTGTTCCTTACAATGTGAAAAAACACACCATTAAAAGACACTGTAGAAACCAACTGACACACCACACACTCACCCTAGCATTGCTAACACAATGTTAAAATTAAGTTAAAAATTATTTTCTGTCAAATTGCAGATGGATTTTCCATTTTCAAAGTGCTTCATCTTCAGGAGTCCAATTCGAGACATTATCACATAGACACTGAAGTTAGGCTATTAACGTCTACATTTTGATGCACTGTCTGGCTAACGTTAGCTTATCTGTATACACAGTGCTTTATAGCTTTGCTAACATCATAACTGACCTATAGCCAGTAATATGGTTACAAATTCCTTGTAATTATAAGGGTCACCTTTTAGTTTAGTTTCTTGTTATTTTTTTGTGAAAATCTTCCTTCCCCAAGCCCTACTCTTTCTGAAGTTTCTGCGGTCATCTTACTGCGTTTGAGATGCTTCACCAGTTGCTTGTTACTGCCAGCTACAGAGAGACAGGAATACCAAAAAACATTAAAAGGTGGTTCCTTTTTGTGGTGGTACTGTATTTTTTAAAAAAGGTAATGAAAAGCAGTGGCTTACTGCAATTTCAAAAAATTAGAGAAAGTAAAAAAATCACAGAATGCAGAAAACAATCTCAAGTATTATATTGTTGTAGGAAAACAGGGGAAAGTGGGGACAGTTGCTCCATTTTTTTTTTTTTTGTTTTTGCTTTTTTGCCTTCAGTATCTCAGAAACTGTTTGAAATAGAATGACAAAATGTGTATATATTAAACCTTGAGATTAGATCTTGATAATCATACATTACTTTACACATCACATTTTTTTATGTTTAATTGTGATCTGACAAGGGTCATTAAGTTCACTGAGTTGATAACAAAGTTGAAAATTTGGCAATAACTGGTATTTAGCATTCAATTGAATCCCATTTATAATGTACAATAGACTATAACATGGTTATTTTAAAAAAATTATGTTGTAGACTTTTCTGTAATTTCTAATAATTTCTACATAATCACTTTATAAATAGGATTTAATTGAATAGATTTTACTCATATTAGGAACAATCTGTCAGCTGTCAGGAATGGGTAAAGATAATTTTACTCTCTGCTGAAAACGATTTGAAAGTTAAATTCTCTGACAGTTGCGTGACTTTATGATTGTGATTGTGCTGTACCATTCATATAAACTTGTCGCTGAAGATGTGGTCCCAGAGCAAAGGCTTCACATTCTGTCTTAAAGAAGCTCTCTGGCTGTCAGTACTTCCCTACCAACTCCTCCTCCCTCCCCCACAGTGGGTGGTGGTGGTGTAGTGGTTAAGGAACCTGTCTAGCATGCTAGTAGCCTTGAAATTATGGAGAAACTGGCCCTGATGTAATTGATAACTGACACAGCTAGTTGCTTTGGATAAAAGGATGGATGAAATTCTCTTCTTCCTTGTCCTTTTTTCTATCCCCACTGTTTTTTTCTGTTCTCTTCTTTTTCTCTTTGTTCCTCCATTCTGTATGGAATATCAAACTCTTTGATATTTATTGAGACCTCTCCCATTTCGCCTCGATGTTAATTCCAAAAATGTTCCTTAAAGAATCTTCCCCAGTCTACTGCTGGTGTATGATGCCTTTCAGAAGCTATATTTGCTGAATTGCTGTTCTGCTGGAAGCCAAAACCTTGTCATGCCTGCAGAACAACCACAGGCTACTGGGTGTGTGAATGTTCCTTTTCATCAACACATTTCTGAGTCATGACAAAGAATGCATGCTATATGTCTATTGTGCATGTGGAAAACAGAGGCAAGACCGTCATTAAAGTCCTTAAGACTCCAAAGCACAATTTAGATCTCAAAATATTATTTTGGTGGTATACTGACTGATTCTGACAGTACAGTTCTAAATATTGATGTTTCTCTCTGACAATAACATTGGTCATTGCACTGCACTGTAAAAAATAAGACTTCCTTTTATTTGTGATAACTTACAATTATTTGTCAGAATAATTACAGAATATGGAAATTGTTGTGTTAACTATTTTTTGTGTTTTTAGGTCTGAACTCATTATCACAACTCATTATCTTAAATTTGGTCAACTTAAAATAGTTAGGCAGCCTGGACACTAACTTTTTAAAGTTAAAACCATGATTTATTTTTTACAGTGTAAACAAGTGCTATATATATTATGTATTTTTAAAATTATGCTTTCTTGTGCTGTTTTTACGTAGACATCTTTGAAAAGCTTATTTTGTTCTGTTGGAAGCCAAACCATTCCACTACATACTGATGTCAATCTACTGTGTGAATAAAATGAACATTTCTCTCTCTCTTTCAGTGTCTGTGTGTGTGTGTGTGTGTGTGTGTGTGTGTGTGTGTGTGTGTGTGTGAGAGAGAGAGAGAGAGAGAGAGAGGGGAAGTGAACATTGGGCATATGCCATTGCCAATCTTGCAATCTTGTCATGGCTGTAGAACAGCAACAGGCTACTGGGTGTGTGAAGGGGGTGGCCCTAAATGTTCCTTTTCATCAACACATTTCTGAGTCATGACAAAGAATGCATGCTAATTGTCTATTGTGCATGTGGAAAACAGAGGCAAGACCATCATTAAAGTCCTTAAAACTCCAAAGCACAATTTAGATCTCAAAATATTATTATTTTGGTTGTATAGACTACTGACAGATTCTGACAAAAGTATTGATGTTTCTCTCTGACTATAGTCAGAGTGGTAGTAGTGGTAGTAGCGCTAGTAATACTGATTGACTCTGATAATATTATTGTAAGCAACAGTGTTGTGTCTGATAGACACATTGACCATAGCACTATAGTGTTTTGATACGTATGATGTGGCGTCATCATATGATGGCGACGATAACATAAATATTTAAGAGATTTTAAACTGTCCTGACCTGAGGCATTGTTAGTGGTGGCACACATTAAATCAGTAAAGCCTGGTACGTAACTCGACCGCCATTCTTTCCATGATACTGAGATCCGCCCAAAGTCCGTCCCTTGCGTACATTGACATTGGATGATGTCAACCGAAAATTATGTCACGGAGATGTGTCACCTTTCGGCATAAATAGCGGACCAGGAGAAAAGCGCACCTCAGACTCTGCATCCAGCGCATCTGCTAAACAACGCGAAATACATCTGTGGACGGAATACAAGGTACAACTTGGGAATTTACACATTTACGCAAGGCACAAATAAAGATTTTATTTACCGATGTATTTATTTATTTACTTACTTACTTTTTTATCAGAGAGATGGATAAGATTTTCCGAATTTTCATTGGACTTGCCAGTCTGATGCTGGCCACAGGGCAAGGAATTACTCCAAGCGCACTCAATGTAAGGATTTTCTTCTGTTTTCATTCATGTCTTTTATTTTGCCCTAGTAGTACCATATTCACAAACAAATTAATTGTTGTAATTTATTCAAATAATAATAAAAAAGTGTTACAGAAGTGCAGATAGGATATGTCAATGGAGTGTTCGCCTACCTGATTTTTTCTGGTTGTTTTGTCGCTAAAATGAGTATGTTTTTGCCTCCCAGACGAACGTGACCAATTCTGGCTGTGGGACTTCGCGCGCATGTTTCACTGATCCTGCTGGCTGCAACCCAGAGACGACTGCAAACTGTCTCTTTTTTTCCACTCAATCCAGAGGCAACCTGACTTTTCAACTCCGTGGAGAGTCCCAAGGCTACATCGCAGTGGTTTTATCACCTGATACAACTATCGTAAGTAGCCATAATACTAAATGTTTTGTTGCCTACCAGCCACCTCTCCTATGAAATAAAATAGTTACATTTGCCGTCAATAGCAACCTACACCTTCATGTAATGTTTTGATGTCACTGTTGTCAAACAGTAACCCATTTGGTCGTTTCAACAGGGTAACAACGACACTACCTATATCTGTACTAGGACTCCCGTGTTCTTCTTTGCCATTCTGAACAATTCCAGCCTAAGTCTTCGAAACACTGTGAGCAATACACTATATAAAATCACATACTTTATTGATACTGTATTGTTTTTTTTTTTTCTTTTAAACTACCACTATATTATGTGGTTATTGATACACAAGTAAGACCTGTAATTTATGTGTTCACAGAGTACTGTTACAAATGTAAATGCCTCACTCGGTAATACGACCACGATCCAGTGTATGTTTGATGTGTCTGGCTTGAACGCAACAGCATCCCGCAACAGTGACACCACCTTCTCAATTGCACTGGCCTCTGGGACTCTGGGACCTGATGGTGAATACAACACATACATATAAACACACACACACACACACACATATGTGTGTGTGTTCAAGCATAATAAAAAAAATGGGAATTTGTACAGAGACAAACCTCAGAATCTTGCATTCACTCTGCCTGTTCTATGTAAATCTGCAGGTTCACTTTCAAGCCCAGCTCTACGATCAACCCTTCTTTCCGTGAACCTGTCCAACCCAATCAGTACCAACACAGCAGCAACTGTTGCTCCAAATACAACAAACACTACAACTGCTGCTACCACCAGACCCACCTCTGGGGCAAACATTAGTCTGCAGCACTGTTTCTCACAAGGTAAGAGTCTCTGTCTGTCCACCTTTCCTTCTGTTTGTCCACTGCACGTTTTTTAATTGGCATTCATAAATGATTTGGACCTTAACATCCAAAGAGTTTCAACCAGTCAACTCGGTGATTGTAAATTCTAGGCTATTAACACATGACAGGCTACATACAGTTTTTCTTGATTTGAAGTCATTAATCAATCAATCAATCAATCAATCAATCAATCAGTCAATTAATTATTTTTCTTTTCTGCAGCACTTTTGATTGTCCTCGGTGTTCTGGGGATGAGTCTGCTGTGAGTTCCATTCTGGTGAAAACCCCAAACCGCCTGTGGAGCTGAGATATTGCACTGACTTCTCCCACTGCCAAAGACTACAGCTTTGACACTTGCAGCACCTATACCGACACTGAATCGTCACCATATGATGGTTATCCATCGCCTCCTATATTTATTAATTTCAGCCTTGCTATGGACTTAAGGATGAGTCAGCTTGGATGTGTGTGTGTGTGTGTGTAGATGATAGAGTGTATTTGTGAGATGATGAAGGACTTGACCCTGAGACATTACCAATATTTACCAACTGTACCTAGAAGAAGCTACCATTGTAGCAGATGTGTGTCTGTGTGAAAGAAAGAAATTAAGTTTGTCTGTGTGTGTGTCTGTGTGTGTGCGGGCATATTTCTAAATGAAGCCTTTGATTGGTGGACAGTTACATAAAGAGAATATTTTAGTGTACACTTGAATATTGAAGTGTATTTTTCTGTCTTTTATAATAAATAAGCTATTGATATCAACAAGCCCTACGGATGTGTGTGTTTATTTTCTGCTCTGTGATGCCCCATACAAATGCCATTTTATGACACTTGAAGCAGACTGAATTAAAAGGAAAATTTACCACAATAGTTGCAGGTCCAAAGCATTGTTACAAAATACTGTTTAAAAGAATCTACCAAGCAGACAGTGGTAAGTGAAGTGACTTGGGAAATGTAGTCCATACAATAAAATACAGTATATGTCAAAATTTACTACACAGAATTAGTTTTTTTGCAAAACAGTGGCATAATTTTCACATTCCATACATGAGGCCAAAACAAAATAACTTAATTCATGATGTGCGTAAGTGGGTGGGTGTCAGGTCTACATCGGACCTGGTCACGGCCACGCCCCCTCACCCAACGCCACAGACTCGTGCTCGATCTCCTTCACCTGAGTTTTAATTGGTCTCCACCTTGGTTCTCGAGGAGGCCACCGCGGATCTAATCTTGGGCCGTCCGTGGTTGGTCCAACATGCTCCAGTGGTGGACTGGGCCACGGGGGAGGTATTGAAATGGGGCGACATGTGCTTTAATGTGTGTTTGTCTTGTCTCCCTGCTCCTAGGTCCCGTCACGGTCACTCCCCCCTGGTGGTGGGTTCCACGTCTGTAGAAAGCCCGCTCTCAGCCCGTAGCACAGCCATTCCCCACAACTACCGTCACTTCGCGGAGGTGTTCTGTCCTGCACGCGCCGCACAACTCCCCCCACACCGACCATGGGATTGTGCCATAGACCTGCTGCCGGGAGAGCCAGTGCCTAGAAGAAAGGTTTATCCACCATCCCTACCCGAACAAAAGGCCATGGAGGAGTACATCCAGGAGGCCCTGTGCCAGGGTTACATCCGCCCGTGAGTGTCCCCCCCTGCCTCCAGCTTCTTCTTCGTGGCCAAGAAGGATGGGGGGCTCCGGCCCTGTATTGACTACCGAGCCCTCAACAAGATAACGGTTAAGTTCCGCCATCCTCTTCCCCTGGTCCCGGCCGCCCTGGAGCAGCTTCGTGGAGCGGTGATGTTCACGAAGCTGGACCTGCGGAGTGCCTACAATCTCATCAGAATACGAGAGGGGGACGAGTGGAAGACTGCCTTCATCACGCCTAGCGGACACTACGAGTATCGCGTCATGCCCTACGGTGTAGCCAACGCCCCCTCCGTGTTTCAGGCTTACATGAACGAAGTGTTCCGGGAATATCTTCACTGATTTGTTCTAGTTTACAACGACGACATCCTGATCTATTCCCGGAACGAAGCCGAACACCGCCATCATGTGGCACAGGTACTCCGCAAGCTTCGTGAGCATCACCTCTACCTCAAAGCCAAAAAGTGCTCATTCCACGAGCGCCAAGTTCAGTTCCTGTGGTACCACATCTCCTCCCGGGGTGTGAAGATGGACCAGGGGAAGGTAGACGCCGTGCTCAACTGGCCACCTCCCACAACGGTGAAGGAGCTACAGCGGCTGTTGGGCATCGCCAATTTCCGAAACTACAGCCTGCTGGTCGCCCTGCTCACGAACCTCCTCCGCTCCAAGCCTAAGGCACTCCAGTGGCCCCCGAAGCCGCACGGGCACTCCAGGACCTCAAAGCCTCCTTCGCCTCTGCTCCTCTCCTCACGCTCCCGGACCCTACCAAACCCTTTGTCGTGGAGGCAGATGCCTCCACAACCGGGGCCGGGCCGGTCCTGTCCCAGGAAAGTGGGTCCCCTGCCAGACTTCACCCATGCGCCTTCTTCTCCCGCAAGTTTACCACGGCTGAACAAAACTACGACATCGGAAACCGGGAACTACTCGCCGTCAAGCTCGCCCTGAAGGAGTGGCGTCACTGGCTGGAGGGAGCGCAGCACCCCTTCCGAGTCCTCACGGACCACAAGAACTTGGCCTACCTCCGCGAGGCCAAACGCCTGAATCCCCGTCAAGCCCGGTGGGCACTGTTTTTCACTCGTTTTAACTTTGTTCTGTCTTACAGGCCGGGGTCCAAGAATGTGGTGGCCGACGCGCTGTCCAGAGTCCACGGGGATGCGGACTCACCGAAGTCTACCGAGCCCATCCTACCGGCCCATGAGCCCCATCCAGAGCCCCATGTGAGCCCCATCCAGTGGGCACTGGACAGCCGCATCGCCCAAGCAGTGGCCCAGGACCCGGCACCCCCCGAGGCCCCAGTTAACCGTCTATATGTTCCCACCGGGCTCAGCCAGGAGGCGCTCGAGAGCCTCCATACCTCCCTAGGCACTGGCCATCCGGGGGCTGCCCAGACCCTCTCTCTCCTCCGCGACCGATATTGGTGGCCTCGAATGGATCGCGATGTCCAGAGGTATGTGGCTGGGTGTGCCCAGTGTGCCATGGCTAAGACTCCCCGTCATCTCCCAGAAGGGAAGCTCCAGCCCCTTCCGATACCCCAGAGACCATGGTCACACCTCGCCGTGGACTTTATTACCGACCTACCCTGCCGGTGCGTCTGGCACCCGGGCCGTCTTACTACAGGAGCGGCCCCTGAAGGGAGGGTAATGTCAGGTCTGCATCGGACCTGGTCACGGCCACGCCCCCTCACCCAATGCCACAGACTTGTGCTCGATCTCCTTCACCTGAGTTTTAATTGGTATCACCTGGTCTCCACCTTATTTAAGCCTCCCCTCTACATCACCTGTTGTCTGGTCTCGTCTATATTCCCTCAGACTTCCTACGTGTCAGTTGTGTTTCCTCCGTCTCCCGCGTATTCCAGTGTGTCTCGCTCCGTGAGCCTTAGACTCCCCTGTCGGTATTGTGTTTCTTGTTCACTCTGATTATTCTAGCCAGTACTTAGTGTTCGCCTTCTTATCCCCTGTGTGTTTTAAGTCTTCTGTTAACTTTAGTGCTTTGTATTTTCCGTTCCCTCCGTTAGAGTAACGGACGTGACTTTCGTTTTCCTTGTTTGTTTGTAAATCTAGTAATCTTCTGTTCCTCCCTCCGCTTTAGAAGCGGATGTGACTTTTGTTTGTTCTCTGATTTTGTTCATTAAAACCTCCTCATCTGAATCCATCTCTGCCTCCGTCTGTGTCTGACAGTGGGTGGTTAAAGGAGAAATATGGTCATTCTCAACACGTTATTTGAGTTCTCTGAATAATGGCGGTAGAAAGAAAATTGATATAGATAAGATAGACCAAGTTATACTCCTATAAAAGCATGTGTAAAATCAGCCCAAAGGGGTTAGTGCTGTAACTGCCTGGGTCTGCATGCTAGCAAGAGCATAACTCTACCATGATGATTTGGGGAGCTAAAATATGACGGTGGAGCTAAAATATGATGAATATGAGATAAGTGTGCTCTAATGGTTTGAGAGTTACGCATGGAACATGCAGACAGACAGACATTCTTTGCACTAATTTATACGCACATAAGTCATTATTCTAATGTTAAACTAACTTCATCAAGGAACAACAAAGGAAAATCACCACAAGAAAGTCACTTCAACATCAAATGTCGCGAGTTAGGCACAATCAGAGCTGCAGTCTATGTGATAGGCAGGTATACTGTATACCTGCCTCTTGGGTTCTTGGGTTTGTGTATATTCAGTAAAACATAGGCTGCTGACAACACTGTAGGCCTAATAGTACAAGGTAGTATACCCACTACAATAACAGACAGTATACCTACTACAGCAAACTAGACTACAGCACTGGGCACATGGCATGTAGCACACTGGTGCCACACAAACAATGACGTGGCAATAGAGAGAAAGAGGCAAGTCGAGTTTCTTGTCAACAGTGAAACTCTCTGACCAATAAGCAGGTGTGTAATCAGCAACAATGTTCCAGGAAATCAAACAACTAAAAATGAGTAGTATGAATCAATTTTAATCTGTTTTTTTAAGGTTTTTAAGTGGTCAGCACCTATTGATTATCTTTGCAATAATGTTACTTATCTTATTTTTTAAAAACTTGATACCCTGAATAAGAAATATTGTTTTCATTTAAATTACTATACTATACCCTTCACTTTTTTGTCTGGCTGGTATGACAGGGTCCCTCTCCCTTTGTGTCACCATTTAGGATGAGACCCCCGTAAAGTTCTACTGCATATGCTTGATTTGACATGACGGGTGAAAAAAGTAGACATGCCTGTCATAATTCATCACCTTAAGTAAAGAGCTAAACATTTGCTTACCTCTCTGTGTCAAAGCTGGATGCAAATGTTCAAGTCTGTTGTTTCCATCGTTATAACCTTGGACATTCATTAAGTATGCACGTCATAGAGAGGGATAGGGAGATTTGACTGTGGTGCAAATTTCCTTACAAATGAGTGTTTGTCCACAAAGTCAAAAGAGTTTAGTTGTAGGCAACTGGACTTCTTTATTGAGCTTGACTTGAAAGAAGAAGACTTTTGACTAAGATGAATAGACTGGATGAATGAGAATCTTCACAGACACGTCTGTCCACAAAGTTTGTCTAACTTTAGTATATAGCTCTGCATTAGAATCAGACACAACTGCAGCCTCAGTCACCAATTTTGCATTTGGCAACTGTTAGGTGCAGTGGAATTATGTACATTATCATACATATTGTATAGAGTATGCTGTATGATTTTGGATTACACAAGAAACATCTTGGCACAACACCACTCAATTTTTACATAGCAATTACTCTGTTTGCTATCTGTCAACCACTAACAAATACTACTCACTGCATAAAAAAAATAGATGGGGCAAGGCTGGATTGGAATCTGCGGTTACAAGTAAATTTTATCTGAGGGTGTGAACAAGAAATGACATGAAATGAAAGTATTTCCATGAAAGTATTTCCAAACAATGAATACTGTTTATAAGACTTGTAAATCCTGTTTTTCTGTATCATATTAAAGTTGAATGTCATTACAGCAGGCACATCTAAAGCTACAGACACCAAGGGCTTGTAGGTGCTACAGCATAGCAATGGGCATTCAGCCTGTTAATTATCCCCATTAACATCACTACCTCTTAACATCATCATTCATGTCAGTCAACCTGACTGGGTATATCTATCCGGCTACAGGACAGGAGTGCAGTTTTGAGTGGGTGAGTGAGTGCAGGAACAGGTAAGCTTACAAGAAAGTATCAGTGACCAGACCTCTGAGATGAAAACTGGGGGCATTTCCCTGAATTTTCTTTGGTAACCGGGGACATTCCGATTTCTACAGTATATCATTAATGTTTTAGCTTCAAACATCGGGGACAAGTTGTTGTATTTTACAACAGGACAGACAAACAAAATCAGGGACTATCATGGGTTGGGGTCATCTGGTCACCCTAATTTAGACTCTTTATAGACAGACACATCTTTTGGCTCAGCAATATGGGATGGCTCTTTTCAGATGACCATAGAGAAAGACTGCACACAGTTATTGACCATCTGCAGTAGAGGAGGATTCTGGAGGGCATTCCTGGTGGAGCGCACACACACACACACTCACAGAGAGAGAGAGAGAGAGAGAGAGAGAGAGAGAGAGAGGCGCAGAAGCAATGAATCCTACTATTAGGGGGCCCTCTAGTGGAACAAACATGAAGGATACAGAGAATGTTATAGACTACAAAAACAGACCACAATCGCTGGCACCCTTGAGGAAAAAATATTCTGATGAATCTTGTCGCAAGTAGGCTGTTACACTAAAGCTTCAATCTCTTTTTATAGGCTAGAGTTCAATCTAAAACGGGGATGTCGCTTTAAGAGAGAAGTTATCTTATCAACACATCACCAAACAACACAGCTTTTTCTCTCTCTGGCCAATAGGAGGAGTGCCATTTCCAGCAGGACTAATAACGCAAATACCACAAGAAAAGAGACTTGATTTCTACAGTGAGAAACCTTTCCCCTAACCTCCAGATATCGTCGGAAACTTAATAATGTAGGCCTGACGCTAACCAATTGAAAAGCCATAGCAACCAATGACTTAGGCTACATTGCTAAGTTGACGGTAAGTTTCGTGGTTTACTCTTCGCAAGCATGGTGACACTGCCCGCAGTCATCTGCCTGTTCTATTAGAGAATGTTCGACAGCGTTGCTGCAGCGATGGAGGTGGAAGGCAGCCACACTTCTGAAACTTACGCAAATGGCAAATGGTTAAATATCACAATGTCAGCGAGACAAGTTTTTGTGAGAATCAGAGTTTCATTTTCCTTTCCTGATCCTAGGGGAGGATGCAAACATTAACCAATTCTACCTTCAGTGAGCAGAAGAACTGCTGCATCTTTTTGTGTCACGCCTTTGAATTACACCCCTAATTTAAGGTCTTACTTATGTCTACAAGGATCCGACAATTAACTATTTTGACATTTTATTCTTTAGTGCTATAGGGTGGTGGTAGCATAGTGGTTAAGGAACCTGGCTAGCGTGCAAGTAGCCTGAAACGTCGTGGGTTGAGCAATGCAGTTAACCCTAAGTTGCTCTGGGGGAGACTGGCCCTGAACAATTAATAGTTGACAAGTCGCTTTGGATAAAAGCGTCTGCTAAATGATATAACTTTATAGGAAAGCTCTGTGGGTTTCTTCAGACTTTTTGTGTTTTCATTTGAGCCATCTTGATAAGGTAAATACAAATGACCGGTCATTCTCAGCTGCAAGTTATAGGCCTATTCATTTCCTGAAATAACCATCTTGTTTCTCCATACATTGGAAAATGTACAGCTGTAAATGTGCTTAAACATGTATCTGTGTGAATAGGACGGTCAGACTCACAAGTGCTATGTGCCTGCTTGTCTAGTAAGGATGGGCAGTCAGCCGAGTGTCCTGGAACAACATGGCTTCACCGCGGTTAGAGACGAGGGTCATGCAAACCTGGTGAAGTCCCAGGAGGGTGATCAGTATCTTGTCAGACAAATCAATGACAGCAGCAGAGAGGTGAAGTGGTGATCGTATATGTTTTTTTAGTTCTACTATCTGCAGGTAATCTCATAAACAACAAAAGCTTTTAGATGCATTGCAATGTTGTTCATCACCTTAATGCCTTGTTTTCCAGGATGTTAAAGAAACTCTCAAAAACTTGCAGCATCCCCATGTCCTTGGTCATCATAAGTCATTTGAAGGTAGAGTATGGGCTCTAAGGCAGGGTTTGTGTCTTTGTTGGACAGTATTGCAACCATTCACTTTGAGATATTTTCAACAAAAGTAATGGACAATTGGCTTTTTGTCCCATCTATGATGCCAAAAAAATGCCATGGTATTTATTTGATTTGATTTGTAAGTGCTAAGAGTAGATCATTTAAAATGCGTAGAATGTGCTTCAGTTGCTTTGGTCTCCTGACACTGTTTGATTTAATTTTACTAATTAACCGAGATGTTTGTCATTTTTTTCTCATCATATTGTTACCCTTGTCTTGGTTAATAGAACATTTTTCTCACTGAATTTGGGACGGTGTGCCTAGGAGAACTTTTAGCAATCAATGAAAGGTATAGAAACGACACCTCAATGTCACTCATTTCCTCAACCCGCCAATCAGTTGATCTCTTATTGATTTGATTAATCTGTCTTGTCTGTCAGAGCTGGTGAGGGGAACTGTGCAGGGGACCTAACTAACATTGCCCCTGAAATCCTGAAGGGAGATACATACCATGACAAGAGGTAACATACTGTCTCACCATTCCAAACCATTTGTCTGAAGTATAGAGATCATTTCACATGAGTACATGCATGTTAAGATATTTTTGATAGTCCACACATTCGCATCACAGATTTATTCAATGACATAATCCTCATGGAATTTAGTATGGGATCATCAGGTTTTTTTTACCTCTGTATTTGTCCTTGGGATGCCTGCTCTATGAATTGTGTATGAGGAAGAGTGCGGTAAGTGTAACTACTAACTACTAACAGCACAGGAGATTTTGGCAAGGCCATTTATCATTGCCTTCCTCACAGCCCAGGTAAGGGGATGGATAGATGTAAAGATGGATGAATAGATTGATAGATAGATTAAATATTTCTGATTGGCTTTTAATCAAAGTTTAATGGTAATAAAATAAAAAAGTAAGACTTTAGACCTTTTCTGTTTGTTGATGGTGTGGGTTTGTTTAGAGCGAACAGACTGTTGAAGAGCTCCAGGAGAGCCTGCAGAAGCTGAGGGCCCTGGCTGATGGTCTGGAGAATGTGCACTTTGGTACCACTGTGGGCAGCCTGACTGGAGGGGTGATTGGAGCTGCTGGGGGAATCACCTCCATCGTGGGTCTCATCCTGGCCCCCTTCACACTTGGTGCTTCTCTGATCGTGACTGGGGTGGGGGTTGGGGTGGCTGTCGCCGGTGGTGCAACCGCAGGCGTCTCCAACATCACCAACATGGTCAACCAATCTACCGACCGCCTCAATGTCAAAAACATCATCCGTGAGTTCCAGGAGAAGATGAACTCGGTGGTGGTCAGTTTCAAGCACATCTGTGAAGGCCTGGAGGCTCTAAATCTCTCTCAACCAACTGAGGATGAGAATGAGACAGGGACATCTGGTAATGTGGCAAAGGCAGGCATCAGAATAGGGCGAGGGCTGGGGGGCATTCCGGAACTGATGCGCCTGGCGCAGGTGGCAAACTTGGGCAAGGTGGCGGCCCAGACTGCCAGAGCCGTGCGGGCAGTGGAGGTAGCCACGGGCATCTTCTCTGTGTTCTTCCTGGCCGTGGATGCCTTCTTCATTGCCATGGACGCCAAGGAGATCCACGACATCCGACAGACCTGGGCGGAGACGTCCACCCCAGATAGCCCAGTCCAGCTGCAGCTGCTGGACGCCGAGGACACTAAGGACACTTTCACAGGGCAGGGCAAACCTGAGGTGAAGTCAGAGACCATGAAGTTTGTTCTGCACATCAGGGAGACGGCAACACAGTTGCAGGAAATTCTTGATGAGCTGAACGACATCATCACCTTCCTCCCAAAAGTTGAAGCCTAACAGCTCTAATCCAAATCTAATCCAAATACAATCTCAGTGCGTAATTTAGCAGACATCCTACCCTTCTGTGCATGTGTCTGACACAGAGTCTTAATGGTGTTATGGTGTGTAAAAATAATGTTTGCCCCATTTCCAATATTGATGGCCATTTAACCGTAAACTTCTAACATAATGATGTCTATCTGATCTGAAAAAAAAAACATGTATTATATGGTATTATAAATGATCCATAAAGCAAGAATGGATTCTAATCACTGGGCCTACTAATTTCTTAACATTAACAGGAATGTGCTAAAGGTTTGAACAAGAGTTGTTTTTGTTTTTTTAGCTCTCAGAAATTGTGTGGTGTTGACAGAGAACTTCCTTATTTGTGCAGGAATCCAGACAGAGGCAGGTGTGTTGCATCAAGGGTTAGATACAGTGACAGTTTCAGATAAGAGCTGCCCAGGGCGGCATGACAACGATAACAAATCAGCCATAAGTATGTAACATAGCATATCATCATATATTTAACATATAATTATATATTTAATATTTACCTATTGGTTGTCTGTCGCTAATGTGATGTCACATCATCTGTGTTGGAGCACCCTTTCTGGTTACTTACCTTTCTGTCTTCACTGGATTATGGAGATGTGATTTATAGGCATACATCTACCACCACTAAAGTTCTACATGCCGTCTACTACTCAGCACTAGATTAATCACAGAGGATGCCTACAGTACACATCATTGCATTCTGTATGAAAAAGTCAGATGTTCTTTTCTATCCCAAAGAAGAGACATGCATTTTGTTTGTTTTCTTATAAGACCCTAACTGGAGAGTTTCCTACCTAAGTATCATCCTTTCTAGCTGGATATTCCAATCCCTACCAAACTCAGACTTGCAGGTTGTCTCTACAGGTTCCACTTGTGTGCACTGAGTTTGGTAGAACTGCATTCAGCTTCTGTGCTCTTTCATCTCAAAATCCCTCGCAATTTAGTTTTGAGCTTGATTCATGTTCCACTTGAATATTTCAAAGCCATGCTTAAAGATCAATAGGCACATCCATGGACACGTTTTATGGGGCACTATGCAACCTACAGTAGTCACTACTCTGGACCAGAGACCAAAGACTTCCACCCCATCACTGCCTGAGCTTGTGAGATGGGGAGTGGACCAGAGCAGGGTACAGGTGAGAGAGAGGGAAGGCAGTACATTGGGGAAGCTGTTTTGCAAACCAAAGCCCGCATAATCAGCACTTGTGCATCCAGTTCTGGACAGTAATGCAGACCACGCATCATCCCAGTGGAATTAATATTTATGTATACTGTCATCTTTTTAATGGATGGAAACTGTGCTATTGTGCCACATACTTACAACTGTGTTGCCCACTAAAGGTAAACTATACATAAAATAGGACTACTTCATCATTAGGTCTTTACTCAAGACTCAGCAACAAATCTTATATATCCACCCTTTGCGATGCTACCTGCGTAGTTAGCTTGCTGCTTAACACCAGTTTTCATTTTCTACAGTGATCATGCTGCTGATTAGCATCTTGTTATTACAAAAAAATAAAATAATAAAAACACTGTAGATTATCTACTTGCCCTCTGAGTGGGTGAGTAAAACTGTCAGTCTCTTGTTGGTATGATATTCCTGGTGGCGAACAAAATGCTATGCTGTAATTAATCATTTTTGGAATCAAAATTATTGGTGGGGACAATTCAGCAGACGCTGGATATAGGTGGAGTTCTCTCCATCCACCCCAATTCTACATCGTTATCTGAAGGTAACCAGTAATCTACAGAAGTTTCATGGAGATATCTATTAGTTGAATTTTCTACCCTATTCATCTGTAATGCATTGTCAGTGGACATCATGTTTTTTCAGTTTTTAGGTATTATGGGACACTTTTTGAGCCTGGCACAAAGCAGATTTTAATTCAGCACCCTTGGGCACCCCTAAAAATGTTGTATGCCAACAATGAATGCTATTTGCCAGTTTGCCAGTGTAATGCATTATCAACCACATGGTGGCGCTCAAACTTCATTAAACCAGTCAGTTGGATCAGGTGTTACTGCATGTAGCAAGAGTAAGGTGTATGGCTGAAAGAAGGTTAAAAAGCTGTAGGCCTATAAAAAAAACATTCTGGCAGGGCCAGGTTGAAGTCTGGGTCTCTCATTCTAAAGTGTCCCATTTTAAGATTCGGTGGTCAATTACTTTACTTCCACTTGTTTTAAACTGTAACCACTACAGTTCCTTACATGCATTAACTGATTTGGTCTGTAATCATGAGTCATATAGAATATCCCCAAGAAGATACAGATGTATGAGGAAAACATGATGCCGTAGAACACAAATCAATAACTATTTGATAGAAAATGTAAAAATATATTTTCATGGAGAGCTAGGTTCTACATATGCATAGTGTACGTTTGTGTGTGTGTGCGTGTGTGTCTGTGTGTCTGCTAATGCCATTCATAATGCAGCAAGAGAAGACACCCCCTTCAATCCATTAAAGGCCTACTAAAGAGGTAAACCCCTCCCCATTGTGTAGCTTGGGAATTTGATCGGAGACAGCCTGTGTGAGTATGTTTATGTTTGGGGGACGCTGACATTTCTTTTAACTTCTTGCCAACAGGAACTAGATAATCCCACACAGTAGATTAACTTCTTGCCAACAGGAACTAGACACAGTCTGGGAAAGGATCCTAATACTGAATACAAGACAGAAGTAATTGTTTCATTCTCTTCATGAAATCTCTCCTGTGGTTTCCAAACATGTCAAATGACATGTGATCCCCTTCCTTCTTGTATCCTCCACACCACTCCCCTCAAACACACACACACACGCACTTTTATAGTCAATTAACTGAAACTTCTCCCCAGTATAGACATTTATCCATTGCTTATCTTGATTATATGTTATATGTAGAATATTATATGTAGAAATGTAAATAATATGTACATGAAATTACTATTGAATGAAAATATTATTATTTATTTTGTTAAAAATTTTATTATTTCAAAGCTATTTACAGATGTCAATTATCACATGGCTAGTCTCCTCAGAACAGCTTAGGGTCAAGTGGTGGTAGGCAGGAATTGAACCCATAGCTCAGCTGTAAAGATGACACAACCACTGCCACTATACCACCACAGTCCCTGTGTAAGCTCAGTCCTCATTCTTTGCTTCTTGTTCCAGATGCTTTTCCTGGGCTGTGAAGAGTGACTCAGCCAGGGCTAAAGCAGAAGCCTCGGTGGTGAATAGCGAGGGGCGAGGCTGTGAGGAAGATAAACAGGTCAAGTAGGTAAGTGGCCGCCGCTGTCATGGGCCAGTAACATGCACGCATGCAGCGGAGTAGAGCGTGACGGATAGAATGTGCATCTGTTATTGTGAATCTGTGATCTGTGACATCTCTTTGTCTCTGTCTATGAACTGCTATTACACTAATCTCCCCGGTGTCTTTGTCTTGACCTTTGTCTCATCTCTACCACCTTGTCTCTCTCTCTCTTTCTCTCTTTTTCCATGTCAGGACATTAGAGACACTATCTTATCTGGTTCCTAAAATCCTGAGTGGTGCGTATGACCCTCTCCCAAAGACCTTCTCCAGGCCTCTCTGTCGGCTTATTAGAGAGTCATCAGAATCTGACAGGTGTGATGGGGGTCTGAGAATAAGGACTCAAATCATCAAATTATCAGAACTTAATTATGTGTAGGAAACAATGAATCAGATGAAACTATATGATTAAGGACCAGTGGAGAACTGACAGGACAGAGTCTGTGATGGTTGTGTGTTGCAAATGCATAGACAGCGTTGAATGTGATCAGTAGGCTATTGGTAAGACTACTCATGAGTACAGTGTGGTGTATGTTCAAACAGAGGTGTACAGACTACAGTCAGAGTGTTAGGTATTGGTGTCCATGTACAATTAAGGAAAAGGTTGTTTGCCTTCATATCTTTTTTTACAGTAACTAACTGGCAACACTGTTACTGAAATGCAGTAGTAATAGTAGTACTGTAATTCAGATATACAGTACTACTGCTGTATTTCACTATACAGTAACAGTACTGCACAATTCAAAGTATGCAGTACAGTACTGTATTATTATTATTATTATTATTATTATAAGGACAGTACTGTATTATTATTATTATTATTATTGTTTGTTGTTTATTAATAATAATTACTGAAACAATTAGCAAATAACCACAAAATATCCATGTTTATTTTTAAATTTTATATAGAAATGTATGTTTTCTTAAGACAAGACTTCAGCAAACCTCATGTGCTCCTCCAAAACAAGGGCTATCTCATTCTCAGTGCTGTTCATCGACTTTGTTTGCAGTCAGCAATGTGTTCCCTACAATGTGAAAAAACACACCATTAAAAGACACTGCAGAAACCAACTGACACACCATACAATCACCTTAGCTTTGCTAACACAATGTTAAAATTAAGTTAAAAATTATTTTCTGTCAAATTGCAGATGGATTTTCCATTTTCAAAGTGCTTCATCTTCAGGAGTCCAATTCGATACATTATCACATAGACACTGAAGTTAGGCTATTAACGTCTACATTTTGATGCACTGTCTGGCTAAAGTTAGCTTATCTGTATACACAGTGCTTTATAGCTTTGCTAACATCATAACTGACCTATAGCCAGTAAAATGGTTACAAATTCCTTGTAATTATAAGGGTCACCTTTTAGTTTAGTTTCCTGTTATTTTTTTGTGAAAATCTTCCTTCCCCAAGCCCTACTCTTTCTGAAGTTTCTGCGGTCATCTTACTGCGTTTGAGATGCTGCACCAGTTGCTTGTTACTGCCAGCTACAGAGAGACAGGAATACCAAAAAACATTAAAAGATGGTTCCTTACTGTATTTTTTTAAAAAGGTAATGAAAAGCAGTGGCTTACTGCAATTTCAAAAATTAGAGAAAGTAAAAAAATCACAGAAAACAATCTCAAGTATTATATTGTTGTAGTAAAACAGGGGAAAGTGGGGACAGTTGCTCCATTTTTTTGCTTTGCCTTCAGTATCTCAGAAACTGTTTGAAATAGAATGACAAAATGCGTATACATTAAACCTTGAGATTAGATCTTGATAATCATACATTACATTACTTTACACAACACATTTGTTTAATTGTGATCTGACAAGGGTCTTTAGGTTCACTGAACATCTCTCTCTCTCTCAGTGTCTGTGTGTGTGTGTGTGTGTGTGTGTGAGAGAGAGAGAGAGAGAGAGAGAGGAATTGAACAGTGGGCATATGCCATTGCCAAATGTTTTTTCTTGCAATCTTGTCATGGCTGCAGAACAGCAACAGGCTACTGGGTGTGTGAAGGGGGTGGCCCTAAATGTTCCTTTTCATCAACACATTTCTGAGTCATGACAAAGAATGCATGCTAATTGTCTATTGTGCATGTGGACAACGGAGGCAAGACCATCATTAAAGTCCGTAAGACTCCAAAGCACAATTTAGATCTCAAAATATTATTAATTTGGTGGTATAGGCTACTGACAGATTCTGACAAAAAGTATTGATGTTTCTCTCTGATTATAACATAGGTCATTGCACTGCACTAGACAAGTGCTATAACTTCCAAGTAGAGGCAAGACCTTCATTATCTTCTTATAATCAGAATTCAACCCCAAAGCTCAATTTAGATCTAGAAAACAGACCGTATTGTGGTAGTAGTGGTAGTAATACTGATTGACTCTGATAATATAATTAAGCAATAGTGTTCTGTCTAAGACACATTGACCATAGCACTATAGTGTTTTGATACGTATGATGTGGCGTCATCATATGATGACAATAACAAATATTTAAGAGATTTTAAACTGTCCTGACCTGAGGCATTGTTAGTGGTGGCACACATTCAGTCAGTGAAGCCTGGTACGTAACTCGACCGCCATTCTTTCCATAACATTTTGAGATCCGCCCAAAGTCCGTCCCTTGCGTACATTGACATTGGATGATGTCAACCGAAAATGTCACGGAGATGTGTCACCTTTCGGCATAAATAGCGGACCAGGAGAAAAGCGCACCTCAGACTCTGCATCCAGCGCATCTGCTAAACAACGCAAAACACATCTGTGGACGGAATACAAGGTACAACTTGGGAATTTACACATTTACGCAAGGCACAAATAAAGATTTTGTTTATTTATTGATTATTTATTTTTATCTATCTATTTATTTATTTTTTCAGAGAGATGGATATGGTTTTCTGCATTTTCATTGGACTTGCCTGTCTGATGTTGGCCACAGGGCAAGAAATTACTCCAAACGCACTCAATGTAAGATTTTTCTTCTGTTTTCATTCATGTCTTATTTTGCCCTAGTAGTACCATATTCACAAACAAATAAATTGTAATTGATTCAAAATAATAATTAAAAAAATTCTTATAGAAGCGCAGATAGCATATTTCAGTTGAATGTTCGCCTACCTGATTTTTTCTGGTTATTTTGTTACTAAAATGAGTATGTTTTTGCCTCCCAGATGAACGTGACCAATTCTGGCTGTGGGACTGTGCGCGCATGTTTCACTGATCCAGCAGGCTGCAACCCAGAGACGAATAAGAACTGTCTCTTTGTTTCCACTCAATCCAGAGGCAACCTGAATTTTCAACTCCGTGGAGAGTCCGAAGGCTACATCGCAATGGTTTTGTCAACTGACACAACTGCCGTAAGTAGCCATAATACTAAATGCTTGTTGTGTCGCCTACCAGCCACCTCTCTTATGAAATGAAGTAGTTACATTTGTTGTTGTGAATTTTCGTAAATAACAACCTACACCTTCATGTAATGTTTTAATGTCACTGTTGTCAAACAGGGTAACAACGACACTACCTACATCTGTACTAGGACTCCCAAGTTCTTCTTGGCCATTCTGAACAATGGCAGCCTAACTTTTCAAAACACTGTGAGCGACACACTATATAAAATCACATACTTTATTGATATTGTATTGTTTTGTTTTCTTTTGTAAACTACCACTATATTATGTGGTTATTGATACATAAGTAAGACCTGTAATTTATGTGTTCACAGACTACTGTTACAAATGTAAATGCCTCACTCGGTAATACATCCACCATCCAGTGTGTGTTTGATGTGTCTGGCTTGAACGCATCAACATCCCGCAACACTGCCACCACCTTCTCAATTGCAATGGCCTCTGGGAATCTGGGATCTGATGGTGAATACAACACATGCATACACATACACATACATATGTATATACATAATTAAAAAATGCAGGGAATTTGTACAGAGACAAAACCTCCACAACACGGAATCTTGCATTCACTCTGCCTGTTCTATGTAAATCTGCAGGTTCACTTGCAAGCCCAGCTCTACGATCAATCATTCCTTCTGTGAACCTGGCCGACCCAAGCAGTACCAACACACCAACAACAACTGTTGCTCCCAATACAACAAACGCTGCCAACGCTACAACCGCTACAACCGCTAGAACTGCTGCTACCACCAGACCCACCTCTGGGGCAAACATTAGTCTGCAGCATGGTTTCTCACAAGGTAAGAGTCTCTGTCTGTCCACCTTCCCCTCTGTTTATCCACTCAATTAATTATTTTTCTTTTCTGCAGCACTTTTGATCGTCCTCGGTGTTCTGGGGATGAGTCTGCTGTGAGTTCCATTCTGGTGAAAACCCCAAACCGCCTGTGGAGCTGAGATATTGCACTGACTTCTCCCACTGCCAAAGACTACAGCTTTGACACTTGCAGCACCTATACCGACACTGAATCGTCACCATATGATGGTTACCCATCACTTCCTATATTTATAAATTTATTATTAAGTATTTATAAAATGATAAGATAAGATAAGATGACTTGACCCTGAGGTGATATTACCAGCATTTACCAACTGTACCTAGAAGTAGCTACTATTGCAGCAGGTGTGTAGGTGTGTGTTTGAAGTGTTAAGAAAGAAATTTAGTATGTGTGTGTGTGAAAGTATGAAGCCATTGATTGGTGGACAGTTACATAAAGAGAATATTTTTTTTATAGTGCATTTCTGTATTGTATAATAAATATTTATATCAACAAGCCCTACAGATGTGTGTGTTTATTCTCTGCTCTGTGATGCCCCATACAAATGCCATTTTGACACTTGAAGCGGACTAAATTAAAGGGTAAATTTACCACAATAGTTGCAGGCTATAGTTGGTCCAAAGCATTGTTACAAAATACTGTTTAAAAGAATCTACCAAGCAGAGAAAGTTAAGTGACTTGGGAAATGTAGTCCATACAATAAAATACAGTATATATCAAAATTTACTACACAGAAAGTCAAGATCAAAATGACATTCCAACAGTGTGAGTTTATTGCAAAAAAGTAGCGTAATTCACATGCCATACGTGCTACACTTAATTAATAATGTGCATAAGTGTGGGTGGACAAAAATAGACCAGTGAGCAACACGTGTCTGAGTTTGAGTTTTCTGAATAATAACCAATGGAAAAAATGTATAGATAAGATCGAAGTTATGCTCCTACTAGGCTAAAAGCATGTATAAAGTCAGCCCAAAGGGGTTAGTGCTGTAGCTGCCTGGGTCTGCATGCTAGCAAGAGCATAACTCTTTCTACCATGATTATTTGGGGAGCTAAAATAACAGAGATTGAAATGGTCAAAACTTTTTATTTTAATGTTATACTAACTTCATCAAGGAACAATAAAGCAAAATCACCACAGGAAAGTCACTTCAACATCAAATGATGCGAGTTAGGCACTGTCAGGGCTGCAGTCTGTGATATGCAGGTACATTTATGCTTATAAACACTTTCTTGGGTTTGCGTATATTCAGTAAAGGCTGCTGACAACACTGTAGGCCTAATAGTACAAGACAGTATACCCACTACAGCAAACTAGACTACAGAACTGGGCACATGGCATGTGAGACACAACACAGACACAAGGACATGGCAATGGAGAAAAAGAGGCAAAACAGGTGTGTCTTCAGCAACAATGTTCCAGAGAAGACGGGAGGCATAAAAAACATAACTAAATCCTCTTGACAGGAGGTCAAAAAACTCGACAAAAAAACAGAGAGTAGGCAAGACAGACGGGTATTAAACAGTATTAAAGTCAAGAAACTCACTGAGCCGGATTACTACAGGAAACCAGAAGACAATCAGAGACAGAACAAAGAAACCATGCAGAATAAATACTGTGGGAAGGGGAGCAGGAACCAATGAGGGACAAAGACATAATGGGTGGATAATTGACAATAATCACAACCAGATGGGGAACAAAGAAAAAACAGAGGGACAAAAGGTAACCCCAGAGATGTCCAGCAGATGGGGCCAAACAGGGAACAAAAACAGGGAAACCCTGACAGACAAAGTAGCATGAATCAATTTTAATCAGCTTTTTAAAACGTTTTTTAAGTGGTCAGTACCTATTGATTGTCTTTAAAATAATGTTACAGTAAACTAAGGACTGGACTTCCTGAAGGAAAACAATAGTGTGCACTATTGTTTCGCATACTTACAACTGTGTTGCCCGCTAAAGGTAAACACCATATAGGACTACTTTATCATTAGGTCTTCACTCAAACTATGATCTTATATATCCACCCTCTGCGATACTACCTGCTACCTTGCTGGTCCTAGTTAGCTTGCTGCTTAACATCAATTGTCATTTTCTACAGTGACCATGCTGATGATTAGCATCTTGTTATTTTACAATAAAACACTTTAGCCAGTCTACTTACACTCTGAGTGGGTGAGTAAAACCGTCAGCCTCTCTCTTGTTGGTATGATATTCCCGGTGGTAAGTAGTAATCTACAGAAGTTCCATGGACATATCTATTAGTTGAATTTTCTACCCTGTTCATCTGTAATGCATTATCAGTGGAGGTCATGTTTTTTCAGTTTTCAGGTATTATGGGACACTTTCTAAGCCTGGCACAAAGCAGCACCCTTGGGCACCCCTACAAATGTTGAATGCCAAAAATGAACACTATTTGCATTCGGATTTATTTTTTTGACCCTGACAATTAACTTTTTGTCCACTGCCTTAAATGCATCATTGAAAGCCAAGAGGTGTGTAAAAACCCTGGATATGCCTGTGATTATCAATACAAGATAGGATAAGGGCAAGGTGCTATTCCACAGGTTTTGCGTATTCCCAGTGCTGCAAGTATGGTATGTGTAGCAGAAGTGGCAGCAGGTGTTTTTGCTGGCCTTTTCTTAGCAGCTGATAATGTCTTCATAGCCATGGATGCCAAGGAACTCCATAACATTCGTAAAAAGGGTCAGGGTCAGGAGGTTCATTTAGTCAAGTCAGAGAAAGTGAAATCTGAGTTAACGAAGTTTGTATCCAGTATTAGGGAAAAAAACTGATTTGTAAAACATTGTGAAAGAACTTGATGTAATTAACAAGTGAAATTAATTAACGTGTAGTAGTGAATTAAAAGGTCTAAAAGTCAACATAATTTTAGTTAAGTCTACATTGTTTAATCAATCAAAAATGACTGATTGAGATCAATCAAAAAATACTGATTGAGATTGAGCCATCAAGTAGGCCTACAAGTGATTTTTTGATATGGTGTCATGCAATGTCATGCATTAACAATGGGTGTTTGTCAGTGGTGAAGTTATTTAAAAAACAGTGTCTGTCATTTGGATGTCACTGTAATGACCAGTCAGTGTGTGACCATATTTGGATGTAATGTAATATTTGGAGTAATAAAGTTAAAAATCTATATGCCTTTAGGAATGTCTGTTGGGCCTCCCTGACTGCTTACACATCATGACAAAGATACGAGGATATAAGGAAATTTTATTGTCACATGCATATGGTTAATGAGTGTAATGCAGTGAAATTGTATCTGTTGTGACAACAGTCAAAGGTGACTTGAGAAAATAAAGGCATTGTGGGTAAGTTAGGAGTCTACAACAGTGCTCTCTCTCTCCCTCTCTTTGTGTTTGAATGTGAGTGTGTGTAACAAATGTCATGAAGGTGTAAGGACTTATAACAGGGGTCTCCAACAGCTCCGGGGCTACCTAGTTTTACTGCTCTCTGATGAGAATTGATTTTGGTAGTGCACACCAGATTTGGCTGTGACAATGGAAAATAAAGGCACCACAAATTTAGATGACACCTCAGATGAGTATTTACACTGCACTGTAATTGCATAAGATGGCAAAGAATGTAATATTTATTTACAGGACTATCAGTAATACTAATCAGAAATAGTAGAGTAGCTCTTGGCTATGCTGATTTTGTCAAAGTAGCTTTTGGAGGGAAAAAAAAGGTTTGAGACCCCAGACTTATAGCCATAGGGTGCCCTCTGGTGGCGGAAAGATGCAAAATAAATAAATGAAATAAAACATAGAGACAGTAGGTCTACTGTTACCACAAACAGAGGATCCTATTGAAGGGGTAATATAACTAAAAATCTGCATTGGTAATTCTCACAAGGACCATGGGAAAGCAACAGCACCGTTTTACTCAGTAGCATAGTCTGTGAGGAAAAACTCATCATTTATCATCATTTAGCCTACTCCATTTGAAGGCCATTCAAAATGAATTAACTTACTATAGCCCTTCAAAACCATTGTCATAAGATTCTGGGCCTCTCTGCATTTGTCTGTCACTGATGTTGAATTGGTTAAAGTGTTCATATGTCTTTAAGAGAAGTTCGCCAACAACAACGACCACAACAAACTTTAGACAAGTGCCTATGTTTTGGTCGATGTTGCCAAGTCTGGGTAAAACTAACGGATCTTTGATAACAGCTTAATTGACACTAACATCGCGTGTAATCACTTCAGAATAAGTTGTATGTCCTAGTGAAACTAAAGCAGTTAATCTCTGAGTCTTGTTTGTTTTGTTTTGTTTTGTTAATGTGGTGGTATGGACAAACCGTATCTGGCAACACAAACGTTGACGTGTAGCCTATTCTGAGTTTCACTTTTGTTTGGTTGGAAAAGCAGCTGTTGCAGCAACGAGGGAGTGGGATTCTATTCAGAACATTTTGGATTCGCCCTCTGTTTGTGACAGACCTTGGCATCTCTTCAAGTTTCGTGTATTTTTGGTATGTATGTTCTCAATTGTGTTTGTTTTCTACAATAAGAAAATTTGGGGCGTGATTGCATGTTCTAGTTTCGTATTGGCTGCAATGTCTTCGAAGTAGTTGCAGTTTCTCTCAAG
The DNA here is from genome assembly GCA_027481765.1 of Tenualosa thibaudeaui. NCBI lineage: Eukaryota > Metazoa > Chordata > Actinopteri > Clupeiformes > Clupeidae > Tenualosa > Tenualosa thibaudeaui. The sequence continues at coordinate 1,237,133 of JAIFZK010000120.1, forward strand.
AAAATATGTCTTTACAGAAAAACTAACAGTTAAAACTAGTTACAAGAAAAAGAGTGAGATGAAGGCAATCACTATTAAACTGCGGAAATTTTGAACATGAAACGTATCGCAATTTAGGCTGCTTCACAAAGAGAATGGAAATATTACCACAGCATTGATCAAAGACGTTATTGACATTGCAATCTAACTAATAGCTCAAAGAGTATGCCAGACCTATAATCCCACTAATATCAAATGTTTGTTAGGCTTATCGTTTTTAATATCTTTATAATTCCCCAGATAGCAGGCGGGCATTGGAACTGCGTAGAATCAACATTGCATTGTCAGCAATAAATCATTGAATGTCGGATTTCGACGTTGATTCAAGATCAGTTTGCACCCTCTGTTAAAGATTAAGAATTAACTCAGGGATGTTAAGGGATGTGTATGCGTGAGCCTATGTGCATTTTGTGTTTGATTGGCTCAGAGTGTATGGCGAGAACTAGACTGGAAGAACACGTTGTAGCTCTTGGCTGGATGTCAAAAAAAATAATCCATTGAGTTAAACAGTTTGTGGGACATGGAATGGCCAATGACAGCGGCAGGTGAAGATAATATTCAGTTTGGTGGTTGCTTCAGCTCAGGGTTGCTTTCTTTTAGTTCTTCACAAAAGTGAATGCCATTTTGATATGGTTATATTCATTGCTATGTTGTTTTATGTAGCCTACTTTGTATAGCAGATTTTTCAATACATTGAACTGAATTTGACCTGTTCTGACCTCTTCATACAACCAGGAAATGCTAATGTCTTTATATCAGTGTAGGCGGCCATAGGTCTTTTTGTGCCAATATGCCAATGTTTTGTCTGTACATAGGTTCTGGGTAGTGTCAGTGTCATGCACTTTCCTATCTAGCTATTGGTAAGAATGGGCAGCCAACCAAGCATTTTGCAACAACACGGCTTCTCCTTCGTGAGAGAGGAGGGTGGGGCCAGTCTGGTGAAGTCACAGGACGGCAATCTGTATTTGGTCAGACAGATCAATAAAAACATTGAGGTAAGAGATATCCATGCTTATATCCCATTTTAGCATGCCATTGTGTAATCAATTCTGATCAAACTTTGCTTTGCTTTCATTTTTCATTATGGACATTTGAATATTAATCATAACTGGAATGTCTTGTCTTGCAGGATGTTTTCACAGTGAATGAAATTCTCGGAAATCTGCAGCATCCTCATATCATTGGACATCAGAAGTCATTTAAAGGTGTGTGACTTATGAAAGATGGTCTTTGATTCTTGTCAACTGCAGTGTGCAACATTATTCACAATGAGTTACTTCATTATGTAAAGTACGTTTACCACTGAAGTACTTGATTTATTAGCAATGCACCATTATGGTGAACTACTGACACTGGTATGAAATGCATAAACGATCTAAACTTTCATTTCACGCACAGATGGCAGTACCTTTTATGTTTTGGTGGACTACTTTGAAGGGGGTGATTTGTCCAAAAAGATTCAAGTGAAGCGAGAACATGGAGAACAGTTTACAGAAGAAGAGGTGCTTGTATCAACAGTAACATTGTTTTCTGAATAAATGAGTGTTTCTTTTACTTTGTTCATTATTGCATCCAATTGATACAAATATTTGTGCATACCTATTCTAGATAATGAACTACTTTGTCAAGATCTGCATGGCACTAAGTCACTTGCACATGAATAACATTGTCCACAAAGACCTAAGACCTCAGGTAAAGTACACTGTCTGAAAAAAAAAACTCTCATGGAATAATTTATGCAATGTATAATTAAACTTGTGCATCATCAATAGCAGGTTATATATACAATAGAGATAATATAGCAATTTCATTTAGTATTTTTGTATTTGTGTCTTTTTAATTCCCATGTGTTGGTTAATAGAACATTATCTTCACTGAGTTCGGGACTGTATGCTTGGGTGAGCTTCCAGAAATCAAACAAAGGTATCTACACCTCAGTCTTGTATCCATTCACTCAACACATAAATTGGTTGAATATATAAATCTATATCTGATTCATCTTGTTGATCTGTTTTGTCTCACAGAGCTGGAGTAGAGAGCGACTCTACAGCTGAACTAACTAACACTCCCCCTGAAATCCTCAAGGGAGACACATATCATGACAAGAGGTAACAATGTTTCACTAGCCTTTCAGTTCATTTTGACGATCTGAAATGTATGGATGTATAATTGGGTAGATGTTTAAGCATTGTGTGGTATATATTGAACCATAGGATCTGAATAGTGCTTTTGTTGTAATTGTGTATACAGTGACATTTGGTCCTTGGGCTGTTTGCTCTATGAACTGTGTATGATGAAGAATGCAGTAAGTATCATGGTTTTCTTTTATTAGGTAAAGCTTAAATGTTTTTGTAAGCATAAATTATAAACTATAAATGTGTTTCCAGAGAAACTTTAAAGGAGAATGGCACATTTAGCTAAAGCTTATTCTAAGAAGGTTAAGTGGCAAACCTGGGTAAGGGGTAGGGGTAGTGGCAAACCTGATAATAGAAGAGCCTGTACAGAAATAATGAAAATCCCTTCAGTAGGCTAACGAGCAAGCTAGCCTACTAAGTATGCTACACATTTCACTCCCCCTGATTTATGCACAGTGTAGACTGACAAACAGATACAATTTCAATTACACTTTTTAGACCCAGTAACTAAATGCATGTGACAATAAAATTATAAGCATGTAAGAATCTACAAAATAGCTGTTAAGGAAGATTCTAAACATCAACATAAATGTCAGCATCTGCCCCAATAGCTATTTTGTAGGTGCTTATGACATACTGTACTGCTTTACTGTATTGCTATTTTAGCTAGTTAGCTTACTCCTCTCAGTAATTTTTGTCCTAAATTAAAGTATGTAAAGCCCTCCACCAACAGGACTCAAGATTGAAACATGCTGGAGTTCTCCTTAAAGAAATGATAAATCTCCTCTTTCACTTGAAGTGGTAAATCTCTGTGATTATTGTCTTGCTCTTTTGCCCCAGTTCCCATCAGACAGCGCAGAGAATCTGGTTCCTAAGATCTTGAGCGGCTCTTACACGCCTCTCCCAGAGACGTTCTCCAAATCCCTCCATCAACTCCTTGCCGATGTCCTGCAGACTGACCCAGAGCTCAGGCCCTCTGCTAAGAACATTTTATGGAGACCATCTGTCATTGCCTTCCTCACAGCTCAGGTGAGGTGTTGAGACATACAGGAGAGCTGGTTACAGTAGGCTACTCATATCTGGACACGGTGGTAGTGATAGCAAGATGTTATGCCTTTATAGTATTTCATGTCCATGTTCAAAAAGATACCAGAATCTGAAGCTACAAAGCTACTAGGTGGTTTGTTGCTGCTATAGGGGCGTTCAGTGTTTTTGAGAGTGTATGGACAACTAGGAAAATGAAAAGGCATGCACATTTACACATGGAATAAGAATGCTAGAAACAGGGTTTGCATACTGTTTCCTCTACAAAGGTTGAAATACACAACTGACATTCTCTTCTTAAAAATAACTGCCCCATGAGTTGGGCAGGGTAGAGATGTAATGATTGGTGCGTACCATGTGAAGGCATCTTCATGCACTGCAAGTAAACATAGATTTAATTTGTTTGCCTGGTGGTGATTGGTTTGTGTGATTCTGGCTGATGTGTGCTTGATCAGAGTGAACAGACTGTTGCAGAACTCCAGGAAAGTCTGCAGAAGCTGAGGGCCCTAGCTGATGGTCTGGAGAGTTGGCACTTTGGTACCACTGTGGGCAGCTTGACTGGAGGAGTGATTGGAGCTGCTGGAGGAATCACTTCAATCGTGGGTCTCATCCTGGCCCCCTTCACTCTGGGTGCCTCTTTGATTGTGACTGGGGTGGGGGTCGGGGTGGCTGTCGCTGGTGGTGCAACTGCAGGCATCTCCAACATCACCAACATGGTCAGCCAGACATCTGACCGACGCGTTGTGAAGAACATCATTCGTGAGTTCCAGGAGAAGATGAACTCAGTAGTGCTCAGCCTCCAGCACATTTGTGAAGGCCTGGATGCCCTGAACCTCTCTGAATCTGATGAGGATGGAAGTCCCCAGCGGACAGGCACAACAGGGAGCATGGCCAAGGTGGGCATCAGAATGGGTCGAGGTCTGGGGGCCATCCCTGAGCTAGTGAGACTGGCACAGGTGGCAAACTTCGGCAAGTTAGCAGCACAAACTGCCAGGGCCGTTCGCGTGGTGGAGGTGGCCACCGGCATCTTCTCTGCATTCTTCCTGGCTGTGGATGCCTATTTCATTGCCATGGATGCCAAGGAAATCCACAACATCCGACAAACGAGGGCAGAGATGGCCACCGCCTCAGAGGACCCCGTGCGATTGAGGATGCTGGAGACCACCAGGGACACCAGAGATGCCTGGGAGATCCTTGATGCTGACACTGTGGAACTTCGAGAGGCCAACTCCATGACTGAGCTGCAGCCTGTTGAGGCAGGGGAGAGGCCGGAGGTGAGATCTGAGACCATGAAGTTTGTTCTGCAGATCAGGGAGATTGCAAGTCAGCTGCAGGAGAGTCTAGATGAGCTGAGCGATATCATCACCTTCATTCCAAAAGTTGAGGCCTTCAGCCTCTGAACCACCCACAATGGTGGTATGTTTCAATACAGTGTATTTGTGAAGGGTAATTGTGCACATATACTGTACATGGACAAATTTTACTCATCATAAACATTTTGAAGATAGTTAAGCGATGAAAGTATAGTACATAAATGTGAAAAAGGGATGTGTAACTGAAAAATTCCATGGAATAATTATTAGACTACTACAAATGTTTTTTTTGGTCAAAATGATAGCAAGCAAAAATGTTTTGCATTATTTATTTTATTTTATTTTAAAATAGGTCTCTTAGCTGTCAGATATAACAGGTATTTTTTCAATGCCAAACTGATTTTACACTGTATGATGTTACTCACTGTTACTTTAAAGTGCAATCAGTCTACTGAACTTGATGACTTCTCCTCTATGGTTTAATTGAAGATAATAAACATTTATTGGTGCCAACTAGTCCAGTGACCATATGAGATTGTTTTGGACCTGTCACAAAGACGAATCTTTGACATCCAATATTTTTTATGTGTATATAAAAATACAGTGTAATAGTGCCATGGGTTAATGTTCAACTTTAACATTTATCTTTGCTGGGAATGTGTTAATAAAAAGCTTACTAAATAATTTACCGATTTTGTTAGTGCCATGCTAAACACCTTCTCACACATCTTCTCCCTGACCAGGGCGGGCTCAAGCCTTTTTGCTGCCCTAGGCCCGATTTGAGTTTTCCCCCCTCTTTTCTTGAAATACAAGTAAAAAACTGAAGACTAAAAATAAAGAAATGAAAATGTGCCCTAAGTGACTGATCTAGTTTGCCTATGCCAGGAACCAGCCCTGCCCCTGACTTGGTGTCTGCATGCCATATATCTCTCGCTCTGTTATAGAACAGCACAGACATGAGGTAGCCATGTTCATCACTTAAGGGGTTAAGGTGACATGCTTAGTGTATCTCTGAACCCTTTGACATTTGTCAAGAATCTCTTCATTGTTTCAGAATAAGAACAGAATAAAAGCCAATCCAGTTTACTTCAATGTTCAATGTATAAACCTGCTTCATGTTCCTTCTGTGTGAGGTTGTTCAACCTAAAATTCTTAATAGTGGAGCATCAAATAGACCTACTTTATTTCAATTATTTTCTGCAAAAATGTGACTTTGTCTGGCTTTTCCTATAATGGTTGACAGACAATACATTATCATTTTTAGTTAAACATTTAGCAGATGCTTTTATCCCAAAGCGACTTATATTTGTCAATTACTTTTTTAGGGACAGTCTCCCCTAAAGCAATTTTAGGAGTAGGAGTAAAGTAGGAGTAAAAGTTAAAGGGAGTAAAATGTTTCCTATGGCTATTTTCACATGATTGGAAGTATGTATGTTGAGTCGGTAGCACAATCATGTCAATTAGATTTGTTTTGAGAAAGTTTGTTTTTTTGTGATTTCAACCGAAAGCGCTAAAACAGCAGTGTGTGGGGCATGTCACTAAGACAAAATGCTATTTTTAAAACCACTGAAGAGCTCAAACAACATTACACTTTCAATGTATTGAGTAGAGGGTTCCTACATATAAACCAAAGTGTCCCTAACTCTGCAAGTGTACAAACAGATTCAGTACAAGTTGGCAAAACCAACAGATTAAAGATTAGATTAAAGATTAATGATTAACAGTATGCTGTCATAAGTAGGAAATATAAGTCAGAGGTTAGGACAGGTACAATAATTGTGTTTGCACAAAATGAAGGAAACTGTAGCTCTGCTGTTCCTGTTGAACACTGCTGCAGCAGCAGTGCTGCATACAGACGTTCCCTCTCCCTCTGAAGATGGGAACTCATCAGAGAATAATAATGAGATTCAGAACTACATTACCCAAACTCCAACAGGGGTCTGTCAGCTCAGCACCTGTGAGCACCTGCTTCAGGAGCTGGGGACTATGCAAAAGAAGATGAGGGAAATGGAGGCCAGACTGCAGGCCAATGAGATCAAACTAATTACTGCTGAGGCCAAAGCTGAAATTATGGAGGCAAAACTGCAAAACTGCAACAATGACATTGAAGTACTTAAAGAAGAAAGTAGAGGTGAGATGAGAGGACTTCAGCCAATCTATGCATGCTTAAGCATTATTTAAAGTACCCTTTGTCTTGTCCAAATGTGTGTTATGATTAAATGTAGTACTCAGAAGACTCAGAAGACCTAACCTCTCACTGCTCCCTTGGTGCTGCTGTAGCAGGCAGCCAACTACTCCGGCTTAGTGTGTACTTCAGTTCACTGTGTAATGTGTGTTCACTAATTCACAACTGGGTTGAATGTAGAGACCAAATTTTCCTCACTGGATCAAAAGAGCATAGATTATTGATATAGTTATTATTTAGTTAATTGTTTACTTTATGATGAAGTTTAGACAAAGCTTGAGATACTTAAAAACTTGGAAAGCATGGATGTAGCATATTTTTTCTTACTCAGAAGTTTTCAGGCAAGCTCCACAAAATCAGTCTAGTTTCCAGTTCTGAACACACCCAATCAGAAGTAGGCCACAGTGTTGCTGAATGAAGTGTCAGCTGCTCCATCGAAGAATTGTTTAGACCTTTATAGACTCAACTTTTGTTCAGATGGTTTGCTGTTTTATTTAGTAAGTCAATACTAGATACAATCGTAGCCTAATCATGATTGTGAATGTAATCTTACAGACTATATGCTGTAGTTCTGAGAGTTCTGGAGTGCCTGCAGTGTAGTGCATATTTTTTGTGACAACTAATTATGATGTTATGTCGTTTGTTTTTTTTTTTTTTTAATCTAGCCAAGCCCCACGTGGCTTTTGCGGCAGCATTGGGAGATGGAGGACACGTGGGTCCCACAAACACTGAACATACCCTAGCTTTTAGAAAGATTTTAACAAATGTGGGCAATGCATATAATCCTTCATCAGGTAAAGACAATATTTTCCTTGTCAAGGTTTTAAATTGTGAAATTCTCCAGTTAATTGCTACAATAGCCTTAGTTGATAAAATACATTTGTGTGGATCTCATCACCTCACCTTCCAGAATGTTTTTATGCACTTTTGCAGGAGTGTTCATTGTCCCCGTCAAAGGTGTCTACTATGTCAGCTTCTCAACCTTCACGCGAGAAAACAGAGAAAAGAACAGTTGTGTAAGTCTGTTCAGAAATGATCAGCGTTTACTGACAGCCTGTGATCATGTCTCTGAAGACGTTTCAGACAGTGCTGGTAATGGAGCTACTCTGCTTCTTGAGAAGGATGACCATGTCTATATCACACTTCATGTCAACTCCATGGTCTATGATGATTATCATAACCGCAGTTGTTTCAGGGGATTCCTCATTTATCCAATGTGAGAAAAGTAAAGACATTATCTTATAATGTAGATTTATACTTGATATGAACAGTGTTATGTGGAGAATTTCATAAGATAAAACGATGGTGATTTGTGTAAAAACAGATTTGAGAAAAAAAAACTTATTGCACAGATGAATTTGCTTCTTTCTTTTAGAAAATATCAAATATAATAATGTAAAATATTGTTGTCTAAGTTTATTTTAGTCTAAATAAGAAATCCAGGGCTTACTGATGTCCTTTACTGATAGTCAGTTTTATTTTATTGTATATGTATAGGACAGAATCCTGTCAGAATGGTGAGTGATAAGCTAGCTGCAGGCTATGCTTCTCGTCGATAAACAAAATTGGCAGTGGTAATTTTGATAACATCTGTACAAATTTAGAACCGCAGGCCCTGTCTGTACCGTGATGTATATATCTAACTAACTTTGTGGTGAAATATTGGCGAAAACAGCCATTGAGCATGCGACGTGGTGAATCTGTTGCTAGAACTGGCTCTGTAGTTAGATCATTCTCAGCAAGCTCGGACTGGCAATCTGGAAAATCGGGCAAATGCCCAGTGAGCCGGTACATAAGGTGGGCCGATAGGCCAATCCACAAACTTATCGAATTTTCGAGTACCAGAACGTCTGTTTCAAAATTCCCCGTTGTAGCACAGCCCATGTTGGCGCAGCTTATTAGATAAGGGGTTACACGACCACAAAAACTTCTACTCATACATTTTGGGAATGTTAAAGTGATGTAAGATTATCCATGTGAGAAAGGGATGTATATCTGAAAAGTTGTATAAACCTGAGAAGAAATTATTTTAAGCAAGCAGAAATATTCTTAATGTGAAAATGTCTCTTAGCTGTCACATATCCTCAGAACTAACTAACAAGTAGAAAAATCTTTTTTTTTTATTTGATCATATTTAACCGAAAAGAAATTGCATGTTTGAATACTCACTCCACACTCACACCATGTGTGCAAGCTGTCTACTGAACTTGCTGCAGCTATTGATTTGAATGCTTTTAAGCTTGTTCTTTATGGCACAACTGAAGATCAAAAAATATTTATCTTAATATAATCTTTGCACCAACCAGTCTGGTAACCACATGATAATAACCACTTGCAAGTATCACCAAGGCCAGGGGTAAGGGAAGGGATAAGATCAGATTTGTTAATGTTCAATTTAAATGTAACTTATAAAATGACATAAATTTGTTTTCACTGTAAATGTGTGAATAAAATGTCATAGATTATTCTTATTGCCTATTTGCAGGAAAAGTTGAATAAGACTTGCGACAAAACAAAGGAGGACATTTCACAGTTAATTATGCCAACTGCCAAGATGAGTCAAAGTGTGTTCATAGACAACAGACATTTTATGATCTCATAAACCCATACAATGATTTTCATTACAGAAAAAGATCTTCAACTTGATCAACTTGGTAATGCAATATTTTTATGTAACAAATAAGTAATGAATATCTCCACAACAAAATATTGGCCTGCAGTGCTAAGAAAATCATGCTAAATTATATTTGCCATGAATATGAATATTATAATTTGGAGTTCAACTGTAAATCTTCTATACCATTGATACTGACATTGCACACTTACTTACTGGACACACTAGCATATTGACACACTGAGGCCACATTCCCAATGCTATGGTTTTGTTCATTCCAGGTGCATTCAAACTTATTTTTAAAAAATTAAATTAAATTAAATACATACATACATACATACACACACACACACACACTATTGTTTACACTCACACTCACATTATGCACACTGACACACCTAAGGAGGTTGGATCCGAGCTCTGACACACAGGTCAAACTTCACTGAGGGTGAGCTGAGAGACCACAGCAAACAGCTGGAGAAACTTGGCGGAGGTATCACCTTTGTTGTATGTTCATGAGTATAATAATTTCATGATATTTTATGAATCACTTAGTATACAATTTTTATTACAAATGTCAGTAATGATCCTGTTGTTCAGATCTACCAGCGTAACACAAGAGTTTCCAGACAAAGTTTATACACCCTTAGATACATGTTGTCATTAGTGCCCTTTACAATTTACAGATACTTTCTGTGTGAACTTTAGCTTGCCTTCAAACTGTTCAGCTTGCCCCAGAACACCCAGAGTTTTCATGTTTGGGATTTTTGGAACACCCAGAGTTTTCATGTTTGGGATTTTTTTGGAACAGTTATAGTTTGTTTTGAAGTTTTCTGTGGATTAACAAGCATTGGAAACAGGTATTGGATCAATTGGTCATAATTAAAAGTTGAAATCTCAGTAATCCAAACTGAATTGCTCTAATATATAGCCTACATATTTTTCCTTAAGGCAAAATTAAGTGGTAGTAGGCTCTATGTTTCTTGGAAATTCAATACATGTAAAAGTTTAACATTGTGGAGTTGTTGATACCACTCGGTTTCATGTCAATGCGCATTTTTAGTATGTTTCTAATGTGTTTCAAGCCACAACATATTCAGCACATATGTTCTTTTCTGTTCATCTAACAGAAAAGATCACATTGTTCAGCCATCTTTTCTACAAGTAGAAAGATGAATAAAGTAAAAGAAGCATTCACAAAGTATTAAATAGGCCTACAAGTGTGTGCTAAATATGACTAATATTATGAAGCAGAACAGAAGTGTGTTTAAGACAAACAGAACAGATTAAAAAACTGCATGTCATTCATCCAGAGCATGCATGAATTTCTTTTTTCTGTGTCTGTACTCGTTTCCAATTCCTGGATAAATCTGGACCATCATAACTGCTAATGGTTAATGCAAATGGTTAATGATTCACTTAAGACTGTAATGATGTACTTAAGGCTGAAGAAGTATGTAGGTCAGTGATAAGGACATAGACAGTGAGTGATTAAGAACTGTGGTCTAACATAATGAAGATAAATCTGCTGTTTATCTTCTGACTGTCTGAGCCTGCTGCATTGACAGTATTGAATAGAGGGGTGTATTTTTGAAGAATAGACAGGGAATAGTATTGAGATTCAAAACTTCCCGGTCTGCACCTGGGGCCTGTCAGCTAAGCACCTGGGAGTCCTGCTAGAGGAGTTGGCTGCCATGCAGGAAAAAATGAAGAACATTGAGGTCAGGTTGCAGGCCAGTGGGATCACTGCCCTTAAACTGGAGTCTGTCAAGAGCAAAGTGATGCCCATGGACAGTGAGCTGCACAATGTATTGGATTTACGAGGTTCCCAATAATACCGTACATATTGTGGGAGTAGCATGAGATCGTAATATCTGATTGGTGATTGATCTTACATGTAAAGTCTTTTTTTCTGTTAAGGAATCTTTGTAGCCACCATCAGAGGAATTTAGTTTTTCTACTTATGCTTCATGCTTACCAAAGAAACAACATATATTATCACACAAAATTTGTCAGCTCAAAGCCTGTGCTTCCCATCACGCAGCAATGGTGTTGTATTGCAATGGAAGTGGGTGATCAGGTCTATGTTGTTCTTTAGTAAAATTCTTGGGCTTGTGATGGACCAGAATATAATACTTGGGTCACTGTCTTTCTGATACAAACAGCTATGGCTGAAATACATTATTAATCTATTTAATATTATAATATTATTTGTATTTTGTTGTTGATGGGTCTCATCAATGTGAATGTCTAATTAGTATCAAAATATGTTTGTGTTCACTACTTCTACTTTAAAAGACAATACTGTATAGTGTGTGAAGTGTAATACAACTGTATGAAGATATCATATGTATTTGCAGGCATCTGTGTCCATCTGAGTAAATGAATGTTTGCTCTGCTCTCCCTCCACAATGCAAAAAAGTATTTTTAAATTTCTGATTCAGTAAGATCAATGACAAAGCAGAAAGGAACTGCCCAATATAATTTTGGGTAAAAAAGCCAAATTCTGTCATCTATATTCCTGCATAGAAATCTAAAAATTTGGGGTCAACTGTGAACAGAATATGAATAGTGTCAGTATACTCGCAAGTAAATGTGTAACTGTTATTTCCTAGATGAATTTGGAACTTAATAACAACTTACTGTAAGACAAGAGATTCAATAACACAATGTTTAATGATTCACCTAAGGCTGTTAGAGGTCATATATAAACCTGTGGTTCCACAAAATGAAGGCAACTCTGGCTTTGTTGTTTCTCTCCTGGGCATCTAAGCCTGCTGGAGCAGCAGTGCTGGATAGAAACGTTCACACTGAAGTTGGGAACTGGACAGAGTGGCAATGAGATTCAGAACTACACTCAGACTGCAGAGGAGACCTGTCAGCTCAGCACTTGTGAGTTCCTGCTTGGAGAGCTGGCATCTCTTAAGAGCAAAGTGTTGTCTATGGAGAGTGAGCTGCAGGCTAGCAGGAATGAGATTGAGCAGTTAAAGAGGGCAAATACAGGTGAGTTGACTGACAGACAACATAAATAAACAGTAAAATAACAAATATTAAAATGACATTTTGAACTGTTAAAATGACCACTACATTGCATTTCCCTTCTGTTGCCCATCTCTCCTTTTCAGAGAAGGTAGCATTCTCTGCCTCAATTGGGGTCTATGGACACACAGGCCCAAATCATTTAGCCAAAACTCTGTGTTTACCAACATAGGCAATGCCTATAGTCCAGCCACAGGTATTCATGCTAAATAATATGTTACATGCAAAAGTACATGTTAAACATCTGCTTTATCTGCATTATCTTCCTGATATATGGGTTCACTGATAGATTTCCACATTTATATGGTATAAAGGTTAGCCAAATTTAAAATATACAGTATCTCACAAAAGTGAGTATACCCCTCGCATTTTTTGCAAATATTCTGTCATATATTTGCATGGGACAACACTATAGAAATGGAACTTTGATAAAACATAAAGTTGTACAGCTTTGCACAGCTTGATTTATCGTCCTCTGAAAATAAATCAACATGCAGCCACTAATGTCTAAAAAGCTGGTAGCCTATACATATTTCATGAACAAAAGAAGTCCTGTGCAAAGTAATGACAACAAATGTAAACCAGACAGATCTCACCAGCGCATCCAGCATTTCTGAAATAAATCCATGAAAGGCATATCTTCCTTCCTACCTTTATGTTTCACTGAATTATTGAGGCTTATAGAAATAGCAACAAAACACAACACAATAAAAATTAAATAAAGTACTCCACAGCCTTACAAGGATTTTAGTATGGGGACATACTAGAAGAAACATTATCTATCAATGTCACAAACTTTTTAGATGTTAATGGCTGTCTGTTGAGTTATTTTTTAGAGGACAATACAAATAAATCTATTCTGCTACACAAGCTGTACAATGACTTTAAGTATCAAAGTTTCATTTCTATAGTGTTCTCCCATTAAAGGATATGACAGAATGTTTGCGAGGGGTGTACTAATTTTTCTGAGAGACTGTATATACTGTATATATTTTTCTATTTGGAGTATTTGTTGCACCAGTTAGAGGAATTTACTATTTCAACTTTTGCTACCATGCTGGCCAAAAGGGCAGGGCAGAAATTTCCTTTTATTAGAATGGCCAGCTCATTGCCTCCACCTCGCATCATCACTAGAATGGCGGTACAACAGAAAACGGATCCAATGGCGTTGCATTGCAGTTAGAGGTGGGAGATCACGTCAACGTCATTCTTCACGCTGAAGCATGGGTTTGGGATGGCCCTCGCCATGACACTGTGTTCACTGGCTTTATGATGTTTTTGATGGAACATCTTTGGAGTACATTCGTGTACCTCAAAACATGTTTTTTAATAGAAAGATGATAGTAAAATAAATAAATATGAATCATGTATTTTTATGTGTTAAGCAAATTAGACATATGGCAATTTACAAGAACATTGGTAAAACCATTCAGCCATTTATTTATGGTCTGGTGAATATAGAAACTATTCACCCAGAGTGTCAACAATGTAATCAATCTATCTATCCATATATTTCTAAGTTGATGCAATGTAAAGGGCCCTATGCGCATCTGAATGATTTTGTAACTAAAGAGCTCCCCCTACAGTCACTGATGTTTTGCAACTTACAGCAAAACGTGGATTTGTTTACAAGCGGAATCAGCAATGATAATTTTTGAAGAGTTATATTGCTTTACAAGGTATAAACACGAGTGCATGCTGCAGAGTAGGACATCAGAGCCTGAGTGGCTGTATTTTTTTTTATTTCAATGGATATAAAACTGAGGCCCTAGTCTTTCGGACCAGTGCTGCCTGTGATGCATATGTAGACCTAGGCCCCTTGGAACCACATGTGAAAGACACAGCTAAAAACCTTTGCTTTGTAATTTGTAATTTTCGACTCGGAAACAAGAGAGAAACAAATGGAGAAACAAATTAACACAGTTGTAAAGGCTTTATCGATGGTCAAGACCCTTCCTATCATTCAAAAATTTAAAAAGGGTTATGCATGTCTTTGTTTCATCACACCTATACTGCAATGCCCTGTATGTGAGAATTAGTTGTTCCCCCTTATCTCATCTTCAACTAGTTCAGAATGCATCAGCCCGCCCTGTAACCATAACGCAAAGGTGGGAGCATATTGCACCTGTGCTTGCAGCCCTTCTCTGGTTCCCTGTCCGTTATAGGATTAAGTTCATAAATTCTTTATTTTGTTTTCAAATCTGTGCACCTTCTTCCATATCAGGCACTTCTTCCAGGTCAGCTGACCACCTCTGCCTAGTCATTCCTCCCTCTAAGCTAAAAAGCAGAGGTGACCGGGCCTTTGCAGTGATTAGACCTAAGCTCTGGAATGAGCTGCCATTGCACATACACCTGGCTCCTTCCTTGGCTTGGTTTTTAAGTCTCACCTTGAATCCCATTTTATGACCTGATGTTCAATACAGCATGAATGTTTTATTTATTTATCTGTATGTTTTCTCATGTTCACTTAATGTTGTCCTTTCTGTTTGTCTAAGTCATAGGTATCGCTGTTTTGGTTGTTTTTAAAGTGTTTCATTAATAAACGTGACTTGACTTGACTAGGCCTACCCACAGGCTGGTAATGGAATGATTTTTCACCAAGAAATTCTAAGGGCAGCTGAGAGGGCTTCATTCGCCCTGTAAGAGGCCATTAAACTACTGGTATCACCATTAACTGCATTAAATTGCGTAAATTCTTGCAATATGCATTTTCGCATATTGTGCCTTTAATCAGAACGCGAAACATATTACAGTATATTACTGTGCTTGGAGCTCTTCGCTGGCTCCCTGTCCGTTATGTGACTAATTCATGCTCCTTTGATGTTTAAGGGTTTGCCACTAGATGGCAGTCTGAGAGCAACCTCAGAAAAGGATAGGCCTAAATCTAGGACATCTCTCATATCACACATCGTTTCATCATGGACTATAAAGTGGAATTCCACGTTTACACTGAGCTAACAGTATTCAGTAAGCTATGTTCATGGCTTACCGAACATGTTGTTGGCTATAGCACACAGCATTTCTAGTAGCCTACTGCAAAACATTGTCTTGGATCATGAATTCACGTGTAGTGAAGTGCACGTGCAGTTTACAACACACACACGCACACACAAGCATTTAACTGTAGATTAACACACACATACATAAAGCGTTAATCTCCCAGTCCTCTGTTGTATTGGCAGTACATCCAGAGGAGGAACATGACCAGGAGATACTGAAAACGTATTTTTCCATTAAAATATATCTACACTCAATTCTCGAAACAGAAACTGTGAAAGTTGTGCAATAGCATAGAAATGTCATTATAGTGGCTACACGTCAACGTTCTTATTGTTTATTCATTTATTTTACACTTGAGGAAAAATGGAAACTTTGAGTGCAACGGCGGTTGGGACTCACACTGTAGCGCTCTTGTTAAGAAAGTTAAGGGAGGGGTGCACCACTGACATTAGGCGACAGGGGAAAATTCTCTCTCTCTCTCTCTCTCGCTCTCACTCAGAGCTCGCAAAGTTTGGAAATAGCGGTCAGTGAGGCGCGGTGAGTGAGCATACTGAATCGGGCTCCCGTTACAATGCTGTAGTATAGACCAGGGTGAAAAAGGCTAATGTTCACTTTACTTTAGACACGTTTTCCCGGGAAAACATCATAGTTGTTCAATAGATTTTTTACGAAAGGTGGGCAGAAAAGGGTCCAGGAAAGAACAAACGATCATGTAGGCAATCCAGACGTCCGATTTGAGTCATGGTAAGTCCCCTGGTATGCCGTTGTCGGCACCAGTTTCCTGCTTTTCCACTGATACATTGGACGCCTGTTGCGATACACGGGAGCACAGACTTGTCGTGGATAGAGTTGGACTATTCTTTGTATTGAATTTGTTGGCAAAATAAAAGCGTAGGCCTACTTGATGCTGGACGTTGTTTTCTTTTTGGCGACTGAAAAAAACCCTACTGGCATGTATTTTGAGCTGTTTTCTTCTTCCTCCTCCTCCTCTTCTTCTTCTTGCGTTTTTAAGGACATGTACCTGAAAACTATTTAAATTCAAAGGTGTCACGTTTACTGATGTTAGCAGGGTTACCAGAAAGCTATCATCCATTACTTTGTGATGGACCAGGGCATCCATGCTCTGTTTGGCGCAGTGGCCTATCGCAGTTCTGACATAGGCTATGCGACGCTGTAGATCAGACTACATGGTGGCTAGCACACAATGGTTTCCTGAACCACTTTCTCTCTCGCTTCCTGCGTGTGTTGACAGTCAAAACATAAAACTGCCAGTGTGCGAATAAGACTAAGGTGTGTATGAGTGTGTGTGTGTGTGTGTGTGTGTTACTGAAAAATGGGAGAAAGATGGAAAGCCATTCCAGTCCTGTAATTCTGCTAGGTACATCCATAGGTAGAGACAGACCTCTAAGTCACTTTTTACTGCCTCAATATAAAGTGACCGAAGGAGAGACATCAAGAGAGTGAAAGATAGAGACATAAAAAGAATAGCCTACTCTCCAGACAGTGAGAGAATAATCCCCCATTTTTAGTGTTGTGCCTGATGTTTGGTGTGTGGGATAGGGTGGAGTCCTTTGGCAGACTCAGTTGGACGACAAGAGAGAGAGAGAGAGAGAAGCGAGGCCTGTTTTATTTCGGGAGACTTGGAGTACCATAGCCGTGGTTTGGGTGATGCTGCATTTTCCACAGTCAGACCTGAGAGCCAGAGGGAGAGAGGGTGAGGTTTGAAAGAGAGAAGCAAAGGGAGAAAGATGAAAAATGTCTGAGAGAGTAAGTGAGTGCCCCACAGAAAGAGGGACTGGACATTGGATGTGAGATAGTGGAGGATTACAAATATGTGCACATTTTTACATGTGTGCATCTGTTTGTCTGCCTGTGTGTGTGTGTGTGTGTGTGTTTGCTCGAACATCTGTACCAGGCCACATTCAGTCCTGCTACTGTTCAAATGTATTCAAACCTGAATAGCCCACAAAGCCAATATGCCTACCACACTATCAAATGTGCATTTCAAAGAATTTCAATGATATTAACCTACTGTACTTGTAATAATGCACATTATCCTACCACTACTGTGAAACACTCTATAATACAAAGTATTTTAGGTAGTTGCTCTGTTTTTACAGAATTCCTTCAGAACTTCTCTCAGATATAGTAGTTCCTCCTCTTGTGGTCTTGTTGCCATGTGACCAATGTCAACAAAGAAACAAATGAAGATAGCCTCATGTAAGACAAGTAGTTAGCAGGCTTACCCATGTGCATCATAATTTAACAACTCAAGTATCCACGACCGTGAGACTGACAGGGCGTAGTGGGACAACAAATGGAGATACACCCATTTCCCCTGCTGTAACGATTTGGAAAAAATAGTATTCATAGTTTCGTGAGTTTTCCATAAGTTACCTTGAGTATGCAAAAGGAGAGATAGTGTGAGGCTCAGTACATGGGTAGTATGCATTCTTATGTACTCTACTGTGTTCTAACTGTGAAGGCAGACAGGCGCTACTGGCAGGGGGAGAGGAGGGATAACATCACTGGCTCTGTGCCTACCCAATGTTAATTTGAAAGAAATGAGGTGAAGGATCAATAAACAGGTGTGAATAAAAGAGGTGTGACATTGTTAATTATCAGAACCAAATGAGTATGAGTTTGTTCATCATTGGCACCCCATCCCAATCAATAGTGTGAATTACCCAGAATTCAACAAAATTGTGTGGATCCAACCAAATGAGTTAAGCAAAATAGTACAAACTTGTATATCACTGAACCCATACTCCGAACCCAATAGTGTACATTTAGCATTCATTCACTGTTATGCATGCATTCAAATGTTAGAAATGTTCATTATGCACAGTATAGAAGAGGCCATGCATTGGGCCTGGTGAGAATATAGTTTCAGAGAGCCAGACAGTATGCTGTGCTGTGCACAGCTATGTGGAAGCCCTGGGGGACATGCAGGGGTTGGGAAAGACCAGGCAGGCAAGCAGGCAGTCCTCCTTCGGCCAGAGCCTGGAAGAAGGAAGTGAGTCCCAAGGGACTGGTTAAATTTGGTTGACTCGGTGGCGTAATGCTGCGTTAGCAAAGGGCTATTGGGACTCAGTATTTCCTAGATTTGCTCTTTCTTCACCTCCCTCCTTCTCTCCACCTCTCCAGCTCTATCCCTCTCTCCAAATCCTCTTTCTCTCTGTCTCACTCTCTCTCTCTGGCTGTCTCTCTCTCTCATGTAGGCCTACATCTGTTTTACATCATACTTGCTTTCCCTCATTTCCCATTGATCTCTCACTCTCTCTTTCTCACTCTCTCTCTTTGTCTCTCTGTCTTCAACTCCACTTTCCCCAGCTTTCTGTCTTTTCTCTGTCTTTCTTTGTCTCTCTCTCTCTCTCTCGCTCTCTCACCCTCTGTATTTCGCCTGGTCAGGCCAACATCTGTTTGCAGGGCGGCTTCTGCTTCTTCCGCTTTAAAGCCTGCTCTCCAGGCTGGAGAGAAAGACAGGAAGTTCGATGGAAAACTGACATACCCGTAGGCACGGACACACACACACACACACACACACACACACGCACACACTTTCTCGCTCACTTAAACATAACACACACACACGCACGCACGCACGCACACACATATGTGCATGTAAGTAGAAATCCCCTACACACCCACTTCACACTGTCCTGTGAAGAAATCTTGTAGTGGTGCACGTAGCACATAAAGCATGCAGTCTGCAGACGCTCTCTCTCTCTCTCTCTCTCTCTCACACACACACACACACACAAGTGACAAGTGTTCTTGTCTCCACATGGACCCCCAACCCCCCAACATACACACTCTACTCATGTAACTCATCAACTCCTCTAACAAATCCCTGATAAATCCCCAAAACATGCCAGTTAAACATGGGCCTGTCTGTTTTGACCACATCACTATACTACAGATTAATCATTTGTCAGTGTCCCATCGTCTGATTCTGAGACCTTTCCTTGGCTGAACTGTTTTGTTTTTTTTTCCAACCAGCATTCACTTTTTGTTTGTTATTCCAGCCTATGAAATGAGGAAAGGCCCTTGTGTCCTCTGCTCTGGGGCTTTGGATTGTTCTCGACGAGACCTTTAGCGGACCCTTGAGGTGAAACATAGAGTGATGGCTTCATGCCAGACGCTCATGTATGTCAAAATGGGGGCACACCTCAGAGTGCACAGGGGCTTAAATCAACACTTCTTCTAGTGCTTTCCATACCTTTTCCTGTGTCCTGTGTGTGTGTGCGTGTGTGTGTGTGTGTACAATGAGGATTGTGAGTGTGTGAAGGGTGGTTGGATGTGGTAAGTGTTCTTTCAATTGTACATTGTTGGTTCACTTCAAGATGAGTTTAGAAAAAGACTTCTGAGTGATTCCAAAAAAATAAGAGATTACTCTATGCACACACACACGCGCGCGGGCACACACACACACACATACACATACACATGCACATGCTCACATGCAAGAAAAAATCCTAAGGTCATGCAGGCACAACACACAGCCAGACAGCTAGATGGTCACACACACATACACATACACATACACATACACATACACACATAGTCAGAGAGCCAAGGTTTTGGCTTTGGGCCTATATCCAGGAAATCAATCCCTGAAGCCTGTGCCGAGGGGAAATGTTTGGAAGGAGAACCTTTTAGTTCCTGATGAGTTAGGATAAATTCAAGGAACCATGCTGTGTTCTATGGAAATGCAATAAAATGTTAATCTATTCAAAATGCTTGTGTAATGATATTTTATCTTCTCTATTAGAATGTCTTTAACGTTCATAACTACAACCAGAGGTTCAAGAATGCTATTTATTTTTCTTTTCAGAACTTTATGTCCGGAATATTCAGTTGAAGCATTTCCAGACTAACCAGCAGATTTTTTTCTAGATTTGTTTTTTCAAAAGCTGCTGACACAATGTTTTGAAAGCCCTAATACCATCACTATCATTTGGCTAGCTATTAGTCACGGCTCTGACCGCTGTTCTAGAAAGTACCAAACAAAGCCACTGTAATACCCATCACCCCCCCAGACTCACTCACCGACATGGGGGCACCTGTTTGACCAATCAGTTTAGCCCCTTTCAAGGCAGAGGCCTCTGCACAAGCCCCAGTCAATGAGTCACCCTTATGAGCCAGATAGAGAGTGCTTTGCTCTCATAAACTTCACCATAATACCCTCCTTCCACCCCACACCCCAATTCCCATGTGTGAATGCGTTCAGACTTCAAAGCGAAAAGAGGAAATGCACAGATTTCAGGGATTTGTCGTCTGCGTCCTATTTTCAGCGCAGCTGAGAGGGTCGTGGTCACATTGTGGTGGACCAGCAAAAGGATAAGGATCTCTTAGCATCCATATTCAACATGCGCTGCAGTGATCAAGCTCATGCAAAATATCTGACTTATGCAACACTGTCTTTTTTGTTCTAAAAGTTTGGAATTGCAGTACAGTAGATCACAGACACAAACTTGCATACGCAAGACACACACACACAGCATAAAACACATTCTTAATCTGGTAGATCACATGTAGTCACAGATTTGCACATGGTTTAATCGTGTTTTTGTTGGTTTGTTTTGTTTTAATAACAAAAGTAATTCCACAAGTTAAAGTAAGAAGACTTAGACCAAACATGGAGAGCTATTATGTGTTAAGTATTCAACTGATTTGTTAACTACAGTAAACCAGACCTTTATTGCACTATAACATTTAACTTTATTTAACCTTCCTTACATGTACTTGCATGATCAATAAGAAGCACAAAATGCTCATGGGTGGATTACAAAATGATGTATTTCAGTAGTGGCATGTAAGATATGGCCTGTGAGGTGTGTCCTTACCAGGGATGGAAAGTAACGAATTACATTTACTCACGTTACTGTAATTGAGTAGTTTTTATGAGTACTTAATTTTTTAAGTAGTTTTTCAAATAGGTAATTTTACTTTTACTCGAGTACATTTTAAGCCAAATATTTTACTTCCTTACATTTGAAACCTCCCACCTTACTGAGTAAAATAATATTGATATATAATTATATTCATAATATCGAAAAAATAAAATGCGGGGGGGAAAATGTGCCGGAACTGAAAGGAAATTGCAATGCGCGGGTTTGCGCGAGGAAAGCCATAGTAACCTTGGCCAAACCTCGACGACCTATTCGCGTTTAAACGCAAAAAAGGCAACAACATAGTCATGCAATGTAAAATGTGTCTGCCCGGCCGAACCGATCTTTCAGCGTAGAAGACCTCAACATCGAATCTACGAAAGCATGTGGCGGTAAATAGTCTACACATATAGGCCTATATGTTTTGCCTGTTATACCCGAACGGTATATTTATTGTTGTTGGGTTAACACCTTACGCTGTTAAGCACAATCTGGCTTCATGATATCAATTATTTTCCATCCTGATCACTAACGTTTCAGGTGAAGTAGCCGAAGGTAGGGGAAATTAATCACCTCACGGCTTTAGAGGGCAGTCAGAAATAATAAGAATGCAGGACTTTAGTTTGCGATTAGTGTCTTAATAAATCATCGTAATTTATGTTGGCTATAGGATAACTTGTGCTGGATTTGGTTTATGACTCGTCTTTTTTTACATCAAATAATTGAAAGTAACTAAGTAACTTTTGCTCAAAGTACATTTGAAATGAAGCACTTTTTACTTTTACTCGAGTGCATTTTCAGATGGATACTTTTACTTTTACTTGAGTAGGATTTAAGCAAAGTAAAGATACTTTTACTTAATTACAATTTTTCAGTATTTTTCCATCTCTGGTCCTTACTCATTCCTCATTTGAGGTAAAGAAGTAATTTGCATTGTAGGTGTCAAGACCATCAGACATATGTACTGCTATGCAGTGCACTTATAACAGATCTTTGGTCAGTTGGGATGTGCTGATAGCTGTTAGCCTAGTGCACTCACTGGGCTCTCTCTGTGGTAGGGGGACTGCTGAGTGTTTGCAGGTTAACCGTGGTCCCCGGTCCATCCTCTCTGGGTCTCCCTCTCGTCTGATGTTTCCTCCCTCTCTTACTCATCCCTGGCCTTTCCATCCTTTCCATCCCTTCTTTTCCTCTCTTTCTTTTCTCTCCTTTCTCCTCTGTGCTTCCCTGTTTGTTCATTCAACTTTTCCCCTATTTTTTTTCTTTTTTTACTTCTAAAGATTTGTTTTTCTTTCCTCTTATTCTCTCCCTCCTCCTCACTCTTTCCCTTTTCTTCTTTTTTGAAGTTTCCCTGCAGAAACCCCCTTTTCAGTCCCTTTCTCCCTTGTCATCCCTCCTTCTTTCCACTCTCCGTTTTTTTCCCATCCCCGGGTCGCTATAGCTCCCGCGTTCCATCACCACGACAGTGCCAGAGCTGAGGGAGCTACAACACAATATTATTTCTCAGAGAAAGAATAAGAGAGAGAGAGAGGGAGAGAGATAGATAGAGAGAATGTAATTGTTGTCAGATGACTGGGGAGGAGCAGAGAGCTAGACAGTATAGGAAAGATAATTTGACAGAGAAAGAAAGAGAGAAAGAGAGACAGAAAGGTAAAGAAGGAGTGGCAGAGACAGAGAGGGAAACAGAGAAACCAACAGAAAAGAGATTTAGTGAGAGGAAAGAGAGGGAATGAGAGGGATGGAACTAGACGTTGCTATGCCTACAGCATGCTGCTGAAAAATAAACAGTGTGTGTGTGTGAACAGTGTCTTGTTTCTGCAAGTGTGTGTGCGTGTGTATGTTACACTGTGTATGTGTGTGAGTGAATGTTTCTGCATGTGTATATTTGCGTGTGTGTGTGTGAGCAAATGAGTGAATGTTTCTGCGTGTGTGTGTGTGTGTCAGCACTAGTACACACTCAGTGAGAGATGGTGGTGTTTGAGAGAAGCGGGGTGAGTGTTATTGTTGGGAAAGGTCAGGGTGAACATTTGGAGAGCAGCGCTGCTGTGTTCTGTGGGATGGACAACAGGAAGTTGTGTCTGTGAGAGCGAGAGAGGGAGGCAAGCTGGCTGACGAGAACCAACAGGCCTGGCAGTGGACATTTTCAGTCTCCCACACATGGATTAGGTCTAGTCTTGGACTCAAAGACAACGTTAATGGAGATTTCCATAGTCAACGGCTAGGCGTAATTCTTGTGCTGGAAGCTAGGTCTGTTGTTTAAGTCATTCTCTTTTCTGAACGCCTTTAAAAATGCAGATTATGATTATGCATTACAAATGGACCTACTTGTTGTCAATCATTTTTATGTTCTTTCAATCCCCCTCTTTTTGGGCCCATATCTATCTATCTATCTATCTATCTATCTATCTATCTATCTATCTATCTATCTATCTATCTATCCATATATCTATCTATCTATCTATCTATCTATCCATCTATCTATCTATCTGTCTATCTATCTATAGCAGGGCTCAGAAGCGGTGGAGGACTGTGTGCAAGGGGCGCTTGCGTCTCTATATCCCCCTTTTGAGAGCACAGCCCCGCCTCTTCTCTCTCAGGTGACTTGCACATTCATACATCCACTCATCCATCCATCCATTCATCCACTCATTTACCCATCATTCCTCCAATATTTTTCATCAATAGACATATTGTTATTGGTTTGATAATGTGTATGTGTATGTGCGTGTGTGTGTGTATGTGTGTGTTTGTGTGTCTTACACGTGTTTGTTTTTTGTTTTGGTTTGTTTGTGTGTTTGTGTGGCTCTAGGTGTTTTCTGTCCTGGAGTCGACCTACCAGCATGACAGCTTGAGGTACCTTCTGGACTACTTCATCCCAGCCAAGCACCTTCTGCACAGACTGCAACAACATGCATGTGTAAGGGCCCACCCACTTAGTGACTCTGACTCTCCTTCTCTTCTCTCTGTCTCTTTCTTTCCCTCTCTCTCTGTCTCTCCCCTCTCGTTCTCTCCCTTGAGTGTGCTCTCTGTCATCTTTCACTTTCACACACACTTTCATACACACTTAATGCTGGCTCTTACAGACACACAAACATTGTCTGTCTCTCTCACACACACACACACAGACACACACACAGGCATACACAAGTCTTGCACAAAAGCAGTACGGCGTTCCCATAAGCTCCCCTTTGCAGAGTCTGTTTTCATTGTCGCTCTGCAAAGCTGTCTGGGACGGGAGTTGGAGTGTGAGTCATGACAATAATTCTTTCCATATGTGACTCCCTTACACTGGAATCAAGGCTGGGGGTGGGGGGGGGGCAGATGAGAGAGGGAGGGAGGGAGGGAGAAAGAGAGAGGTTGAGGGAGAGAGAGAAAGATAGATGAAGTGAGTGAGTGAGTGAGAGAAACAGAGAGAGAGAGCACTCCGGAGAGAAAGAGAGAGAAGCATAGAGGATTGATTGAGAAACAGTCGAGATGGAAGCACAGGACAGAACAGTGGAGCACATTGAGAGGAGGCAGAGTGTGGGAGAGTGAGTGAGAGGAGTGAGTATGTTTGTATGTGAGTGTGTGTGTGTGTGTGTGTGTTTGTGTATGAGAGAGAGAGAGAGCGAGAGAGAAAGACTGAGCTAATGTGAGTGTGTGTGTGTTTTTTTTGTGTGTGTGTGTGTGTGTGTGTGTGTGTGTGTGTGTGAGTTCGTGCGTGTGTGTGTGTGTGTGTGAAAGAGCATTGAGATGTCCAGAATACTATGCATGCTCCACCCACCCAGAGAGAGTAATGAAGGCGTGAGAGTCAGCCGAGCTACCGAACATGAAGTAAACAAAATTAAAAACAAATAAAATTTGATGAATTGAATCTCATTCTCTCATGCACGCAATAAAGCTTTTTTTTAATAAAGCAAATGACATCTCACAGCATATAAAAGATACTGTATACAGAGGGAGGGGGATATCAGAGTTATGGAAAGAAAAGGAAAGAAGCAGAGAGAGAGGGAGAGAAATGATGTTGAGAGAGAGAGAGCTAGAGAGAGAGAAAGAGGAATGATGATTAGAGAGAGCTAGAGAGAGAGAAAGAGTGTGAGGAATGATGTTGAGAGAGAGAGCTAGAGAGAGAGAGGAATGATGTTTAGAGAGAGCTAGAGAGACACAGAAAGAAAGAGAGTAAGGAATAATGTTGCTCTGCTGTATATAGCATATTACAGTATACTTAAAGTACAGAAGAACAGAAGGAAGGGGAATGTCAGAGTTATAGAAAGAAAAGGAAAGATAGAGAGTGCTAGAGAGAGAGGAATGACGCTGTTCCGAAGGGCGGGATTCCTGGCGCTAGCCTGATGAGGGTCTCGTGAGTTGTGTAATAGTGCCGGACTCAGGGAAGGGGAAGACGGGGGGAGTGGTGGGGGGTGCGGGAACATGTCATTGGATAATTGGAGGCTGAAAACAGCTCAGTCGATCTGACAGAGTTCAGTCCCTCGGCACAAGACGGCACGGTAAGAACATCCTCTCTCTCTCTCACCTTCTTCATGTTTACTCTATATTCTACGCTTGTTTCTCTCTCACTCTGCCTGTTTATTACACTTTACTTCTTTACTGTGTTTTGAGGAAAGCAAAACTACTCCTCTCACCGTGAGAGAGTTGGCTAATCTACTTCCTTTTTTGTCAGTGTTTGTTATTAATATATTTATGTATATGTTTGTTATATATATTTGGCTGAGCACTGTGTAATCAAGGCAGCAGCCAAAAATCTGTATTTTTTAGGAGTCAGTCTGGTAACTCTGATAAACAACTGAGATACTTAAGTCCTGTTATTATGCAGCGTGTGGGTCTTGTGGTTCCAATTGTAGTTATAACTACAACCAACACAAATTCATTTATGGTGTCAATTTGGTGTAGCATTTGCTGTCACGTTCAACTCGTCTTTGATTATGTTTCTCTTTCCTTCCCTTCTCTTCCTTTTCTCTCTCCCAACCTCCCTCTTTTTTCCAATCTCTATCTTTCTTTTTTCTATCTTTCACACACTCACTTCCTGTATAATTTTTTTTCCTTTGTCTCTGTTTGGTTTGGTTTCTTTTTGTCTTTCACATATTTCACATATTATCTGTGCCTCCCCCCCCCAACCCCTCCTCCACAGTCTCAGTATCTGGGCTGCCTGTTCCTTCACTCCGGCTGGCCACTGTGTCTGGGCGAGAAGGTGGTGGTGCAGCTCTCCACCCTGGACTGGAGGCTCCTGCGCAGTACCGACTTCTACCTCCAGGTCGTGCCCTTCTCCACCCGCTGTCCACGCCTGGCCCTCAAATGCCTGGCGCCTGGCGGACGCAACGTGCAAGAGGTGCTGGTACCCGAGTCACAGCACCCCCTAGTGTTCACCACTGAGTGGCTGCACAGTGTCAACAAGGAGCGTGGCTGCAAGAGAGAAGGTGAGCTGGATGCATGGAAAGAGGAGAAAAAGGAGGAGGAGCAGGGAGGAGGTGCGGAGTCAAGAGAGTCCCAGAGGAGGGAGGATAAGAAAGAGAAAGAAAATTGAGAAATTGGAGTGAAATAGGAGGTGGAAAAAAGGATAGAGAACAAATGCTTAAAAGAAGGAAAGAGAGACTATGGGGAGAGGGAGTTAGACTTTTAAGTGGTTTCAGAGGGTTAGTTGCAACTAGCTTGTTAGCATCAGCTAATCCTCGAACTGAGAAGTTTACTTCCCATTGGCAGGTTATAGACTTGTACCAGTGTGGCCAATAAATCTGGAGCTGTGATTATATTTATCATTGGTCAAGTGGTATCTGCAGCTGAGGTGATAGATTTGTTGTCAAAATAGAGTACCATGGAACAAGTCGTTTTGCTCGAAATCGAATACTAATCACTCTCTCCGGGTTTGTGAAATACCTCCTTAGGTGACACTCACATTGGTGGGTTTCATACGAAGATGAGAAAGATTAGAAAGGAAAAGAGAATGAAACAAATAGTGTATGACACCAGTACACTGAAGAAAGAAGGGGTTAACATACTAATGTCTGGAAGCAGAGCAAAACACAGAGAGAGACATAGAGATGGCCTAGGCGGTGAACATAAGAGGAGTAAATTGGCCATGGAGCAGTGTTTCCCAAATCTTTCATGTGATTCAAAACAAGGCAATGAGGTCTAGGCCAAGGAAGCATTCTTGGTTCAAATTTGACCAGTGGCCTACTTGGTTCTTCAGTGTTTTTTTGTTCCATTATTTTTTTTCCTTTGTTTTTCTTTGGTTCTGTCTTTCCTCATATCCCCCCCTTGCTGTACTCACTAACACCCCCCACTCACCCAAGGACCAAGTCCAGTTTGGGAACCAGTGCGTTTGAGAGTGAGCTTCCCTCAAACATGCCTACACACACACACACACACACACACACATACACAGTTTGGAAACCACTGGGGTTGAGACGGAGGCTCCCCTCAAACATTCACACACAAAACACACATACAGTTTGGGAACCAGTGGGTTTGAGAGTGAAACTTGGTTTTACAAAGGTGAAGTTCAGCAGAGGGCAGAAGAAGAAGAAGTCTGTTCAGAAGGAGAAGCACTGACAGAATGATTACTGAAACAGAGAGAAGTGGCTGTTTGTGGAAGGAAATGCGTTGTTGGCAGCGACTCCAAGACAAGGGAAGTGAGAAAGGTGAAGATAAAATCAAAGTCAGGAAAAAGACAAAAGGAAACAGGCAGCCAGCTAATCTGGAGGTCGGGCACGTTACACAAAAACACCACCTGAATGTGACTCAGCTTAACTTTTAGCAGTCTTACATAAAGAGAGTATAATTTCATCAGAAAGGTGTCTGTTTCATGACTCTTTATTAAATAAACAAACTCGCTGTCACTGGCTCTGTACTGTATCTCTCACTCATTCATTGTCTGTATTCCTGTCCTCTGTTTATTGTTCATACTCCTTCTCTCTCTCTCTTTCTCTGTCTCTATGTCTTTCTCTCACTGTCTCTCTCTCGTGCTGTGTCTGTTACTACATGCCTGTCAATTGCTCTTCTCGCTGTGTCTGACTCTCTCTCTCTCTCTCTCTCTATTTGTCTCTGTAGGAGGAGCAGGGGCATTGGATACGTGTCTCGTGAGCACGGGTGACGGAGTCTTGCGTCTGCCGTGGGTCGAGGTGGTGTACCCCAAATTTATCTGCAACCCCCAGGGTGACGAGCTGGGGGAGCCTGGCAGCCCCAGTCAGATTTCCTCCTCTGGGATGAGGGCCGGCCGAGGCTCGGTTGGAGGCAGTGGTGGTGGCCTGGGCTGGGGATCCTCCTCTGGTGAACTGGATTCCTGGTCGTGGGACGAGGAAGATGATGATGACGATGACGGCAATGACCCAGACGGCACTGAGGGTGAGGCTGCTCTGGTGGCTCTGGCACGCCGGCGGGCCAGTGAGGATGCCCTGGCTGGTCGGCTCAGGGCCCCATCATCTTCATCTTCATCTGCAACGGCAGTAGTACCCCAAGGGAACCGGGAGGGAGATTATGTGGAGCTCCTGGAACCTCGTGGTGGTCCAGACGGTGGGGCAGACCCTTCCCAACAGCGCTACCTGGAGATGCATGGCATTAGTAAGACCAGGACTCTACCGCTCTGCCGGCGCTCAAAGGCCATCAAGCTGCGTCGGGGCAAGGCCTGGGCGTTCGGGCGGACAGATGGTGGAACCGGGGGCAGGTCGGCGGCTGGCGGTCGGAGGGATAGCGGTGGCCAGGCCGGAAGGGACTGGCTGCAGTCGCGGCCCATGCCCAGAGTCATTGATTTAGGCCGTGAAAGGCGCAACCACACAGCACAGGATTTGGATGTGGAGGAGCGATATGTTCAAGATCCGACGGGCCTCGAAAGCAGGGGACTTTATTTGGAAGGGCAAGCCAAAGAGAGAAGGCCTGGAGTGGGCAGAGAGAGGGAGGGTGCTGCCTGCACTCTGCCATGGGAGGAGAGCCAGAGGTCTAAAGGTTTGGCAAGTAGCAGGAGTGGGTCTGAAGGCCGAAAGATGGAGGGGTTGGAGGAAACTAAGGTAACCAATCACAAAGGAGAAAACACTGGGGAGGGCCAATCAGATCCGGACCAAGGATCCCATTCTGTTTTTGAGGACACTGACAAACAGCTGGCTGACTCCCTCAGCAGCGAGGAGTGTCCGTCCACGCCGTTGGCTGAAACACTTGTAAGCCCAGTGTGTCCAGACAACCCATTGGCTGCCACGTTTGGGGAAGGAAAGAGTGTTGCTAGCCAAGTGGCTGCTGGTTCTGAATGCTGTGATTCAGCAAGGAGGGGGACACCACCACAAACAGGAAATACCAAAGAGAACGCAAACTCAGAGAGAACACATTCCCAACCTGGTACGGACAAGGTCACGGAAGAAAAGCATTGTGGGAAGTCGGAGGACAGGGTTTGCCCAAGAGGAAAGGAAGTGAAGTCGGGAGGATTCCGAGCACCCAGGTATGGCTAATGCAGTTGATTTCACCTACTCTGCATGCTTTCCTCTTTTGAAGCCACAGATGTCCATGGTAAAATCTTCATCAGCTAATTCACTTTCAATCCTGGTTGGCTTGGAAACAATTTATTTGTGTCTAACTAAAAATTTAAAGTAAAAACATGAAATTGAGGCCAGACAAGGACACTCTACTGTCTAACAGCTGTTGGAGACATTTCTGATATTGCATAAGACAGTCGACAAAACATCCTCTATGATATGAATGGATATTACTGTCCCGCTGTATTTTGGTTACCACAAAAACAAGTATCTTCACACTGAAAGATGTTTTTAAATGAATGCCATTTTATACTCACATTGGCTGGCTGGCTGCAAGCTCTGCAGAAACCCTTATCTTCTACCACCTACGGTCATTAGCTGTGTTATTTACAGTAGCCCTGTTCTAGGCTATAACAAATGGAAAAAAACGCTGTAGTAACAAAAAAAGATAATTGCATAATAAATCAGAAGTTTAATGGGTGTATTTCAAGAGTCAAGATTCATTTATTGTCATTTTCTCATGCACTTGTGTACACAAAATAATATATCACCCCCCTAGCTTTGGTCATAGGGATTCTATTCTAGTCATACAAATAGATGCCCTACTACTAGGAAAGGCCACAGACATGGGCCGCGCCGCCATATTTGAGATTTGAGCTGACAGGCTGACTTAAAGCAATGCATGCTGGCTTGACTCAGAGGAACTTTAGAACAAAGAATGCTTTGCTTTAAGCTAGTAGCTTAAGCCTGCAGGCAAAACAAATGCTCTCATAGTCAATCTGACCTTTGACCTTTTCCAGGAGGAAGAGGAAGGTCAAAGGAGGGAAAGGGAAAGGAAAGCCTGGTGCCCGTGGCAACCCAAAAGGCAAGGATTTGTCTATGTCAAAAAGCCAAAACAAAGCACCTCAAAATGGCAATGCTACCACTGCTGTCTCCAAACTGCCACTCAGCGATAGCAACCAATCCAAGCAACCAAAGCAGCCTTTAGGGCTGGATGAAGCACCACCTTCAGCCACTGAAAATAGAGAGAAGGAAGAGGAGAAACCAAAGGAAAGCAATAAAGGTTTGTCCTGGTCTTTGTCTCTCTATTTCATGCTAGCTAATTGTGAAATTGTAATCTGTCATTACTGATCATGTGCTATACACCAGCATACAAGATGAAGCATACTTTCTCCTTCCAACTTCTGACTCATTGTCTAGAAATCCTAGGCTGTGTTTCTAAACTGAATTTCTACTTAACACTGGAATGATTAAGGTTCATAACTCCATATTGTACATAGAGGTGAATATCATTGCTGTTTTCTAGTAATCAAAACAGACAGCCCTCCTGATGCAGATGACCAGTCAGGCACACCTGCAACTGACCACTCTTCAAATGTGGAGACATCATCACCACCTCCTGACCAGCCAGATGCTGACTCTCCAAAGACTCCACCCCTGCTCAGGGATTTGGATCCTGAGTTGCTCCAGTCAGGGAAGCTGTTATTGACAGGTTAATCTCTACTTGCATTTCTCTGTCAGAAAATCAAGAAGATTCTCTCACTCATGACCCATGATCGGACTTTTCAGATCCGTCTGCACTGCACTTCACTCTCACTTTACACTCCATCCAAACTATCTTTGGTTCCATGCTTCCACAATTTTCCCATCCTTATTAAAACCCTCCTGTTGTTCTTCTCTCTCTTGCCCCGCTGCTCAGGTACGGTGGACAGGCTCGGCCGGGGTCTGGTTATCACGGAAGCAGACCTTTCAGAGGAAGGTTACCAGGCAGAAGAGATGGCCAGACTTTTGGCATGCTACCATCATATCACCAGGTATCAGTCCCTGAGCAATTATAATAACAACAGTAATAATAACAACAATAATAATAATAATAACAACAGCAACAGTACAGAGGAGATCAAGAGAACACAATGGGACCATTCAGATTGGTTTTAATGAAGGACTAGAACCTGAAACTGGTATACAGACCCTGACCTAATGATACCTTTTGAGTGCATCTGGAAAGTGTTGCTGTTAGCCTGGCCTCATCAATTTGGTTTAAATATATTTTTGAAAACCCATCATCCAGTGCAGTATTGATATATGGAATAACTGTCATTAGAATACATAATATATTATGTACATATTTAAGGCCATCCAGACCAGACATAAAATCCAGACCAAACATATTACGTGGTCTCCTGAGACCATAGATGAACGCTGTTTGTGTTAGACTCTCAGCTGTGTGTTCTTTCAAGGCGATGTTTGAAAGCTGTAAGTGACTGTGTGGTCTTATGTATACAGGCCAGCTGCAAAGGAGAAAGGCCTAACGGTGATCATGGACAGCAGGCAGGCTCCTCCGTCTGAGCTCTGCCTCTCTGCCCTCAAATGTTTCAAGGTTTGTGTATGTGTGTGTGTGCGTGCGTGTGTGTTTGTGTTTTGGCAATGTGTGTGTGTGTGTGTAGGGGGAGCATACGTGTGTGTGTTGCAATAGTGTAATAACCAGTGTATATAATGTTTGTACATAAGAATTATTTTTGATCAAATGGCAAGTGTAAAAGTCCGAGTGTGTGTGTGTGTGTGTGTGTATATGTGTGTGTCTGTGTAGACTCAGGTGTCAGAGGGCCTTGGCTCAGTACTCATTCTGACAGATGAGCAGCAGGAGTCGTCTCAGCCTGCTTTGGATGGAATAGAGGTGTGCAATCAACTGTACTCAACTCCTTTCTTCTTTTTTTCTTCTCTCCCTTTCTCTATCTTTTTCCTTCTCTCTCTCTTTCCCTGTCTCTCTTTCTCTTTCTCCATCTCTCACCCTCTCTTGCTCCCTCTTCTTTCCACACACGCATTCATTCCTTCTTTGTTTCTTCCACACTTTGTTGTTTTTCTTTTCCTACAGATCTCACTCCCTCCTTCTCGCCCCCTGCCCCTCTCTCTGTTCCTCTGTTCTCATTCAGTAGACTTGGGTCTCACGCCACTTCTCCTCCCCTAGCTGTCTGACCTCTCTTTCCTTTCATCTTTCTTCCTCTTTCTCTCCCTCCCTCCCTCTCTCTCTATCTCTCTCATTCCTTCTCTTCATTGGCTGTGCTCCCAGCATTGTTGCTTTCCCATAAGCCATTTCTTATTTGCATGTGCAGTATGTATCTGGTTAGATGTTGACTCCCCTACAATGTTAGCCAATTGTTTCATGACCCACCCCACCCTTCGCTCCTCCACTCCAACCCATATTTCCCTTGCAGGTGCGCACAGTGCGGGGCACAGGGGTCCTTCAGCAATTTGTAGACAAGCAACAGCTGACCACTGGGATGGATGGCGACTTCCAGCATTCCCACTCTGATTGGCTGAACTTCCGACTGGTGAGAAACTACTCAACAGTCTCAATTGTAGAGTCTGTGAGATATCAGAACATCTATTTTGAGTCTGAGAGACATCAGAACACCTATTATGGTGCATGGAATGATAACTTTTCATCGAGTGATTGACAGTTGTGTGAACAAAAATGTTGATTGTTTTTGTATATCCAAACACACTTTGCAAATGTTTTATTTTTAGGGGTATGCTTTCCATGATGTAATAGCTTATTTATTTATAGACAGCTGATATTGTGTTATTGGAAATGTGTGGAAATTCTTCAAAGAAACATGTCAAAGCCGTGCCAAAATAGTGCATTTTAAATTTAAACACTGAAATTGGTGAAGTTGTAAACAGATGACAAAACTAAGGATTTATCCTCTTGTTTGAATCATTCCTTCAGTCTGTTGCCTGTTTATAGCATTGTGTGAGTGTTGTAATCATAGCCTAGCCTTTGCAGAATGTCTACATCTTTTTTATATCCCCAGCTCTCATGAGCCCAGTTATAGAAGCATGGAGTTAAATTAACACTCACATTATATGGACAGCCACAACAAGACAGCCTCAGAGTTTTAAGATCAAACCACCAATATATTTTACTATGGCCACTGCCAGACAGCACCAGACCGGGTTTAGGGAACAAATTGAGACAGTTTATAATCTCTCTCTCTCTCTCTCCATTTGTTTTTGTCTCTCTCTCCATCTCTCTTTATGACGTTTTCTTTTCTCTCGCACACATTCTCTCTCTTCAGAGTTTAGAAAGGCTGACTGAACGCTGTGAGAGCGCCCTCTCTCTGTTGAAGGATGCACTGCAATCTATGGAAAAGGAGCCTTTGCCTGCCAGCATCAAGGTATGTGGCAGATCTTTTTTCTGCATTCTCCTCCCTTATGCACTGTTGACTGTAAAGTTAAAAGTGATGTCCATGCTTAGAAAGGGTGACTGTTGTATTGTGAGAACAGGTTGAAGCTCTGATAGCTACTAAAGATGGCAGGGAGTACAAGGTGGTAAATACTGATTCAGGGTCAGTGGGTGTGTAGTGTGTGTAATGTGGAAGAGTACAGTAGGATTTAATGTTTTAAATGCAGGGAGATGTTACTGTAACACAGTGAAGACACTCACAGCTGTAAGGACACTCACCTTCCCTTTAACACCCCTTACAGATTAACACACTCCCCGAGACTTACCTGTGCATGCACATACAAACCCTCATACGCACAGTGACTGATAACGAGTTTAACATGAACAGATGTTCAATACATGTGCACATACTCACAGCAAATACACAGACATGCACAGACACGCACAGACACCTAAACACCCTTACTTATTAGATCTCTCTGTGCCTCCTAGTCCTCCAACCATGAAGGACATCCTGGTAAATCTAATCTGCTCAAATGGAGAGTAATTCTGGGAAGGAAATGGTGCTGACTCAGTTGTGTTACAGAGATGTGTCCTGTGACGTGTGCGCACGCGTGTGTGTGTGTAAGTTTGTGCGTGTTTGTATGTATGTGTGTGTAGTTTGACTATGTGTAGTCTGTGTGTGTGTTTATGTGTTTGCTGGTGTGAAGTGTGTGTGTGTGTGTGTGTGTGTTTATGTGTTTGCTGGTGTGAAGTGTGTGTGTGTGTGTGTGTGTGTGTTTATGTGTGTGTGTTTGTGTACTGTATGTCTACTGTATGTCTACTGTATTCTCAGTGCTTCGTATCTGTGTCCGGTAAGGACAACCACATGTTGTTCAGCTCAATTAGCTACAGTAAATCACATGAGTCACCAATGTAATCCATTATTAGCCAACTTTGTTGCCGCTCCACAGTCACTGGAGTCCACAGTCATCACTGGAGATAATCCATATGGGGGATTAGGGTTAAAATAAGCCTGAAGAGAAACCCCATTGATGAGCTGGTGCTTTCTTAATGAAGCCTATGTAAGCTCATGACTCGAATGATCCTCTCCATCAAGGAAATATCTACTTAGCTGTGCCGTGAAGGATGGTTTGTGTGATCGCTCTCAAGTTTCTGCTGTTGATGTGAATTTTTATTTTTTACTGCAGTGGTTACAGTGCAGATGGATCTGCAGAGTCAATTTAGCTCAGAAGAATATAATGAAATCTGTAGTATTCTAAAATCAAATGCACATTATGCATAGCAATATATAATGTATTTAATATATTAGGTTTATTTTGCTTTTTACTTTATGAAGCTAATTCCCAGTGGGTCTGTGATTTTTCTCAACTGTCCTTACTCCCAGACGGTCACTGCCAGTGTGGACAAGCACAGGCAGCTCATGACGAGCGTCCTTGCTGACCAACGGCTGACTGAACTACAGTGTAGAGGCGGGGCATGGCTGGCTGGACTGTCCAATGGCACATCTGGACTTGCACAGAAGTCACCAGACTGCAGGTACTGTTGTGAGCGAGAAAAAGATTGCCTCAATGAAATGTCTTCCCCTTTTGTCTCTCTCTCTCTCCATCTATCTATCTTTCTTTCTCTCTCTCTCTCTTCTGTATAATGTGAATGTGACACTCTTGACACTATTCATTGTCCAACACAAGGGCTGCCCTGGCTGTGACTTCCAAACTATATGACAGTGTTGACGATGAACTCCATCATCTTGTCCAAGTATCCAATCAGAAGGGTCGTGACCTAGAAGCACTTGGAAGGCTGGCTGGCCTGGTGGATAAACTGGATAAGGTGAGGCAGACACAGATAGACAGTGGAAAAACAGAGAAAAGAGCCTTTCACATGAAGTTTCACATGAAGATTTTAGTCAGTACAAGTCTGAATTCAGTCAGTATGGGTCATGATTAATTGGATGAATTTGCTCGTGCTCTGAATGCATACAGATGTCTGCTATTTGTATGTGGACAAACTGGGTTATTTTTCTTTTTTGTTTGTGTCTTTTATTTCAATTCCTTTCCATTTGCATCTCTTTCTCCCTCAAATGATGATCTTATTTACACAAACACGGCCGTACACACACACACACACACACACACACACTTTCTCTCAAAAACCATCTCTCTCTATCTCCCCAACCTTTCTGTCTTGCTGTCAGTATGAGAAGGAGATAGGCAATGTTCAGGAGCATCTGGAAGATTTTCGGGACCCACCTCTCTCCCTCAGCAGGCTCTCCCTCAAGCAGCAGAAGTTCAGGAGCTTCAGGGAGTCAGCCATGGTGAGGGAGTATGTGTGTGTGTGTGTGTGTGTGTGTGTGTTTTCATAAGTAGTCACATGAACATTTACAAAAGACATACATTTATGAGCTTGTTTATGTGTATGTATGTTTGTCTATCAGTCTAAATATGCTCATTTGTGTTTTTGTATGTCTGTGTTTGTCTGTGTTAGTGTGTGTGTCAGGGCAACCTGTGTGTGTGTGTGTGTGTGTGTGTCTGTATATATATATATATATATGTGTGTGTGTGTGTGTGTGTGTGTGTGTGTGTGTGTGTGTTTGTGCATGCATGCAAGTGTGTGTGAGTACATTCTGCATTCTTTCCCACCAGATTCTGAGGGTGACCTGGGAGAGTGGGGCACAGTATGTGTCTTCTGTGTAAATCTAAGTCATGCCCAGAGGGGAATTTAAGACACATTTTATCTGTCTCTCTCTCTTTCCCTCTCTCTGCTTTAACTCTTCAATGCTCTAATCTCTCTCTCTGTCTCTCTCTCTCTTTCTCCCTCTCTCTCTGCACTAGCCATAATAGCACTATGACAGGTCAGTGGCCTGGTTGTTTACTAAAGTGATTATCTAATTAGATGGTTAGAAAGTCTGCTGATGCACAGTCAAACACTCACAGTGGCATCCCTAAGATGAGTCTAATTCACAGTTTCAAAGACAGCCAAGATAAGGGGCTTCCAAAGATGGCTGTCCTTGTCTGAGACTTCAGCACAATGATTTATCGTACAACGACACCGAACGAAGTCAGTGTAGTGCAATTAAAAACACTGACTTCTATCTGTCTGTCAATGGACAAATATTGAGAAACAGTTAATGTGTAAATGTAAGGATTCGCTCTTTCTCAAGGAATGAATTGTTTACATGAAAGTCAGACAAAACTTTAGATCCTGTTGAGCGATATATTGCACTGCGGAGCTGCATTTTTATTTTATGCCACTTCAAAAGCCTCGGGAAGCTGGCCGCCAGTCATACATCTCTGCGCTTCGCCGGAAATCGAAGCTGACACACTCCCCGAGGTCACGGGGCTGACCGCTGACTTGACCGCCAAGTGAAAACAGAGGGTGTTCGGTTTCTCCCTTTCAGGAAGCGTTTGGTGGTTTGCATGTGTGTATGTGTGTGTGTGTGTGTGTGTGTGTCTTTGTGTGTGTATGTGGAGTTCCAGCTAGCTTTGAATGCAGTGTATGTTTGTGTGTGTGTATGCTATGAATGTACTATGAGAGTGTGTTTTTAATCACGCTAAGCTTCGAGGGATGTCTGGGAATGCTTGCGGTCTTGTGTGGAGTAGGGGGTTGCTTAGTTCCGTTTTCAAGGTCAGAAGTTTTCACATTTTTTAAACAGCAGACAGTTCAAGGCAGTTTTGTGTTTGAAAAGAAGACTTAAAAAGGAGTTGGAGTGTGAAAGTGTTGTGTGTTTGAGCTTTTTGTTTGTGTGTTGGCTGGGTGTGTGTGTACTCCTTATGTTTTCAATGTGTGTGTGGCCCTCCTTGCATGTGTTCATTGCAGTGTGACTTACTAAGTGTATAAATATTTACATACTGGTGTGTGTACGTATGTATATGGGTATGTTTGCGTATATGTTGCTCTCTTGGATGACTGAGTTCAGGCACTTCTGACCTGGATTGCGACTGGTTTGACATACCTCTCCAAATTGTGCAAATTGTGCAACTCTGTGAGTGTGTGTGTGTATTTATGCAAGCAAGAAATCTGACTGCATATCTCTCAAATCATTCATCACACTTGGTGGGTGTGGTGCAAAAGACTCAGAGTGCAGGGTCAAACTCTGAGGGTCTTTGCATGAGACATGTGAGAGACAACTTTTACTGGACTTTTACCTCTGTAGCATAACAACAAACATTAGTGAAATTCTTCACTGGCAAATTCTTTACTTTATTGTGGTGACCATATTGTCTCTCATTCTGTTTGTGTGTGTGTGTGTGTGTGTTTGCTAGGAACTGAACCGAGATACTCTGGCCGTCATGGGGGAAGTGGAGGGCTGGGGAGAGCTTGAGTGGGCCGGGCTCCCGGCAGTGATTGACAGGCTCCCTCCGATTCGAGAGAAACTTCGGGACATGAGCCACTGTCTGTCTGACTGCTGGACCCAGCTGGACAACACACAGAGACTACTGTCCACACTGACAGAGGTGCCACACACACACACAAAAATATACTCATATAAACATGAGCTACTGTTGGACTCAGCTGGGCAAAACACAGATGTTACTGTTCCTGCTGCTTACTGAGATGACACACACACACACACACACACACAAAGGGAGGAAAGCACACATACTCACATAAACTTGAGCTGTCTGACTGTTATTATTGTTCAACACTCATAGAGACACACCCATGGCCTTAAGCTGACTCTTTTTTCTCTCTCTCTGTGTCTCTCTCTTTCTCTCTCTGTCTGTCTGTCTCTCTCTCTCTCTCTCTCCACCACCCCCCAATCCTCAGGCCTCTCAGTGGTGCGACGTTGTGTCCTCCTCCTCCCCGTCATCCTCATCCCTCACCTCCTGCTCCTCCACCTCCTCCTCCTCTTCCCCCCTCTCCTCCCTGCCGCCCATCCCTCCCTCCCGCTTCCAGGATGCACGAGCTCTGGCCCTGGAGCTGGGTGGCGGGCCGTTACTGGAGCTCTGGTCCCAGACGCTGGACCGCTACCAGCAGACGTTAGCCCAGTTCAAGAGCCGTCTGCTGCAGGCCGAGAGAGGGGGGCCCCTCGACGGGGGTCCCGGGGGCCACGTGCGCGGCGGAGGTGGGGGTGCGGGTGGGGGCATGAGGCCCCTGGGTTACGGAGGGAGTAGCGTATGGGAGGCGTTGGGAGGAGGTGGTGGAGGTGATGTCGATGGGGAGGTGGCAGACTGCTGGACGAGTGACAGCGTCAGCAGCAGTGGAGGGCTGCAGTCGTGGGGCTCACTGGCCTCGCTCTTCCGGCCACAGAACTGCTCCACACTCAAAATCGGAGAGGAGAGGAGGAAAGATGGGGGGACAGGAGGTGCTGGTGGGGGAGGAGGTGCTGGTGGGGGAGGAGGTGCTGGTGGAGGGAAGTTCTTCCAGGCGTTGCTGCATCCCGCAAAGAAAAGCGTAAGTGGAATTATATATTTATGTCTGTGTAAGTGTGTGTGTGTTTGTGTGTGTGCATCTATTTGTTTGTGCATGTATGCCTGCATGTTTGTTTGTGTGTTTCGGTGAGTGAAATGATAGACAGGGTGGCTGGGTGATGGTGGCGCAGGCGGTAGAGGTACCAAGCGACAACTGCAAGGTGGCAGATTTGAGTCCTGCTGTGCTTGACCCCATTGAAGTGTCCTTGAGCAAGATACTGACCCCTACATTTGCATTTAGCAGATGCTTTTATCCAAAGCGACTTGGATAAACATTCAAGCTACAGCACAATGAAAAACTAACAAAGAGTGCATATTGCTAACATTTGCAGTATTTTAAGTTGAAAGAGCAATAGTGCAATAAAAAGTGCAGTATGGAGAGAGATTAAGAATAAGAGATTAAGTGCATTCCTGGTATTCAGAAATTCAAGCCAGGAGATATTCTTGGAAGAGCTGGGTCTTCAGGAGTTTCTTGAAGGTGGAGAGGGTATCTGTTGACCTGGCAGCACTTGGAAGGTTCCACCAGCTTGAGACAACACATAAGAAGAGCCTGGATTGACCTGCGCAGGGTGTTAGCCGTGCTAGATAACGTTTCTTGGAGGAGCGAAGTGGCCGGCAGTGACATAGGGCTTTAAGAGAGTATTCAGGTAGATGGGAGCAGGTGAGCTAAGCAGGTGAGCTAAGGGGACTAAGGGTAGCCAGTGGAGTTCAATGAACAGAGGTGTGACATGTGCTCTTGTTGGCTGGTTAAACCAGACATGCAGCTGCATTCTAGATCATCTGTAGCGGTCTCACAGCATAGGCTGGTAGACCTGATAGAAGAGCATTGCAGTAGTCAAGGCGAGGGATAACCAAGGTCTGTACCAGGAGCTGGGTTGCACCTTGCATAGCAGCCTCTGCCACCGATGGGTGAATGTGAGGCTTACAATATAAAGTACCGTGAGTAGAAAAGCGCTATATAAATGCGGTCCATTTATATGTGTGTGTGTGTGTGTGCCTGCATGTTTATTTATCAGTGCGTTTGTGCATATGTGTTTTGGTAGGTTAAATCCTCAAGCAATTCTTCCAGGTGTTGCTTCGACTAGACAATGAGTGTTTGTATACAAACACAAACACACATGTTTACGCTTGTTTACGTGTGTTTGTTTTCATTTATTTGTTTTTGAGTGTAAGAGTGTGCTTGTGTATGAGCAAGTTCTGTTGGTTAGATCTAACAGTGTGTACCACACCTACACTAGATGAGACTAGAGGAGTGAGCACAGGACTCCCTGGAGAAGTAATGAAGATTGGCTTGATAGGACTTATATTCCAGGCATGTATTGACTTGGTGATGGAATGCAAGCAACCATAAGAGTGTCACACACCCTCACCAACTCCTGTTTGTCGCTCTTTTTTTTCTTCCTCTCTTCTTCTCTTCCACATGCTATCTATATTCCTTGCTTTATCTCCTCTATACCTGTTTTTCTTGTTACTTCCTTTTTTCCTCTCATTCCTTTCTCATCTCTCTTTTTGCATGTT
Source organism: Tenualosa thibaudeaui (assembly GCA_027481765.1). Taxonomy (NCBI): domain Eukaryota; kingdom Metazoa; phylum Chordata; class Actinopteri; order Clupeiformes; family Clupeidae; genus Tenualosa; species Tenualosa thibaudeaui. The sequence continues at coordinate 1,277,958 of JAIFZK010000120.1, forward strand.
TTTCTTCCGCTCTCCACCTCTCTTCTTCTTTTCCACCTTCTCTCTCCTCCTATCCCTCTCTCCCCACAGCTCACAGAAGCTCCTTTGCCTCCTAAGCCTCCCCGTAAGAGGCACCCCAGTTTCGACCTCCAGGCCCTCCTGGCTCCACGCCGCAATGCCGCCCCCACCCCTGCCCCCGCCCCAGCCCCCACCCCAGTTCCAGCCCGACCTCCGGAGCCCCCCGTGGGGCCGTCCAGCCGCAATTCTCCCCTGTCCTGGCTGGGTCGACGGGCACTGGCTGACCCAGTGCTGATGGCGGGCATGGCTGCAGCAGTACCAGGCTGGAGGGAGAGAGAGAGTGAGCCCGTCAGAGGAGGTGGCGTTCTGATCCGCGGCGTGGAAGTGAGCAGCAAGGAGGTGGCCGACCACACGGGGTTGTCACGGCAACACGTGCTGCTGAGCCGTGCAGAGAGAGAGACAGGTGGAGAACGACAGGGGACCACAGCACAGAGGTGTGTGTGTGTGTGTTTGTGTGTTAGTTAGTAACAAGAACAGGAAGAGTGCTGCTACCTTCACTTACACACTCATACTTTCACAGTGCAAGCTGTTATTACTACTTTATTTCTGTTCCTTGGTGGTGACTGATGTTTAAGTGCATTAGTGATTTTTGTTTTTGTGTGTGTGTGTGTGCATGCATGTGTGTGTGTCTATGTGTGCGTGTGTATTTGTGTGTGTGTGCATGCGTGCATGTTCGAATGTGTGTGTGTTTATGAGCATGCAAACATTTGGTCTCTGTGTGCATCTGCATTTGTACAGTATAATGTGGTATTTGTGGTGTTTTTTGTCATTGCACCACTCTCTGCAGGTGTGTGCATGCTAATGTGTCTATGTGTGCATATGTTAATATGTGCTAATGTTTGCACCTTTGCAGTAAGCTGTACATGCAGTGGTGTCGGCTGGTGAACTCGGAACGCCAGTATGTATCCACCCTGCGGGGCGTGGAGGAGCACTTCCTGCCCCAGTTGGAGGGTACCGACGTCCCTGCGGCCCTCAGGGGCCAGGGCCAGGCCCTCTTCTCCAACTGGAGCAGCCTGTGCGCATTCCACACGCAGTGCCTCCTCCCGGCCATGGAGGACGCTCTCACACAAACTCTGCAACAACAGGACTGTTTCATCAAATATGTGAGTAGGGATGCAGTAGGGTCGGGGTCAGGGGTGTTTAATGCTAAGCTTATGATGCTAAACAAACTGCATTACAATTAAAGTGCATTAATTAAATATAATTTGGAAGAGGGTGCTGGGGTTCTGCTGAAACATTGTTTTTGGTTAAAAAATTGTCTGGTTGTCTGTTGTCTCTTGTACGCTCCATATTAAGAGGGTTCAGGTGTTTGATTCTAAACTGCATTGAGATGATGTTTGTCACTAACGGCAGTATGTACAATATTGAATCAGATTGAAATGAATTGAATTGGGATGAATCTAAGCTGCTTTGAACTGGATTTGCTTAACTGATCTGAACTCCCCGGTTTACCCACTGATTTGGATTTCTGAAATCAAGTTGCACTAATCTCGATGCTCAGGTTGATCGATGCTGTTCCTTGTGTCCCCTCTTTACTTGTCCTAAGTCATTGCAGATTCTAACCAACATCTGTCATACCTTAAATAAATAGAATAAAATAAATCTTAACTAGATACAGTAGAGCCAGATGGATTGCAAACAGTAATAAGAGCAACAGGCAATTTTGTACAAAATACAGAGACTGATGTTTTCCCACTGAGCTCTAATCACCTGCTGCAAATGTCACGTAACAGACCACAGTAAGCCTACAGTGACTGGCAGCCTATTGGAAATATAACTAAAACAGAACCAAAACAGTCACTATGAGCTGATCTCAGCTGAATATTTGCTGCATATATAACACAGATTGACTAAAAAGTGTGTGCCAGTGTCAATGATGTTTGTAGGCTTAGGTCTAATTATTCACCTGTCACCTGTCACATCAGTAGGGTCCTGCAGATGTTGATTATGTTTTCTATTGCATTAGGTTAAATAAATATTCATTAACAACTTGAGCAGAATCTTCATTGGATTGTAGGAGAGGTGTGACTTGCAATATGCAATTTTTGTTATCCTTTTGTTGAATAGGGTTAGGCTGCTTCATTACTGACAAGCAGACTCCACATGAGCTAAGTTCGGTAAAAGGAATCCAGGATAAACATTAGCAGGTTGTTAATTCAAACTTACAGTAAATGACCTTGAGTTTATGATGGTTTTATTACTGTAATAGCACTTAGTAGCTATTGAAGATGTTTGTTACCTTACAGCTGTACCTAGCTGAGCTATACAGTGTCTGTTCTTTGCAAGCCAGCTGATCGCACAGTAAAACAGTAGTACACAGTAACAGTGGGGTTGTTTTGGTCATTAAGTTGAGATGGATGGTCGGCCCATGGATCTGCAAATTTTTCCCATATCGGGACCGATATCAGATTGTTGCATCCCTGTTGACCTTTGACCCCCTACTGCTGGATCTTGGCAGCTCAGTTAGCTTTTTCGGAGGCTCATAGACAGCTGTGAATGGTTTGGGTATGTGGACAAATACTACTGACTCGAGCCAAAGCTAACCATTTTAATACTGTATTTATTTTGGTCTGTGGTGTTGAGTGACTCTGAACAAGTATGGAGCTGCAGGTGGCAGACTATCATCAGACTAACTTTACTGAAACAGACACATCTGAGAAAGAGAGAGAAAAGAAGAGAGAAACACAGAGGAAGGGAGAAGAGAGAGAGATAGAGGAAGGGAGTGAGGCGAGAGAGGGGGGATTGGAGAGAGAGAGAGAGACCACAGAAAAAGAGAAAAAGAGAGTGAGTTGGGGGAAGAATGTGAATCAGAATGCAGCTGTGGAATGCTGTTGTTGTGTAGAATTGCAGTGAGTTATCTCTGGAATGAGCTTTGTAATCCTAAGCGCCTCTTTTTTATCTGTCCTGACTCTTGCTTTCCCTCTTCCACTCCTCTCCCTCTCGCTTTCTGTCTCTCTCTCTCACCCCCTCTCTCTCTCTCTTCCCTTTTTTGTCCCTCTTTCCTCCCACCATAGTTTCATTGGGTTAATTTTGTTCAAAAGAAACACAGTGATTTAATGGCAGCATTAAACAATATACAATCATTTGTGTTAACCTCTCTCTCTCTTTCTCTCTCGGAATCTTTTTTCTGTCTCCCCATCTTCCATCTCTCACTCCCTCTCTTTCTTTCCCTCCTTTCAGAGGGAACAGTTCCTCCTGTACTCTCACTACATACACACCAAACCGGACCTGGATTCTCTGCTGGTCAGTCAGGCCACAGAGTTCTTCAAGGTAAGAGCCCATAGACACACTCACACACACACACACACACACAAACACAGAAAGAGAGAGAGATAGACAGACAGACACACCCACAGACATTTACTCACAATTGCATGCCTGCATGCACGCACGTGTGCACACACACACACACACACACACACACACACACACACAAAAACAGGTTAAAGTTGCCATCAAAGCGATACAGAAAGAGAAAAATCATATAATCAAGTCTTCTTTTACTTACTGATTTCCCTGCTCTGGTAGCAGCTACAATTACTGCTAGTTTCTCAATCTTAGGGGTTTAGTTCAAGGACTAAATTACCCTGGGGAAGTATACAAATGCATTTAACATTGTAGGTCAAGCTCTTAGGCCATCTTGACGATAGGATGCCAAGGCAAATAATTTTCTTAAATATTTGTGGGGAGGAAATTGTCTTCATTTCTTCAGTTATGGAAAAAGGAATGGAAAATAACATTTGCTCTGACGTTTCTGTGCTTTATGATTTGGGAATATGCCAACATAATCAAAGGTTAACTGAGAGTTAAGCGGATTAGTCCAAATAGTGAGATGATCTCTGATTCGTGGAAAAAGCTTGATCATATGATCATAGTGGTAAATCACAGAGCTCTCTCTCTCAAAGCTGAAGTTCCTGTCTGGGTGAATGCCAGGCTTTTGAAAAAAAAAGATGACTACATCCACAAAGCTGTCCACAAGGTGGCGATAAATGCATTTGGAATGTGGGGATCCTGAGCTCTTTAGACTCTCTGACCCCAGTAGGTCTTGGCAGAGGGCCTGCACACTGTAAACTTCCTTCAGTGTCTGTAATGAGTGAGACTAACCCAACACAGATGCTGGAGACCAAATAGCAGGACTACTGCTGCTGCTGCCTCTGCTCCTGCTGCTCTCACCTCTCTGTGTTAGAGGCCCAGGAGACCAGCGACTCCTGTCCCTGTTGAACTAAAATTACTGAAGCTAACAAGAGTACACTACACTGTTACCACTTCCTACGCAAACATTTTTGGTTATTTGTTATTTATTTTTGTTTTTTTACTTGGTTAAAGTACTTGAAACTGTTTACCGATCCTGTGGATGAGTGTATGGTCCCGTATTTCATATCTGGCAACTTTTAGTAAAGGTTGTTTTGAATGATCGTTTCAGGCTAGCTGAGCTTCTTTTAGATTTTACCTGTATCTTCAGTAACAGAACCTTGTTTTGTCTTTGCTATTCTCTGAGACTCTCCCATCAAATCCAACTGGGGATGTACAGTTCATGGTTTTATTTTATGGCCTTGTGGTTAGCGTTTGACTGCTACAATAATTATACGCAATCTAAGTTCTTCTGTCTCCCTCTATCTCTCTAACCCCCCCCCCACACACACACACACTCTGAATTCTTCTGTTTCTCTCTTTTCCTCCCTTACTGTATTACTTACTGCCCTCCCACTCTCTTTTTTTTCTATCACTCTCTATCCCCCCTTCTCTCTCCCTACTCTTTATGTCTCCACCTTCCCCCTTTTCTCTTCTCTCTCTCCCTCTCTCTCTTTCTTCATCTCCCCTCAGCTGAAGCTTTCCAGTTTCTACCCCCACTCTCCGCTGGCCTTCCCTGGCTGCCTGCAGGCTCCTGTGCAGAGGCTAGAGCAGTACTGCGAGGCCCTGGAGGAGCTAAGCGGTCTCAATCCCAACCCCGCGCCCGACGCCGCCCTCTCCATCCTTAGGCATGCCCAGCAGCACGGCGAGGACCTGCGGGCCAGCGACCTCATCACAGGGTGTCCGGTGAGAACACCCACTTCAATTATGCATGATGATCCTTTTTGTTTTGATGTGTGGGGGACTTTTAGGAGGGGGAAAAGAGAGAGAGAGAGAAAACAGGGATGGACAGGCAAAGAGATAGACAAGGGGGGAGGGTTGGATCTACCCCCCCTCAACACACAACCCCCCAAAGTTGAAACAGCTGCCTAAATATTTGGGCTTGCCCAAGACATCAAAAACTTGCACCATGGGATGAGCTGACAATCATAGGGTTTTGTGTCATACACTGTGTGTGTGCATATGTCTTTGTGTGTGTGTGTGTGTGTGTGTGTGTGTGTGTGTGTGTGTGTGTGAAAGAGAGAGAGAGAGAGTGAGAGACAGAGGGAGAGAGGAGAGCTTGTGACCTGGTCAGTGGTCAGTGTAAAGGCGCAATATGGTTACACGTTCATGATGCTATGTGTGCGTGTGTGCTTGTGTGTGTGTGTGTAGGTTTCTGTGTCTGAGCGCGGTGAGCTGGTGCGTTTTGGTGAGCTGCTAGTGTGTGGCGGGCCACGGCGGAGGAAGTCGGGCCTGAGAAGTGTGTTCCTTTATCAGCACCACCTCATCTTTACCAAGCAGAGGACGCCCAGCCCCGGACGCATCACCTACAGCTTCAAGCACAGCATCAAGGCAAGCTTTTCTTTAGTCATTACACTTGACTATCTCTCACTCTCTCTCTCTCTAACACAGCCTTGCTCTCACTCTCTCTGTCTCTCTACCTCTTCCTCACTTACTTCTTCTGCACACTTCAGACACAGACTACACACTCACTCTTCCTTTCAACCCTGCTCTTTCACCACGTCTTACACCTAGTATGTATGTGACAATAAACATCCTTTATTCCTTAAATCTCTCTATCATCTCTTTCATCATATTCTCTTTCTAGCTTTATCTGTCCTTTCCTGCCCCCCTCTCTTTCTCTCTCTTTATCTCACTTGCTCTCTCTCTCTCTCTCCTTCTGTCTACCTCTCTCCCTTTTCTGTCTGCCAATCTTGATGGTTCTCTTGCTGTCTTTTTTTTTCGTTCTTTCTTTCCATCTCTCTCTCTCTCAGACACACACACACATGTATACACATACACACACACACACACACACACACAAACATATGAGTTGTTTGTGTGTTTGTCAGGGTTCAATAAGTTCAGGATTCAAGTATCTCCTTGGTCGACTCCTCGGCTGTTCTCAGGCCAGCATCCTCACGACTCCTGGAGGATTTTGTCCTTTTTTTTGCTTTCAGCTCTTGCCCAGACATCAATCAGGAGGCCTCACTGGGTCCCTATTGCCATATGTGTTTGTATCTTGACCCAGTTTGAGTTTGCTGTGACCCACATTGACTCAGAGCTGCACATATCTATCAGCATCCACCATGACCCATCATCGCCAGAAAAGTTTCCATTGAAGTTGGAAACTGCAAACTTATAATCTGTACATTTTATTTAATTTTTTTGTTACTGAAATAAGAAAGTAGATATGTGTCCAGAATTAAAAATAATGGATCTGGTTGTTATTTTTTCCTCTCTCTACACACACACACACACACACACACACAATATCATACATTCTCACACACACATACACACTTATTCTGTCTCTCTCTCTCACACACACACACACAATCTTATACATTCTCACACACATACGCACACTTTTTGTCTGTCTGTCTCTCTCTCTCTCTCTCTCTCTCTCTCTCTTACACACACGTGCGCACACACACACATATGCTCTGTCCTGGTGCAGACGGGTGAGATGGGCCTGACCCAGAGTGTGGGTGAGGACGGGCTGAAGTTTGAGGTGTGGGTCCGCCAGGCTCCGCGCACACGAGACTGCCTGACCCTGCAGGCCCACAGCCCAGAGGACAGGGCCGCATGGGCCCATGACATCGCCCAGCTCCTGTGGACACACGCCATCAATAACACAGGTAACATACACACACACTCTCTCTTTATCTCTTAAACACACACACATGCATATACTGAATGAGCTTTTGTACATATACACATGTACCCACAAATACACACACGTACACACACACACAGTCACACACACAGACACAGACACACAGACAGATTTACTGTAGGAGGCAAGCATGAATGTGTAATGTTACCCTGTCACACTGGGTTGAGTCCAACAACAACTCATTTACACCCATTCACAGCTATAGTGCTTGCCAGCACCGCTTGAAATAATCTTGAAAGTTCTGAATTACATCATAGATCAAGTTGATTACCTAGTATTAGCATATTGATTAAAGTATATTGGTGATTATACTGTACATATAATAACTTCATAAACTATAATTATTCATTAACGTTCATTAGCTTTGAAGTAGGTAATTGATTTGTAATTCAGCGCAGCGAACATATATTTGAGTTTCACCTTCACTGAAAGACCATCCAGCTTGTTTTCTTTAACGTTAGTCCTTCTCTCTGACTGAAACGGCTCTCCCTGATTGCTCCCTGATTACTTAAATGCCTTGTGTTTACACTAGCTGCTATTGTTTCTTAATGAACTCCCTTTCTTTCAATTTGATTTGCTCTCTATCTGACTCCCCCTCTCCCATTCTCTTTCTCTCTCTCACTCTCTCTGTGCCTCTGTTGTACTCTCTTAATTTCTTTGCAATCCTCATCCCATATTAATCTTTCTCACTCTCTCTCTCTTTCTCTTTCTCTCTCTCTCTCTCTCTCCCTCTCTCTCTCCTCTCTCTCTCTTACCATCTCAGAGTTGTGTCTGAAGGAGACTTTGTGTGTAGGGATGAGCAGTAAGCTTCTGTTGGACCTGACAGGAGCTCCTACTACAGAGATGGATTCCACTTCTAGTCTCAATGACCGGGGTACGAAAACAAGCATGCCCACACACACACACACACACACACACACACACATACATGCACACACTATACTTACAATGAGACACAGACACACACACATTAACACAAGACCACAGACACAAACAAACTCACCTGTTCCTCACTCAGAGTCTGTAGCACATCAGGAAACACATCTGCTACACATCTGCTATACAAAGAACAAATCAGAGGAATCATGCGTTTCTAAACTCTCCACCAGGTGTCTCCCTACACATGGCAGGTCATGCCATCAGGCTGAATTATGTCTCTCTCTTTCTCTCTCTATCTCTTGCTCTCTCTCTCTTGCTATCTTTCATCTGCTTTTCATCCTTCCTTCTTTCTCTCTAGTTCAGAGTAGCTGCTCTGACACTTCCTCTGTGGGGAGTCAGAAGGAGGGAGAGTCTCCATCCTCCTCCAGAGACTCTAAAAGAAATTTGTCTCATTCTCAGGTAAGAGCTACAAACATTTCTGGAGCTCTGACTGTTTGTGTAGATACATCAGCGTGCAAGAATATTACTGCAGCTTTTGCCAACAACCAAATCCACTCTGCCTAAAATACAGTGTGTGCTGTAACTGTCTATTTTACTCTTTGTGTCTTTTTTTGTCTTACAAGCACATCCACCCACACGCGCGCACACACACACACACACACTGACACAATAATGTGACACTGATGTGGTACGACTGTATTTTTTTTCATCCATACAGAGTACATCACCTTCTACTGCTGTCTAATCATCTCAACTTCAAAAAGTGAGCCACCCCCTCCCTCACACACACACACACACACGCGCGCACACAAATCATGCACATCATCCACCTCACTGTGCCTTTACTCACACACACATCAAAGAAGTACCTCTGCCTCTACACATCAATGCTTCAGTGCTCAATGCACTTGTTTACTTCATTTGTTTGCTACTTTTTGTTGCTTATTTCATTTCTAACTCTTTCTCTTTTTCTCTCTGTCTCTTTCTCTCTGTGTATGTCTCTCTATTTCTCTTTGTGTGTAGAAACTGGACTTGCATACACATCAGGACTCAATCCCACCTTTTCTCTCTCTTTCACTGGATGGATAGAACTGGATCTGTACTGAACAAAAATGGACTAAGAGGGGGCTTTATGGACTAGAATGTGCCAGAAAAAAAAACACAGAAAATCACCTGAGCTTCCACAAACTTCCATTTGGGCTCTGACTGGTGACTGGTGACCAGGTACCCGGTAATGAACAGTAGCCGCTGATGAATAAATGGCCTGTTCATTCATGCCTGGTCCAAGTAAGAATGATAAGACATGTTGTAAGAATGTTAAGCTATGGGACCAGGCATGTGTGGATATAGATGATTGTGTAGGAGAGCTGCATAGCATAGAAGTATGTACAGGAATTGTTCAGCACTGGCCATGTCACACAAGTGTGTGGCTGTCTTGTGTTTGTGTGTGTATGTGTGTGTGTGTGTGTTTGCGTGCAGCTGTCAGAATGACTGACTCATCTGACAGCACAGTTGTAGATGTGTGTGTGTGGGGTGTGTGTGTGTGTATTCTGCTACATGCACATTCTCGGTGTGTGTGTGTGTGTGTGCTTGCTGTATGGCAGGCGTGAGGAGAGATTAAACCCAAAGCATGACAAAAATAACGACGGGCCCCAGTGATCAGAGGTGCAAGGCTCCTTTTTTGTTCCACGCGCCGCAGTCGTCTCTCAGTGGGAAGAAGGGAAAGAACTCCAGCTTCACTTTTCACAAGGGGGCCTCGAGTCTCAAACCCAACCTTGCAAGCACCATGCAAACCCCAGTTTTCCCAAACACCTCAATTATCAACTAGAAACTGCAGTCTTTTACTTATGGGTGCTGACTTAACTCAAGCTCGCTTGTGCGTGAATCTGTGTCTCCAGGGGTGACTTCATGCACAGAAGAATGTACTTAGGGCCTAGTTTATTACAGGTTTACTTGGATATCAGTATTTCCAAAAAAAATGTATGTTGCTGATCTAATAGGCTCTGGTGAAAAATATGTCCTTTTATATGCCAAAATAATATTTCTCATCAGCTTTTTATAATCTTTCAGTACACCAGCTTTGCCACACATTTTTGAATGATGTCAAATCGGCATCAGCAAACCTGTAGTATATCAGTGCCTGAGTGGTTCCTACGCATGTGGAAAAGTAGAGCCGTAAATCTGACAGAATTGGATGCCTAAGAAAGTGATGCATGTCATGTCATCAGATTTGGATAATGCTGATGTGAAGATGGAGGAACTAAGTGAGATTGCAGTGGGATGTGGGGAGAAGTGTTGTCAAAATGAATGCTCTGCAGAGCTTGAGAGAGACATCAAAGAGCTATGGTTACTTGTGGAAGGAGACCTTAAACGTGAATGCCATGGGCACACATTTTCACATGAAAACACATGGAGAACGAAGAACAGAGAATTGTAGATCTTGACTATCATATGAAGAAACTTTCTTTTTTAACATTCCTAATAGCAAGAGCTGAGGCCCACCCGATCGGCTTTCATTTTGAGGTGCATGATGGGGGGAGCCTTATCCTCAAACTAAGTACAGAGTGGTGTGTGTGTGTGATTTGCTGTTCCCTCTCCACATAGACTTGGATGCTTTTGTCTGCCCCAGAGGAGCCTCTTTACTATGGGCAGGAGGAGAGGAGGGGCGAGGGTGAGGGTGGAGAACTTTGCACTAATCTCGAAACACACCACTGACAGCTCTCCCAGTACCCTCCAACGCAAACCACTCAGAAGGACCACGATCGAGTCTTTGGGATGATAGGTTTATTGTTTGTTTCTCAATCCCCTCTCTCCTCTGTCATCCATTTGTTGAAGTCTTCAGCATGTTGAGTTCGTCATCGACACACCCAAACACCACCCCTGCAGCTCTTTCACAGCAGTGATCCAGTTTAGCATTAATCTGCCCTGCTCGCACAGGATTCCTGTCTTGTAATCTACTCAGCGATAACATGGTCCGCCTTGCCCGTTGTGGGCTAACAAATCGCCTCTGCCACTGCTGCACGGCTAATTCACTTTTGGTGGACCCGGCAACCTAGTGGTCTCTTTTCCCCTGTGTTCAAATTACCCCCTTTTACTGTCCCAAGCTGTTGACCCATCTCATTACAGTGCACGATGGATACTTCTCTCTCTCTCTCTTTCTCTCTCTCACACTCTCCATCAGAGTTGTTGCTGGAGAGCATGCATGGAGTCAGAGGAGGATATTGGGGGGGTATTATGGTTTTACATAAGAATGCAGTCACTCAGTCTTGCAGAGCTCGGAATGTGCCTTAAAGCTTCCCTTACCTGTTCGTAGTGGATTTGATCTGTCTTGTCTTATACCGGTAGCTGTATGGTTTCACTAGATTAAAGGACGTAGTTGAGTTTTTAAGCCCCTCACACACATACTCGTATACTCACATACACACATACAGAGAGAGAGAGAGAGAGAGAGACAAAGCTCAGAGTCAGACCCAGAAAATACTTTCCACTGTAGACTGTTATACTCTTATATGCTTTCTGTAAAGACTTTCTTCTATTGTTGAAAAAGAGAATTGATAGGTCTTGGCAAAGGTTTAGTGTTACAAATGTAAATACTGTACTAGAACTATTCACAAGAGAAGATGACAGTCAAGAGAAGGAAAAATAATGGTGCCAATTTTTAAGCTTTTTTGTTGTTGTTTGCTTTAACCATAATATACAATGTTTACATGTTTTTACTCATATTTTTTGTTGGTGGGGGGGTGACTGCATGCCCTATCTCTACTCAATTACACTGCTTTGTACTTGATAACCATTTGTACCTGAGTGTGTGTTTACTTGTTTCTGTATTACAATAAAAAGAATTGGACTGAATTGTGTTGGAATGAAACTCTGTTGGCAAGTGGAAACGTTGGTGCCATACCATGCATACTCCGTGTAAAACAGGAGCGCAGAAAAAAACATCATAGAGTAAAGTTGTCATTTCTTAGTTAGGTCATTGGAGACCCACCAAACAAAAATAATGAAGACCCTGCAAACAACAACCCCCTAAAGTGTGTGAGCTTTCACGGAAATGTGAGAGGGTGTGAAGGAGCAAAAACGAACAACAGCGAAGGAGGGAGTTATAAACACAGCAATGGAGAGCAGAAAGGTAAGAAGAGAGAGAGGGGGAGAGAAAGAAGGGAAAGGGAGAGAGGTGAGAATGAGGTATGGGGTATGATGGGGAACAGTGAGGGGGTGAACAGATAGAGGATTAGTCGAGAGAAAGACAGAGGGTAGAGGATGGTAGAAAGGAATGATGGGAAATTAGAGAGTGGAGAGGCGCAGACAGAGGGGCACAGTGAGGGGAGACAGAGAACAAGTAGAGAGAGAGAGAGACGGAGAAAGAAAGAGATGACAAAACAGAAGGGGAGTAAAAAAGAGAATGAGAATGACTGAGTGAAAGAGGGAGGGGAGGGAAGTATTCCAGAGGGGTAGACAAGTTTTTTTTTTTTTTTGTCTAGATAAAAATCTGAAGAGCGAGCCAGTAAAGAGGGAGAGTGTGAGAGAGAGAGAGAGGGGTAGAGGAGAGAGAAAGAGTGATCCAGAGTGAGGGTTAGAGAGAGAGAGGGGTAAAGGGGGATGTTGACAAAGCAGAGAGACTGTGGTGAACAAAGAGAACGTGGGGAGAATGAGGCGGGTGAAACATCAAAGGGATTTTTTGGGCCTGGTTACCGGGACAACAGACATTTGCATGCGATTAGCTTTTTACATCATATTAAGAGGGGAAGGGGCGAAGGAGAGAGGGGAGGGAGGGGAGAAAGAGAGAGAGAGAGAGAGGGAACTATAGATCATAAAGGGAAAGGAGTAGGAAGGAAGGAGACAGGGAGCAAGAGAGAGAGAGAGAGAGACGGTGGTGACACACACACACACACACACACACACATTGACTTGGCGACTAACAACCAAACGCTTGTCTGTGAAGAAGCCAGTTCACGTGTGAGGTATGCAAATGATTACATTAAGCCTCTTGTGCAGGGCTAAGATGATAGATGGATATCTAACAGGGCTGGACTTTTTTTGTTGTTCAAATGTTTCTCAGGGCTTGTGTGCCATTCCTTATCTGTGATTATTTGCTGAAGTGGGTTGTGTTGTCTTTGCACTTTTGCAGCGCACTGCACTGTCTCGCCTGCTGCTTCCCCAGTCAATATATTACATACACCCGCTCCCACATACATCATGGTCACACCCTGCAGGCTACATGTGCACTCACAAAATGCTCCAAACAATATGCTCAGACACACTCTCTCTTTCACACACACACACACACACACACACACACACACACACACACCACATACATATATGCACATGCATACACACACATGCACCCCCCTCCCACCCTCCCTTCTGCCTTCTCTCTGTCTCTCCTTTCCCCCTTCTTTTTTTCACTCATTCACTCACTCTGCCTGTCTGTCTCTCTTTCTCTCTCCTTCTCTCTCTCACACACTCTTTCACCCCCCATCTCTCTTCCCCTCTCACCCCTCTTTCTCTCACCACATCCCTCGTTGTTCCCTCTCTCCCTCCCTCCTTCCCATCCCTCTCTCCCTCTCTCTTTCCTTCTGGCCTGCAGTGCTGCATGTGATGCTTCAGTGCCCTCTGTATTGTGGCTGTATTGTGCTGAGAGGCATCGTCATGGCGGCCGTCGCCACGGATCCATTGTGCTGGTGAGTATTACAGTATCAATACCCTGACACTGCGACAAAGGGCCAACAGCCTCCGCCATCTCACTCCTCCCCCCGTGCTCTGCCTCATCCCCTCTTTTCCCCTCTGCTCTCTCACTCTTTCTTTCATTCTGTCTCTCTCCGTCTCTCTTTCCCCAGACCCAGACCATCCCTGTCTTCTTCTATCTCTACCCCTCCGCCAATCGATTTCCCTCCATGTCCCACTAAATATGTATATATTGATCCCTCTCTTTTGTCAAACAACTCCCCTCCCTCACTTTCTCCTCTTCTCTGCCACCATTTCTCTCTCCCCACCTCTCTTTTTCTCTCACATCTATCAGATTTCATTCTCCATGTCGCTCCCCTCCCCTCATATCTCACTCCATCTCTTTCTCTCACTCTAACCCCTCTGTCGTTCTCCATCTCTCATTTCATCTCACCCACCACCCCCTTTCCCTCCTTCCTCTCTCTCTCTCTCTCTCTCTCTGTGCCATCTAACCCCCTCCCTCACTCTCTGCCTGTTTTTTTTCCTTCTTTTTTTGTTTGTCTCTGTCTCACTCACTCTCTGCATATTAATTGCAGCATTTCTGCTGCGGAGGAGAAAACAATCAAAACGTCAGGGGCGGGTGATGATGCTACTGTAACACACACACACAACACACACACACACACTTTTGACACAGACAGACATACACAAAAATGCACATTGGTTGCATGCATACAAACACACACGTATAAACAATACTTATTTATACAGACAAAAAAAAACACCTTTTCGCGAACCCAGATAGATACACACCCATATGGGCACATATGCATATCTGCATACATTACTAGCACAGACACAAGCATAGACATGCAAAAGCCCTGCCTTCAAACCTTGAAAAGAGAGAGAAAAAGGTTTGACCAAATTAGCACCTATAATTAGTGTGAGATATGTGTTGGATAACATTTTGTGTCAGGAGGAGGATATATGTACATGCAGGTCATTAACACTTCCTCCTACAGTTAAATATTCAGAATTCAGAGGATACGAGACAAAGGTTGTACACATGTGGATATTGTTCATTGTGATACTGGTCATCATATAAGGGGAAGGAAAAAAATCTGACATTATAATTATATTAAGTGTTGGTGTTGTCATAGCCTATTTGGACCATTCATGATTGGATTTTCTGATTTTCTTTTTTATCTATCTATCTATCTATCTATCTATCTATCTATCTATCTATCTAATTTTGGGAAGAAGAAGGGGGCGACATTATGTGGCACCGCGCGGGCCAGTTTGAAGCAGTGCACCTGCGCAGCCTCACGTGAGCGCAAGCCGTGGATAGCCCGCATGTGCTCGCGTGAGCTGTGAAAATCCGCCCGGGGAGACATGGAGGAGTCAGAAAACTTTCACACACTAAACTTCCGGCTTGCAACGACACGTCTCGCACTCTGTAACCGCACAAGACAACTGCAACTTTCCTGCACCTTGATTTCTCAAGAGGATCACTTTTTTGCATAGAAATATTACAATTACTTCCCACAAACACCAGCGAATGCACGCTTCACTGCTCACCTGGATCGTTATGGCAATACACGAATGTTAAACAAAACTTTTTCACCGTCTTCACTCGCAGAAACATGTAGCCCAAACTGATTTATTGGAAATGTTTAACCATATAGCTATGGTTACACTAAATACTCCCGAACAGGAAAAATCTAAAACGCCACACGCGTTTTGGTGGGGGAAAACAAGGCCATTCGTATCAGTAATAGTGTAATACAAATTTGAGACGTGTCCCAAATGCACTGCTAAAGCCTATCCTCCCGTCCTATAGATCAGATGCTGTGTGAACGCGAGAGAGTGATAGCTGCCCCGCATGTGGGAATGTTTTAAAATGGTGCCCGAAAGAGTCTAATTACATTTGCATCCTACATCAGACTCTCCTCTATCACCGCTCCCTTTCTCTCTCTCTCATTCACTCACTCACTCACTCACGACTACACAATAAATGGATCTTTGCGAAAAAAAATGCAAGAGAGACGTGCAATAGAAGAGGGGAGGAGGAGGAGAAGAGAAAGAGCAAGGGAGGGGGAAACAGCGTATGCTTGTATACAACAACCCCGATTTCCATTTTTTTCCCTAACTCGTAATGTATTTAATTCAAGTGAAACGTAATCATGACGTGTCTTGTCATTAATCTCCTCGTCGCCTCTCCCGTAAGTACATTGAGCCTTACTTTCATCAGGAATATGTAGTTAATACATATAAATCTATCAATATTTATATACATGCACCTTTATAGATGATAAGATGGATACACTCCGTTCGATAGTCCGGCTACAGGCTTCCCAAAATTACATACTTGTAACATTTACAAACAACCAAATATCTGACGACGACTTGTGTATAATCAGTGTAGAACCACCATCACCATTTCCTAAACAATTCATAGTTACATGTTTATTTTTTCTCAATATAGTAGTTCTACTCTTTCATCCAGCTAGCATGCGTACGGTCTGAGTGATTGGCGGGTCATATATGCGTGCTGTGCAGTGCATACATGTAGCCACACACACTTGTGCACTTTGGTGTATGTCATGTATGATGCCCGGTTATGTGCGCCTATCCGACCGCCAGACTGTGTGCTCCAAACTGCCGGCGACAGTGATGCGATTATGGAGCAAGAAAATGTCGCAACTTTAGATTAGGCCCAAATTAGTTGCATTATAGTTTTAAAACTATAATAGCACATGCATATTTCCTAACTAAGGTGTAATCAGCCTTTAAAAAAAGTGTTAATATCTCCGAAGTCGGGCATAACGCATCGTCTGTTAAATAATAACCATCGAACTTTTACAAAGTTTCCGCAGATGTGTTTCAATCTGAATGTTGGAACTTAAATGTAGCAACGTGCACAATGCATGCTCTGTGATTGAATTATAGTAAGGTATTTGATTGTAAGCGAGAGAACATAATGCTGACTACATGAATCAAAAACATGCTGCTGAACTTTGATGGATTGTATTTGTATTTTAAAAGAGTACTCGATGTACTGGACATGTCGAAACGTGAGCTTTTGGTGTTAAAGATGACGTTCTCTATCGACGCAGTTTCTGTAAAGGAACAAGTGATGAATGATTTGAGGACTGTGCATAGCGAATAAATCTTAAATGTAGCGGAGTGATTAGCTTGGCTAATTCTTTTGTTGGAAGATGCGTAAAGTATGGCACAGATGGAAAAATTTCGACTTTTGCCTGCCTACGACCGTCAATTCCAAGTTTCGCTACATTTCGTAGTTATTTGACATGAATAAAGCTACTTACTACCTACGATTACTACAGCCCATCTTGTCCTAACGTCACCTCTTTGGAGTAGCGTACTAGCTCCGGTATAGTCACCTCTTTTGACGCCAGTGTTTTCACTTTAAGTAGCGAACGCGTAACTGTAACACTGTATCAATTCATGACACGAATTAAGTTGTTTAAATGTACAACGAGTCGGTTAAAGTGGGTTTTTAAGAGTATCTGTTTAGGTCAACCGTCAAAAGTTGTCCATTGCCATTCACCAAAGGGGCTGGTTGGTTGTAGTTCAGCTATTTTTGTGATGGTGGATGGATTGGCAGTGCAATTCAAGATGAAACCCATGATGGCACTTTCTCCTGCTCCCTTCGCATACTCGTGTCCTTTCCCCTCCCTTAATCTTTTGTTGAAAGAAATTCAGGAAGAAAATGGACCCGGCGTACAGTCAGATCTATATGCTAGCTCAGCGCCCCGTCATTCCCATCAGAGCGTTTACAAATAAACGTCCGCCGATTACATAAATATTTGTGTAAGATATTGTTTATAATGTTCTTTCTGAGCGAAGATGGTGTTACAAACATGAGTATCGAAGCGTTTAAATGTCGTATTGGCGAGGATTGCAGCCCGGCATTAGTATTTGTTTGTTGGCAATTATTTATTTCATTAATGTACCTTTTTAATTGAGATGGCCGCGAGAGAGAAGGGGAGAAAAGCGAGTGAAAATGGTTGCACGTTATTGACGCACATCACAGGGGCGCGAAGGAAATTCCTCTCGAGATAAGAAGCAGACGTGTCATCTATGTCGCCCGGATACACACTGCCGCCCCATAGCACAAAAACGTTCGAGAAAATTAGACTGAAGTCATCTTTCATATGAGGCAACATTTACAATAAACTCCTTTCGGCCAAAGGGTACTGAATAGTAGAATAATCTTCTTAAGGTCTGACTTAGGGTACAGTTTTGCTGTCTTTCAGAGGTCCTCTTAGCCTGCCACTTTTATGTGTGTCTCTGAGGCATTCCAGTGTCTGTCAGGGAGTGAACTGCTGTTATTCAAGAGATTCTTATTTTAAACCACCCTCAAAGTTTTTTTTTAAGAAAGTGACATTGTGGAATATTACTTTTAAACTACATGAAACTGGCACCTTCGCCAGTTCACCTTCAAGCACTTTTCCAAGTGCACATACACACCAGAGCTCCTGCTTTCTTGAAGGGTAACTCTACTTTAGAGTTTACTCACCAAACCACTGATTACTTTAATTGCGGCAATTAACACTCTGTTGGAGAGAGACACGGGTATACACATTGCCTCCCCACAGCGAAAGCTTAGCTATACTGACCTTAAAAACAGAAGGTGAAGTTTGTGTTGTAGTACAACGTATTATGCTCATCCCCTTTGCCCGTTTGTTGCTCTGAGCATAGAACTACCCTAAAATTAGTCACAACAGCGCAACTGAAAGCACCGTGCAACAACGCTGGACATCCGGCAATTTTGTAATAATGGTTATTGTGATGAGTCCATTTGGGGAGCTCACTTGCAGACCGTAAACAGATGGCATATAAAGACCTGTTGTGGAGGAGTTTAACCACAATTGAAACAGCAGATTGGTCTGCTTTAGGTCATAGACACCATGTTTGTTTTGTGCTTTGGACAGACTAGTTCCCTTGCACAATCGCAGCACTTAAAATAAAATGATGCCTAAATTTGGGCAGTTATGCCTTAGGAGGAGAAATTAACAGGCCAGACGAAAGCATCACCTTTTCATATTCATAGCTTGAAGCTGACATAACCAAGTCTTATGACATCAACTTGTCACCATCACTTGTACTGTACAGCAACGTATTGCACGTTTTTTTTTTTTTTTTTTTCAGCTGATATCCGATCTGAATCAGAGCTCTTGAGTACGTTGTGTAAGTGACGGGGTTCCTGTGAAGATTCACAGTGCCCTTACAACATTGGAACTGGGTCAGGACATGGCAACGTCTTGTTGTCCGTGTTAGACAGAGGTGCTGTCCAGATGGAGAAGCCCAGTGCAAAGTCAAGGGTTGTGCCCAGAGCCTAACTGCATGGCTACACAGGATTTATGTTCTCTTTAGAACTGAAGACAAACCAAGCAAAGAGGTGAAAGCTGTGTGATAAGCGCATGTAATATTACCATAATCAGAAATGGTTGTCCATATTTGTGTATGTTTTGCTACCATCCCAAAGTATTTTACACAAGGAAGGGCAGTATGGCAAAGGTAAAGATATGGTAACACTCAGCTGAGTAGCTGCCTATCTCTCTCTCTGTCTGTCTTCAACTTTGTCTGTCTGTCTCTTTCTCTCTCTTCCCTTATTGACTGACTGACTGTCTCTCTCTCACACGCATCCATCTTCTTGCGCCTTCACTTGTTGCACACCCAGCACATGTCAGCATTTGACCTACCATGTTAATTGTGATGTGTTATTATGGTCTTTTTGTGTCCACTATCGGCATGACAAAGCTGCTGTAAGGTAGGGCCTGTGTAAGGCCCTGTCCAGTCCAGCATAGCAGGATCTTCTGCTGGAGGAGTAGAAAGGATTAGGTAGGGGTGCTGTATATGTATGAGTGTGTGTGTGTGTGTGTGTGTGTGGTGCAGGGTGAATATGTTTGGGTTAAGTACTGTCAAGAATTTACTCGTCCTTCATTGATGCACTTCTGTGAATTTAAAAAATTAAAAATCAGCTTCCCGGCTCTGTCTCATTCCACTAAAAAACATTAAGCAGCAACCAGCTGTGACGCTTTAAATAGAAGCAGTTAAGTGAGGGAATGCCCACGGAAAATCTTTTTACTGTAAAAAAAAAAATTCTGCATGTGGGTATATATTTAAAAGAAGAGGTGAGGGCTCTTTCCATATGCTCTGACATAAAAGGGTTGTCTGAGGGTCAGACGAACCAAGTGTAAAGCCAGTCATGTCTGTAATTATCCATCAGGTACAACTGATCCCATGTCAGCCGGCATTGAGCAGCATGAGGGAGCATATTAGCACACAGCCAGAGAGGGAAAGTGTGGTCTAGAAAGAGGAGGAAGAGGATAAGACAGCGTGAGAAATAAAGGAGTGTGCTGGAGGAGTCCTGAGACTACGAGGCAAGATCAAAGTACACCCGTGGTGTAACAGTGGGTGAGTGAGAGAGATGGATAAAGTTAGAAAGAAAAATGTTGAGAGTGAGAGAGAGAGAAAGAAAGGGAGGAGGCAGGAACCATGGTGTATAAGTGGTCAGAAGTGGGGGGATATAGAAATAGACTGTACATGAAAACAAGTGGACATCCTCAGGTGGGGAAGCGAGAGAGGAGAAGGAATTGGGGATGACAATAGGGGAAAAGAGGACAGGGGAAATGTAGAGAGAGAGGGAAGGAGGGAGGGAGGAAAGGAAGAAGAAGGGGGTAGTGTCTATAGTGGTGAGAGGGAGAGTTCAGGGAAAGGTGAAGTACAGGAAATGAATCCAGTCTGCAGGGAAGTTTTCTGTGTGACCAGAGGCGGAAAAAAAGCAGGCCAGATTTATAACATTATACACTATCAAACTATTTTTACCACCTACACACATTCACACAAATACTCTCTCTCATACTCTCTCTCACTCTCTCCCTCTCTCTCTATTTCTCTCTCTCTCTCTCTCACACACACACACACTCATTTCTCTCTAACTCCATTTGACATAGACAGCATGCATTGAGACATGAAACATCTTCTTATTATACATGTACACACACACACACACACTTGCACACACACTCCCACATCCTTATAACAGAACACACACACATCCCTACTAGAAGATCAACATTCATTCATACGCCTTCTTTAAACACACCCACCTAAGTTATATATAGCTGGTCTACCACAGTGGGAACCTGACATGCACCACTCTATGTTCTTACATAATTCAACCATTCAAGACCCAACAGCCGTACTGATATAGACACAGAGATCCAAGAATCACTTGTGTATGACATCCTGTGTATTACATGTAAAAACCATGAACAGCAGCTGGTTGTTTCAGGCATGTCCAGTAATTTATAGTTCTGGTAAAGAAATTGTGACAATGACCCATTAAGGGCAAGATATTGATGGCAATGCATTATAATATCCATTATTTATCACAACCAGCCCCTTCATGGAAATAAATAAATAACAATTCCTAGTCCAGATTTATATTAATTTAAACAGCATGGGGTATCATTATGAGGCTGCTCATCCTATGTTTAGGAGCCAAAGGCATTTTCAGAAGGGCATTTTGGGATATGGAGATTTTTCTCCATACTCTTCACAGCTTTCACTTGTGGTGGTTGTATGTGGTCTTCCACATTGTTTGTCACCCAATCCCATCAAACAGCAACGATAACTCCTCTGCAGTCATGGACAGGACGACTCATGTGTACACAGAACTACATGTGACCCTTTCGTACAGTCTGCTGGTCATCTCTGAAAATAAATAATAAATAAGAAGATAATATAATAATATAATAGATAGATAATAATAAATAATGCAAATAATACAATAATACAGATACATACATACATACATACATACATACATACATACATACATACAGTACATACATACATAGATAAATACATACATATAGTACATAGTACATAGATATATACATATTCTGTATACATACATAAAAGATATTGTCATCTTCATTTGTACTGCAAGCAGAGATGTAAAAAGGTGAAAAAAGGTGTCCAATTATTTACCAACAAATCCATAGCCGCAGGTAGCTATATGAAGAGTCCTCCAGTGTAAGGATGAGGAGTTACTGTGCAGACATATTTGGGTTATGTGTGAAGAGGCACCTACATGGAAAAGAATGGAAAAAAGAAAGAAAAGTGCCCAGTGATTTAAAGATGGCAACTCTCAAGGGTCTTTCTCTTCAATCTATGTCTGCTCTCCATTTTAGCAACATATAAGTCATTTTTTTCTTTCTCTGTGAATGAGGGATACTGGCCCATAATTGACCCGGTTAAATAAAAATAAAACAATACCAGGTCAGGTGATAAATTTAGTGATTTTGTACCCAAATGTTGTGAGAAAGGAGTTTCTCACCTGTGGCAGAGTTTTAAATAGACATGTAAAGTTTTGGAGGTTCTGGAGTTTGGTGCCCAAAACTCCACAGGAAAGAATAGGGTGAGGCGTTAAAGGAGAAGTACAGTGTGAATAAATCCATAGCCCTGTTACTCCAGATTAGTGAGAGCTGTCGGTAGGATAACGTATGCAAATACTTGATGCAACATAGACCAAAGAGTGAACCAGCAACTAACAGTAAATTAACAGGGCACAGTAATTTCATTTCAGTTTCATTTTTCGTATGCCCAATTCAGTTAACTTAGCTTAACAACTGCTGTTTTTTGTCTATGTTGTATCAATTTCAGCACTGGCTGAAAACATGGCTATGGAGTGACTCACATCAGATTTCTCCTTTAAGGGGTGTTCATTGAAATTCAACCAGTATGTGTGTGCAATGGGGTTTTGATTTTGTGTTTTAACTCTTGATATTTGAATTGACATTTGGCCTGTTGGTGAGAGTAACTAGCCTGGCTTTGCCAACCTGTCTCTTGTATCATTTCTATTTTACTGTAAGATACAGCCTTGGCTGTTTAGATCCATGGCATATCCAGATCTTTCTCAAAACCTGGTGTCCACTCATTGATCAGAGGGGACAACACAGGTCTCAAAATCAAAAGCAACAGTGCTAAACAGTGGTAACAGACCAATGAATTCAGTGTTAAGACAAGGTCAATGTGTGTACTGATGCCAGGCTCGAAAAACAATTCCCGATTAATATTTTTACAAAATAATAAAAAAAGTGATTTAAATAGATCAAATAAATCATAATTGTCACATAGTGATCAACAATCATAGGCTTGTTTGAAGTCTACCACTTTACAGCCATGTATGTATGGATAAAGTACAGTACACATAGTGTACCTATACCCATGATATTTAGTAAGAGTATACAATTTGTTAGTCAAGTTTAGACATTTCTTAAATTAATTTCCTCTACATTTTTATATTCCTGCCTGACCACCCAGTCAGGCTACTGAAAAGTGGAGCCCAATTGTCATTGTCCTCTATGGTAAGATTTGGCGTGTCAGGGTGCCGCACCACTGTTTGGTGAGACAAAGGTGTTCAGCATGTGCGAATCTCGTGCATGAGTGCCTATGCCAATGAGCTTCAGCCCATGCTGAAAGGCAATCCAACCAGCCTACTACCCACCCCCTGCTACAACTACCCACCCCCCCAACAAAAAAACCCTCCTTGGTCCCCCGACTCGCCGTCTTTAAAAAACGTATTTGAATTATGTGTGCATGTGTGGGTTTTATCTATCTCCTGCCGTCTGCCAAACCTTGCGTCTCACCCCTCCCCCCACCGTCTAGCACCTCATCTCCTGCCTCATCTACACACACACGCACACACATACTCACAAAGCTTTATTGGCATGACAGGGCTGGTCAGACACACACATTCATGTATACACTCACATACACACACACATATTCACACATACATGCAAATGCTCACACACACACACACGCACATACTCTCTCTCTCTCACACACACACACACACACACAGATACGGCGGTGGCGGTGGCTGCAGAACAATGCCACGCAACAGTGATATTCATATGATAATGCCATCAGGCCAGCCATACTGTCAAACTTAACACCGTAACCCTTCTGCCAGTCTGCAATCTGCCACCCAGCCATTTTCAACATTTATTTACTTGCCGTTGCTTTTTGTTCTGACATTTTTTGAAACCGTTGCTGCTAAATTGATAAGTGTTTGCAAATAATGAAATCTGTTCAGTGTGTCTATTCCCTGCCCCTTACTCTGTCTTTTCATCTCTCTCACTCTTTCTGTCTCTCTCTCTCTGTCTTTCTCCTTTCTTTTCTGATTCTCTCTATCTCCGTCTCTCTTCTTCTCCTTCTCTCTCTTCGCCATGTTGGCAGGCCCCAATCTACCAGCTGATATCAGCATTCCGTGGCTCTGTGCCAATTGGCACTGCTGCCAGAGAAAAAGACAGAAAAGAGAGGAGGGAGGGAGGGAGAGGGAGAGAGAGAGAGAGAATGAAAGAAAATTAGTGAATAATAGAGGGAGCAAGAGAGGGGGGAAGGGTAGGGAGTGAATCTATGGAGGGAGAGAAGGAGAAAGAAAGAAAAAAAGAGAAAGAAAGAGGGAACAATGGTGTGTTAGAAAAGAATGAAGAGGAGGAAGAGAGGCAGGGAGAAAGGAGAGACAGAGAGAGAGAGAGAGAAAGGGCGAGAGAGAGAGAAAGGGAGAGGGTGTGTGTGATTGATATTGTGTGATATCCCAGTGAGTCATGGCTGAGCTAAAATGTCAACTGGCTCTGTTGGTCGCCCTGTCATCCAAGTACACTGTCGCAGTCACAGATACATGCATCACAAACACACACACACACACACACACACACACACACACACTTACAAACAGACAGATGCACATACATACACAGATGCAAACACAGATGTACACATAAATATGTTCAAAATATAAACAAACTTACGCAGAAACACATGTGCACGCGCGCACACACACACGCACACACACACGCACACACACAGACATGCATACACATGCAGAGACACATGGACATGCATACACAGATAGGAAAGATGATACAGTCAGCCACATATGCACACCACCACACAGATGGGTCAGCGATCGACAGAAGTTGAATGTGTTCGACAGTGATGTCATCTGATGTTTGTAGTGTTTTCTATTCCTCTTTCTCTAGCCTTAACTTCAAGCTTGGCTCAGCATAATGCATGGAATCAGGTATTAGGTTTCTCTAGGAGGAAAGGTGTGTGTGTGTGTGTGTGTGTGTGTGTGTGTGTGTGTGTGTGTGTGTGTGTGTGTGTGTGTGTGTGTGTGTGTGTGTGTGTGTGTGTGTGTGTGAGTACGGGGGCTCTCATGAGGTTCTCTGTTAGTTATCAAATGGATGGTGACACACTATGTGACACTGGTGACACACACAATCTTTTGCGTGTGTCTGTATATGTGTGTGTGTGTGTGTGTGTGTGTTCTCATGTTTAATTTTGAATTGTAATTTAAACAGCTACTGTATGAGTGGACAGGAAGGGTGTGTGGGGAAGTCCAAACATCTCGCGCCCATCCTGTTTGGGACAGTCAGTGTCCTGCTGTGCCCCATGTTCTCATACACACACACACACACATACAGAGAGAGAGAGATAAAACATATTTTTTCAGGTTTTTACAAAAAAATGAATAACATTTTTTTTTAGATGATTTGGGCAAAAACTTAACTTAGGCGATTATTATATATGATGTACTTGGTTGAATACAAATCCTCAGGTTACACCAGAACCAATAGATCTTCATACACACATGTATAAAAATGGACTCTGTCAGTAATAGACATATCCACATACTCTCATATAAGCAAACGCTCCCTCACATCCATTAAAAAACCTCCATATCCATTAAGATTAAACATCAAGGCTATAAAGATGTCTATAAGATGTCTATGGTTCATCTAGGACACATGAAGTCATTTTGTGTATTTGTGTGTGTCTGTGTATCTTTTAGGGAACGCCAAGAGGTGGTCGCAGAGATCACCATCATAGCAGAGTACGCTTGCTCAGCCTGACATCTGGAGCATGGCTCACACTCTTAACTGGTATGTGTGGGCCGCACTGTTATGGACACACACATTATGTTTTACTGGTCTCACTCTCACTCACTTTCTCTGCCTCTTCTGTCATTCTGTCTGTCATATCTCATCCTTCTGTCTCTCATCCATTCATGAATCCATTTTTCTTTTTCTCTCTCTTTTTTCTATATATCATCTATCATTTCATCTACTATACTTTGTCTCTCTTTATTTAATCTCTCATCTATACCCTCTCATCTACTTTGTCTCTCTTTCTTTCTGTCTCTTTTCTCACCCTTGACCTCCCTCTTTTTACTTTCTTCTCCCCTTCTCTCTTTCCCTCTCTCTCTTTCTTTCTGTCTTAAATCTCCCTCTCTTCCTCTATTTCTCCGCCTTTCTTTACCCCTCTTCCTCTGTCTCTCTTTCTGCCTCTTGTCAATCCCCATCTCTCTCCCATCCCTCTCCTTCTCTGTCTCACTGTCTCTTTCTCTTCTCTCTCTCTCTCTCTCTCTCTGTCTCCTTCTCAGAGTATGGATTCTCCTCCGGAGTGTGTGTTGGCTCTCTCCTGTGAGCCCCCCGTCTCCCCCTCTATGCCCTCCTTGGACCACAGCCCTCTAGCAGCGGCCGAGCCCAGCCTGCAGTCCTCGGCCACCCCCAGCCCACAATCCCCCACCGATGGCTCCCTCTCTCCCTTCCCTGGACTCCTAAACCACCAGCTGGACGGCTCCACCGGCGCCATTGTCAACGGGGAGGCCCTCGAAGACGAGTTGGAGGGGCTGCATGAGGAGCTAGAAGAGGAGGAGGAAGAGGCGATGTCTGCGCCACCTTCTCCCACGCCGGCTGTGGCGCTGTTCCCCGGGGAAGGGGCCGGGGTGGTGTCAGGGCCCCAGCCACCGAGGGAGTCCCCCCCGGGCAGCCCTCCATCTGTCCCCTCCGTAGCGGGCTTCGTTGCACTGGAGATGGCCCTGTCGGCGTCAACATCCTCCACGACCACAGCAGGAGCCCAGTGTGGGGAGGATGACGGCGAACTGGACTTGCAGCTCTTCCATCGAGATGCCACCATAACGTCTGCGGCGTCTGTGGCGTCTGTGACTACAGGGGGCGCTACTGCCGCCACGCTGCGCTTCCCATGCAACGTGTGCGGCAAGCGCTTCCGCTTCCAGAGCATCCTGTCGCTGCACGCCCGCGCTCACCGCCTGGACCGCCAGCGTCGGGCCACCGTGCTCTACCACGCAGGCCGAGATGCCTGCAAGCCGCCTCAGCACACGCCATTGGACCAACTGCAGGAGCGAAGCCCGATGGCAAACCAGGAGTGTGCCACAGATCAAAGTACCCTAAAGAATCTGGAAACAAATCTGGAAAGAAGTCAAGATGGAAGAAACCCTGACGCTTGCCTGGAGAACAATCCAGAACGTAGGAGGAACAGAAGAAAAAGAACTATGGATCGAAGACCAGAGCCTCGTCTGGACCAGAGAGCGGACCTGAACTTTGGGACCAGTCCAGCCGGAAGCTTGGATTCGAGCCCAAGAGAGATGATCCACCATGAAGATTCCCACCAGAACACTTTTAGCCCTCACTTTATGTCCGACCCGTTTCAGAGTCCCTCCCTAACACCGCCCCCAACCAAAGAGGCACCAATCATGGCTGCCTTCACCCCTTTGCTCCCCTCCCACTTTGAAGATGCCGCCCAGACGGTGGACATCTCTGCTGCTGCCGGGGCGATGGCCGCTGCCTCCTCCTTCCGCTGTAACGAGTGTAAAGGGAAGTTTCGCACAGCGTCAGAGCTGGCGCGACACACTCGCATCCTACACAACCCCTACAAGTGCACCATGTGCCCGTTCTCAGCCAGCCAGGAGGAGCGCCTGGCCACCCACCTCCGAGATAGCCACCCAGCCCCCTCCATCACTGCCCCGCATGAACACCAGGTGGCGCCATCTACAGCAAAGTCAACCACATCTCTCCCCTTCTCTCCTCAGGTTTGTCTTTTTTAAATTTTAATCCATGTGTTTGTGTCCTTATCTTAGTCAAGCTTTATGAAAGTGACATTAAAATATTAAAATATCTATCTATCCATCTATCAGCGGACTCGAGAGAACCCCACCCCGCCAGAGTTGCCCGTCACCATCACAGCTCTCAATGCCAGCGCCAATGCGGGTGTCAATGCCAGTGCCACAAGCTCCCAGGTAAGCGGCGGTGCCCCTCTGCCTGCTTTTCGGTGCGAGACGTGCGGTCAGCGATTCACGCAGTCCTGGTTCCTCAAGGGCCACATGCGCAAGCACAAGGACTCGCTGGACCACAAGTGCCAGGTGTGTGGACGCGGATTCAAGGAGCCCTGGTTCCTCAAGAATCACATGAAGGTGCACCTTAACAAGCTGGGCCTCAAAGCTGGCCTGGCTGGCCTCGGTCTCAGCCCTGTGCCGGGGGGCGGTGAACTGACAGGCAAGAGCTCCGGCGGTGGTGGAGGGAGTCGAGGGAAAAACCAGTCGCTGAGCACCCTTTACTCCAGTCTCCTCTTGGCTCGAACGGGGGCCGGTGGAGCTGGTGGTGCCGGCGCTGGAGTTTTTGGAGGAGGAGTTGGAGGTGGCGCTGGGAGTCGGGCTGAGCGTGAGCTTGCCACAGCCGTGGCTGCTGCCACTGCCGCTGCCGCTGCCACTGGTTCTGCCTCCGGCTCCAGCAAGGCCTCCATCCTCAGCTACCTGGGGCTGCCGGGGGCTGAGGGAGCCAGCTGTGTGGAGAGGCTGCAGGCCGTGGCCCAGGTGGCCGAGATGGGCAATGGTGAGCGTCGCGAGAGGGAGCGTGACCGGGATAGAGAAAGAACCCGAGAAGAGCGCCCTGAGGCAACCCACGGTGGCGGTGGCAGTGACGCGGCGGACCAGGCGGCCATGTGGCAACTGGTGGCCCGCAGTCTGGCAGCCGCCCAGCACAGCCACCACCAGCAGCAACAGCAGCAGCAGAAGGCCCGCTCCAGGCCCCACCAGCCCCACCAACCGCTCTCCCAGCCCCGAGGCTCCGTGGCTGGGGAGGCCGAGCAGCTGAGGGCCTACCTGGGGGGACTGGGAGGCCCCGGGACTGGCTCCAGTGGTGGTGGTGGGAGAGAGAGGGATGATCATCACCTCGTCACGGCCAGCTCCGGCTCCTCCGGCATGGGGGGTTTAGAGGCATCGTTGGGGGGCCCCTGGGAGTGCCCCGACTGTGGCAAGCTGTTCCGCAGCCTGCAGCAGGTGGTGGCCCACGCCCGCGTCCACCTACAGAAACCCCACAAGGGCCACCAGCGGGATGAGGAGAGCCTTCTCCGCGGAGGAGGAGGTGGAGGTGGAGGTGAGGGTGGGGCACGGAGAGGAGGGAGTAACAGCAGCAGCGGAGGAGGAGGCGTTGCTAATAGCAGCAGTGAGAGCCGGACGGAACCCAAGCTGAGCAAGACCAGAACTGGACTGGCAGGAGGGTTCCACTCTCTCTTAGCCCCTTTCTCCGGTAAGGAACCACAGACATTTAGCATTACTTCTCTCCACTCTTGTGCTATGCAGCTATGTCATAATGTTAAGTAATGGAACCTAAATGCAAAGCAGTTTGCACACACTTCAGCGCTTTGACATAGGAATATTTCATGCCCAGGGCATGTTTGGAGACACCTGCAGTGAGTCGTCATTCAACTGTTTCAACCCACATACAACACATGTATTTAGACAGTAAAGTAAAAAGACAGTATAGTCACATTTTGTTTTTTTTGTTTTTTTGCTATTCACTCCACATGAACTTTTTGAAATAAGAATACAGGCATAAAAGAGTAATAAATGTTGTAAATGCTTATATTTTTGAATGACCAATGAAAAATAAACTATGGGGATGTAAGGTGAAAGAATGGTGCCATAGGGCAGGACATATAACAGGTTCTAACAGTGTTCTAACATAACAGGGAGGATCATAACTATATGTTTTATGATTAAGCACTTCAAATTGTGATAGAGATTTCATGAAAAGAAAAACAAGAGAATTTGTGTTGTCTTTGTTTGGCTTGTAGGCAAAAAAATGATTCATTTGGCTGAGAAATCTGATTAGAGATAAAGATATTCTTGTTTGTTTTTAATTGTCAAAGTAAGAGCGGTCTTCAAAGTGACACGTCTCACGTAGAGCCAAGCCACCTTGTCAAACCTCAGCGTATGCACACACACACTGGCACACATAAACACACACACACACACACATACACACACACACACACATACACACTGATCTGCAGTGTGTGAGCAAAACAAGGACAGAAAAAACAATCCCATAGACCTGGTTGACATTGCTGACACACTGCTACAAGCAAAAAATAACACTGCCGAGTAGACTCAGTCAGACTACTATGAAGGCAAAATAACATTGGCTGTGGCATTTTATATGACTTCTTGATATGATCTGTGGGTGTGTGTGAATGTGTGTGTGCGTGTGTGCGTGCGTGCGTGTGTGTGTGTAAAGAAAAAATAAGTAACTCGGAGAGTTTCATCATGTTGTGGGTGGTCATAGTGTGAGTAGTTCTGATGCATTTGCACACCACTGCATATTTTGGGTTGAGTCATGAAACCTCAATCACTTACAGTTCACCGGTCATGATGGGTGAATGTGTCTGTCTTTTGTGAGATTACATCTGTGTGTGTGTGTGTGTGTGTGTGTGTGTGTTTGTGTGTGTGTGTGTGTGTGTGTGTGTGCGCTTCTCTCCACACCAGGTGAAAACGGTCTTCGGGGAGTAGCTGCAGGAAGTTCCCTTGCCCCCAGAGAGCGTGTGCGGGGCAAGGGGATGAAAGACTGCCCCTACTGCGGTAAAGCCTTCCGCTCCTCACACCACCTCAAAGTCCACCTCCGCGTCCACACAGGTGAGGGCTTAAGACACACACATGCACACACACACACACACACACACAATATCCATATACAGTGTTTTCAGACAGGAAATAAGTACATAAGGCCATAAAGAGATAGACACTATACCTCGTCTAGCAAGTCTGAATCATTCATGCTGGTGTAGGAACACTTAGAAACATACCCAAACATGCCCTCAGCACACACACACAGACACACACACAGACATTTACACAAGCACACAGTCTACAACCAACAGCAGACCAGCAGTACACAAAGCGTCGTCTGAGGACATTCCTCTGTCATCTTAACCACCACTCTGAGTCACGTATACTGTATGTATCTCACCCAACCAGCTGATTGGTTTCCTGCTTCAAAAATCTGGTAATTTAGACCATCTGATAGAAAAACGGTAGCTTCATAGTTTGTGTCTAAGCTTGCCATTACATGTTGTTCTTCTTCAACTGCAGTTAAATATGCAAGGGTGTTTTTCCATGCAGAGTGTAGGCTATACATGTATTTTTGTGTTACCTTAGACTTGATCAGCTTTTGTTTTCACAGTCATGTGACCAGCTTTCTCCCTATATAAACTTCCCAGTCACTTGGGACACCTGATATAGTCATTTAATATTATTATGCCCCTACTTAAAATAAAGGGCTTTTATGTGTCATATCAACTCGGAAGAAGTGTTGTTTGAAGCGAGTCTTGTAGCTTCCATGTCTCCAAATACATACTGGAGGGCTGTTTGTGTGGTGTGTGCATTAAGTAATTACAAAACTGATTATCCTCTCTGAAGGAAGACCTGAAGCCTCATGATCTGTGTAAAGTTCTCCCATGTTGATCTTCAATCAGATTTTTAGATAAATATATAGGGTCGTTTGTGTGTTTTGAGTGCCTTTTAATGAAAGCTAAACGTTAGTCCCTGATTAGGTTGAAAAATAATGAGCGGACATGTTTTCTATATTAGTACACATGACAGTGTTTGACAGATCTGTGGTGACCGGCCCCAAGGGTAATCTTTTTATATCAGTTGTTTTTAATTGCTTTGGGTAGTTATCTGGACTTGTGGATGTTGTTGGCAGACCCTATATAATTTCTGTATCATCTCAGTTTAAATACTCAGAAGGGCTGCAGCTTTTTCCATGTCAACCCAAATTGCATCCAGTCTATATATAGTGCTGTTCTGACATGGAGGAGATTGGTCATGGCATTGCAGCAACAGCTATTGTCAGTGTGTGCTGCCATCTAGTGTTTGATGTATGTAACTGTAGTAAATTCCTAATTCTGTCAATCAGGATGTGAGGGGTGGTATTACTGTAAAACCATAAAGTAGGAAGATTGAATTTAATTCAAGTAGTTAATGAAGATATTACCATTTGATTAAATGGTTCATTGTATTGGATCAATTTAGATGACTTTCCAATGTCTGAATTTCAATTTTCTTTGTTCTTTAATAGTCAAGTGCTATTTTGTGTTGGCTTGGCCAAGACAATGTGAGCACAGTGGAGAGATTTCCTGTTATTAAATGCTATATTGACTCTTTTTGTCTGTGTGGAAGTGTGTGTGTGTGTGTGTGTGTTTGATATGCTCGTTTTGGTCTGAGTAGATCTGCATTTGTAGTGTGTCCCCATTTCATTGTTTGTTGGTTTTGTGTGAAGTGGATAGAAATAAATATGCATGGGTGCATGCAACTGTATGTGTGTGTGTGTGAGTGAGAGTGTGTGTGTGTATCTTTATGTGGATATGTGTGTGCACTTGCATGCGTGTGTATGCGTTACATCTCTGTGCATGTTTCTTCTTTCCCAGGTGAACGGCCATACAAGTGCCCCCACTGCGACTACGCCGGCACCCAGTCCGGCTCCCTGAAGTACCACCTGCAGCGCCACCACCGCGAGCAGCAGCGCAACGCCCTGGCGTCCTCCTCTCCAGGCCTGCCCACTTTGCCACTGCCACCACGCAGCAACGAGAGCTCGAACGTGCCCAAGCAGCGCCTGGCCCAGTCCCTTGCCCAGCTGGGTGTGTTCGGGAGGACCGGTGTGGCGACGACAACACCCACTGATAGTCAGACAGTCACTTCTAGACACAGCCAGGCTTGGGCTCGGGCTAACCAGGAGGAGAAGGGGTCAGCGACCACCGACGCTGCAGCTGCGGCCGCTGCCGCTGCTTTGAAAGAAGGTGACTTGGAGAGGCAGTACCACTTCCTGTCTGGGGTGATGGGAGCGCTGTATCAGGGTAGGATGCCGGAGGCTAGCTGGCTGGGTGAACTGGGTGGCCAGGGACCCCCACCGGCTAAGCAGCCCAAGGTGTCACGCCGCAAGCCGCTCACAACCAGCCGCATGGTTCCCACCAACGGGCATGGAGGCGGAGGAGGGCGGGTGCCGTCGTCGTTGTCTCCCTCCCCACCCCTACATGGCCGTACGCAAGAGGGGGGGTTTGAGCCGCTCGACTTGTCATCTCGCCGGAACCTCCCGGAGATGGACGGAGGTGAACGGAGGAGGAAGAGGGAGGCATCAGGAGAGAGAAGACAAGGAGCAGAAGGAGGAGGCAGAGGAGGAGGAGGAGGAGGAGGAGGCGCGGGTGCTGTAACACTCACCCAGTGTCTCTTCTGCCCTTTCCGTACCTCCTCGGCCGAGCTGATGGCCATGCACCTGCAGGTCAACCACACCAGCAAGTCCCGACGCAAGCGCAGCTCCCCTCTGCCCCTGCCGGCTGCCGCCCCTGCCACCTCACCCGCACCTCCGTCCACCACCTCCAGTGTGCCCGCCACCACCATGGCCCCTGAACCCGACCAGCTGGCTCTGTGGAGGTACATCAGCGGGCAGGATGAGCTGCCATCTGTACCCACCTTCCAGGATGACCAGACACTCTTTGCCACAAGGGCCCCTCTGAGAGAGAATGGCTTGGGTCTGGAGGATGAGGAAGAGGAAGATGAGTTGGAGCAGGAGGAGGAAGACGAGCTTCTTCAGCACGAGATAGACGAAGATGGAGATTTGGCGAGTGACACGTACGAGCCCTCCGTTAGTTCAACCCTCCACGAGAAAGAGGAGGAAGAGATAGGAGAGGGCATGGGAGAGATGGATGAAGAGGAAGAGGAAGAGGAGGAGGAAGATGAGGACGAGAGAAAGAAGAAGAATATAAAGAGCGGGAGGATGGAGAGACTGGAAGCTCTCCATGCAGTGTTGTCTGGCCGTTCGCCAGGGGGTCGGGGTGCCGCTTCACCCAGGATAGAGGAGGGCACGGTGGGAGACTGAGACTTAGAGAATGGGGCTGAGGTGAGAATGAACACAGGAGCAAGGTCCAGGTCCAGGGTCTTCAACACACACTATAACTGGAATCCAAGGACATGAAGGAACACACTGATTTCATGCTGTCTGCATTTTTTGTATTTGTTTTTGTTTTTGTTTTTCCTCTCACTCTCTGCCATAATGGAAAGTCTCCCATGCTCTCTCAGTCTCTCCAGTCAGCCCAGTCACCACAGCCACCACCACCACCACACCTTCCCACGTCAACCACAGATTAGTGATATGAAAAATTATACTTCCCCACAGGACCAAAATGTGGTGGCGTACTATCTTAGTCAGTTTCAGGTTCAGACACAGAACAAAACCCCCATCTGGACCTTACCCTGGAATCACATCACAATTCATTATAACCTTTTGACCTCACACATTTATGTCCCAGCATTCCATTCTGACACACACACACACACAGAGAGGTATGTGCCCACACCCTTGCTCATGTACATACAAACCCTTCGGATAAACACACTCAAATGTAAGCTCGCCTGCCTCAGACTTAGAGGGGGCCCCTCTTGGTGACATTGTCTGTATATTAGTATCTGATTATGAACTGTCTCTGCCGAGTTCCCTCTACACCTAACCCAGACTGGGAACTGTGACTGTCCTCTATAAAGCCAAGGAGGAAAGCGGAGAGAGAGAGAGAGAGAAAGAGATAGAATGTGTGTGTGTGTGTGTGTGTCCAACTGAAGCAAAAACAAATGCAAAAAAGAGAGATTTATCTAAATATATAACCCATTGGATGGTACTTTCCTCTGAAGGGTGTTTGGTCGGTATAGACTCTTCTGCCTTGCCTCTTCCTGTGACTAAGCAATGATTTTTATTTTCCTCTCCGTATATGTGGGAGTCAATAGGAAAGGGTAAATACTTCATGCAGTCCAGTAGAGTTTAACCTCATCTCTCCTGACATGACAAACAGGGATGATGCAACCACTATCTCACATACTTACTTTTTCTTTCTTTTTTCTCTCTCTCTCTGTCTTTCTTTCTCTCTCTCTCTCTCTGCCTCTGTCTCTCACACACACACATGCACACAGCCAACTTAGGTTAGACGGGTGTCTCATAATACAACTAGGAAGTCTTGAAATGTTACTTTCTCCCTCCCTCTGTCTTTTTTCTCTCTTTTTCTCTCTCTCTTTCATTCTCTCTCTCTCATTCAGTGCCTGGACAAAAATAAAAGGTTTCTTTCTGCACACATCAGAGAAAAGGCAGTATAAATCACAAAAGATATTGAAGTTCTATAACTGTATGTGCGTCATGGCCTCTAGTGTATAGGAAGTATTAGTGTGTTAGGGCTCTTAACTGTGTTTTAAAAAGGGGACATTGAAAGCGGTGCAACTATGTTTGTAAGTGTGTTTGTGTAGAGGAAATCATGGTGAGAAATGCCAATGGAATGGGATAGTTCAGTAAGACAGTATTTGAAAAAGCCACCATCAGCAATGACTCTGGAATCAAGTGAATCTGCAGTGAAGTAACCTGGCGAGGTTGTGCAAACAAAGCAAGCTAAGGATCATGGGTATTGTTGGGGGATGCGGGCTGGATGGTGTGGCATGACATTGTGAATAAACCACCCAGCCCACCCCTCAGGGTAGTACCCTTAAGCAACCACCCTTAAACACCCAAGACTTGTTTTTATTTTGTTTTGTTTTTTCACATTTAATCATCTGGTCTGCTCGCCTCCTTAGTCTTCTGTGGAAGAAAGGATGAAAGGGAGATGGAGGGAGTGAAGAAGAGTTGGACGCTCTGCAGAGGGATTTAATTACGAAAACCCAGATACAAACTGTTCTCTTGAGTATGTCATCTATTAGGTCAGTAGATTTTGTTGTTATATTTTTATTTTTTATTTGAAGCAAAAAAGAACAAAACAAAAGCCTAATTATGAAAAAAAAACACACACACACACTAACAGATTCATAGACATCCCAGTAGAAATGTGTAGCTTTTATAAGGACATGAAAATATAAAAACAAGAAAAAAAGCTTTTCATGTTACTTTTATTTTGAAGAAGAGAATCTTATCATGGTTGGGAAAAGCATATGGATTTTAGTAATAATAATAATTATGTATTATGGTTATGGTATAAGACAGGATTGTAATATCAAAAAGAGCACTGTGCAACATTTTTTCCAAAGTATTGTTTTTTTCCTCTCTCTCTCCTTTAACCAAACTTTTTTTTTATTATTGGAAATTGAGACACTTTGTTTTCAAGTGTGGAGGTCAAGCAGCAGAATCCTTTGATCTCCCTAATCAATTGTTTAGTCAATCAATCAATCAATCAATCAATCAATCAATCAATCAGCCAGTCACCTTATGAACCAATCAGCTGAGCAATCAGTGAAGCAGACATCCAGTTTAGCTTATTTAGCACCAATGTGCTAGTGGGAAGTAAAAAAAAACTGATTTTGGCATTGTAATGATTGTAATGATTCACTCTTTACAGTATGAGGGTCTACTCAATAATACACTTACCATGAAGCATTAGATGCCATTCAGGCCTATTTTGTCCTGGCACTAAAGTTCAGATTTCCTTTTCATATTCAAACATTCCTTTGGCTACTGTGGACCAGTGAATGAGAATAAGCAAGCTCGTGTTTAAAATGCACTTGTTTAAATGTCTGAAGTCAGTCATGCTACACAGTATACTATTATGTACATATAACTTACGACTTTAGGCATACTGTAATACTGTAAGACATGGTTGTGCTGTTCCTTAAGAAATACTACGTCCATTCCATGTCACAATCTCTTTCCCACAGCCAGATCTTGTAATTGGATGAACTGCAAACTTGACCCCGCCTTGTGTGCCAATGATTGATGGCAAGAGGGACCAGTGATTGTTTGGCTGCTTGCCTTAATTTGTACATGTTGCGTTATTGTGTTCCTAACTGATTCCTTTCCTTTTTTTGTTTGTTTGTTTGTTTTTGTTGTTGCTGTTGTTGTCGTAGAGCACCTTATTGAGTTGGTAGGTCCTAACGTGGTGTTCCTTTAAAAAGAAGAAAAAAAACTGAAACAAACATAAAAGAAAGAAGAGACTGTAGTCAATGCCACCGTGCCTTCTGTCTCGAGCACTTCCTTTTTGTACGCTCACCAAAAGCACTTACTCCTTATGTTTCCCCCCACCTCCCTCTTCTCCTCCCCTTGCCTCCTTCTCCTTCTCCCCCACCTCCCTCTTTCCACTCATACAACATTTGTTTCTCCCTGTATGCTAAAGATGACATTCCTCTTTCTTGTTGTTACCTTGTTGCCACAATTTTTCTCAATTCGTCAGCTAAGGTTATGAAATTGGGCAAGGAAAGCTGGAATGTGTACTCATAGACTTGCATGCAGGCATTTTATCCTTTCATCCCCCTCTCCTCTCTTTCCCTGCCACCACTGGAAGGTGATGTAATTTGTGGTATTATTTTTTAGACATTTGTTTTTGTTTTTATTATTTTTTATGTTTTATTTTCGCAATGCTGATTCAATGCCGATGAGATAGGATCAAGCTCTTCTGACTATTATAATTATTGGATTTTTTTGGTATTGAGGAAAAAAAAAGAAAAATATGTGTCTGTTGAATGTTGTACAGATAGCACTAGACATGTTGTGTATTAAGTGAGAGGCCAAACTCTTATGCTGAGGTCTCTACTTCACTCTCTCGCCCTGATCAGCCTCATCCAGGTCAAATCATTTCTGTCTCACAATTTGTGGCTGTCCACAAGAGATCCACAGCTATAGGGTCTTCTGAAAACATGTGCCATCAGTAGAATAGGAGAGAATAAGTAAGATCAAGGATGCTAACTTCTCCTCCTACTGGCTGAACGTTCAATACTATGTGTTGGATGATTTAAACTGAGAGCAGTTTTAGCATCCAAGAATTGACATATTATCTGGGCATCTGGTATAGGGGCCTCTATTCTGTGGATCTATGTCTCCAAATCATAGGTTCTGCATCTTTAAATGATGCTTGCACAAGAAATTCCTATACCAGAATAGTTTCACAGTTAGCCTCTATATAGATCCCCAATTGCCTGATGGTAATGCTTTGATCATTCAAATACAAATATTGGGCAGAGGGACCACAGCTAGGCTGAAAGAACGTGATGTATTGACCTACTGAAGGTCATTTTACCGTGTACCCTTTCAACTATTCAAATATCTAGTCAAATATCCCCTTGTGCAGTCATGTGTTACTGAAATACATTTGCAAAACAAACAGGAAATATCTATGGAGATACATTGAATACTGGGATAGCTGCAGAAAATCCTTGGATGAGGTGGCCAGGAGGGGTACTGAGTGGGCAGAGAAGTGGCCTTAAGTTTGACCTCTCATGTAGTTGGCTGCTACTGCAGTGAGGGAAAACTGACCTAACATAGTAGTGACTAATATGAAACTGTGGACTGAAAAAAAAAACATATTAGAAAGGACTCAAATAAACTTAAAAGACAACACTGTGTCTTCATTGTCTCTGTATGTGTTTGTGTATGTGTATTTGTAAGGACCAGAGACCATTTGAAATATAAGTAATTGTAGTTTGATCACTTAAACTCAAATTAATGTTAATTATGTTGTGCAGATTGACAATGGTTTGTCACATTGAATACTGATACTTCATTCATATGTAAATGAATGAAAGTGAATGCAAAACCTACACACAGAAAAATTATTGATCTTTATTTTTTTTTTATAAATCAAAGCTGCAAAGGGTTAATATGCAGCATCAATGCATAATAAACATATATTTATTTACTACAAAAGTAAAAAATGCCACCAGAAAATGAAGAGTTCAGATGCAAAACCAGTTCTTGGTCCATTTCCAAAACATTTATAGAAATACATTTATATAATTTGTATAAATTATATAACTTATTATTCTAACAAAAGTCTGCATCTACATTTTTTAATGAAATGTGTTGCTATGATGAACGTGTTCTACTACATAATGCTGAATGAGAATATATCATTCGATCTACAAAAAATGGTAAAAACATATAAAAATACCGGACTAACATGCTTGTGAATTTAACTGATAAAAACTATCATGGAAATCCTCATTCTTTAGCATAAAAGGTTAATTCCACAGGGCTGTAGTCAGGATCATCATCTGAGACAGAGAAAAGTAGAGGAAAAAGGGAAATGTGAATAAGGGTTAGCACAGGCAAAAGTAACTGTCCACATGCCACAGGGCAGGCTGAGGAGGGTATACTTACAAAAAAGAATGTGATTAAGAAAATGTATGGATAGGTAACATATTGTTATTGTTATCATAATTATCAGGTAAATTTGTTTGAAATGGGCGAGGTATTTTGATGTGATGCTCACCTGTGTAGCAGAGGAAGTTGAGCTGCTCCCTGCAGGGCCTGTGGCTCCACTGAAACTCTCCCATGTTGGCTGCTGCTCCACAGGAACTGATGTGCTGGACGTCATGGTACCGAGGTCTCCCTCCTTCCCAGCTGTTGTGGTCCATCTCCTCCCCATTCATCCAGTACCAGACATTGGACAGCATCCTGCGCCGGAGGCCCAGCCACACGTGGGCGGTTTTGGCCCCATGAAGCAGCAGGGCCTCCCCCACCTCCAGCTGCTCCTCTGGGCCACGCAAGCTGGCCAGGTCTCTGTAGAGGCTCCGGCAGTGGAGCAGGGCGTCAAACCAGTTGAGCTGTTCACGGACTAACACCATGATGCGGCCACTGACCAGGAGAGTGATGGGAGGAGGAAGAGGAGGAGTGGTGGGAGTGGTGGGAGTGGTGGGAGTGGGGGGAACTGGAGAGGAAGGAGCAGGAGACACCAGGAGGACACCTACATATACAAAGCTTTATCTTAGCCACTGAAGAATGGGCGAATTAGAGCAAAGTCTGCCTGTGATGTCATATATGCTAAATTAACTTTAGGTCAGTTGTGGTTGCTGAAGATGCTGTTTAGCCAACACAGACCAAAACTGCATTTGAACTTATTTCTGTTAAAACAAAATTGAATACATTCTATTTCAACATCATAGAACAAGGTGTAATACCAGTATTCCATCCATTCTGTGACCCTTTTAAAGTATTGAGTGCTGGTGTTTGTGTGCCGTATGTTTACCTATATGCAAAAATGCCAGTGATAGCTGATAACCCATGACCAAGATTACCAGTCATTTTGGATATCAAAGTAAAAAAAAAAAAAAAATCTGTCTTAAGTCAGTTTACACCAAATGGCAAAACAGCAGCCAACGCTAACTAAATGAGCCCAGAAACTCACTTTCAGTTTCCTTGGCCCCATTCAGTTAGCTTTAGCTGTTGGTTTGCGATGCTGTACTACATTTTCCTCTTTCTTTTTCTTACCAAGAACACTTGAAGACCTTGAACAACAATGGTTGGAAGTACTCCAGAAGATTAGCCTGACAAGCCAGACTGTAACATCAAAATGTAATCTGGACATGACCGATAAACCAGGCTCCAATGGGCGGAAAGTTTTACAAATTGCATGCAATAAGATAGCGACGTCGGCAACATCGGCAAAACATTCTTTGAAACAAATAACTTGCCGTTTTCTGCTCAACTTTCAACAAAAAGCTCAACTCTTTCAAAGTCGATGCCAAAGCCAATTCAAACCTCTGTTGTTCCTTGGCCACAGCCATCTACTTTTTCACTTTGTTAGTTTTTCATTGTGCTGTAGCTTGAATGTTATTCTCTTTTGTAAGT
Organism: Tenualosa thibaudeaui; assembly: GCA_027481765.1. Classification (NCBI taxonomy): domain Eukaryota; kingdom Metazoa; phylum Chordata; class Actinopteri; order Clupeiformes; family Clupeidae; genus Tenualosa; species Tenualosa thibaudeaui. The sequence continues at coordinate 1,318,332 of JAIFZK010000120.1, forward strand.
CGCTTAGAATAAAAGCGTCTGCTAAATGCATGACGTAATGTAAATGTAAATGTAATGTAAATCATCGTGCCAAGGCCGCCCAACGACTACAAAGATAGAGCATTGTGACTGGTCCTACCAAGTCTTGATAGAAGACCTGCTGAGGCTCTGTGGTGCGTGGCTAGACATACCGGTTGAGCAAAACTATTTGCCAGGCTATGTCTAGATTTCAAGATTTTTTGTATTTATAGGCTCTCACCTTCAGGTTCACCAAACACCTGTACTTCAGCCAAGGCCAACTGATTCCCGTCCCCTGGGACGAAAACACTGACATATTGCCCCTCCATTCCATTACAGTTATAGGTGGAAGTTTCTCCAAGTGGAATTTCTGAGACCACAGCACAGCTGGCAAATCGGGGTGTGGTATTGGGGAATAGGTGGATTAGGTTATTTTCGGGCTTTCATGAGTTCATAAATAGTCACTCTTAGATGAAGAGAGAGGTGAGTAATTACTAGTCATATTGACTGTAAAAACAATACAAACCTAGAATATGCTGCAATTAAAAATAATCATTAATACTTTGTCCTTATTAACACATAATAATTAATAGATAATAATAAAGATTTACTTAGGCATCCCACTACTGGTGACTCCGACATTGATCCGAGCCCCATTGAGCTTCTCTGCACAGCAGTCTTTTCTATTGGTGATGCTGACAGCCTCCACTCTGTAGACTCTCTGCAGGTCTATCCTCCAGGTAGGAGTAGTCTGCACTTGGCTCATAGCGAAGGTGTCTGGATCACCATCAATAGCCAGCTCAGGGCCATGGCTGGAGTCAGTAGATGTGAGTTTTGTTGGTTTTCCCCTTGCTATATTTTCTATAAAAAGGTTTTAGACTACCTTAAAATGGATGACACCATGCCTTGTTTACATAAATCTAATTGATGTTGATGTCCTTGAATATGTATGTATGTAGGCTTAATCATTTTGTTCACCTGATTTGACTTCTACAATCAGGGTGCCTGAGGAACAGAGTAATATATGAGATCACACACACACACACAAACACACACACACACACACAAACACGCACAAACAGTTGGTTATAAAGCAAGTTTTGTTAAATGGCCTACTACAATAGTTTTCATGATCCAGGAATCTTGATCCTTGAATATGTATGTATGTAGGCTTAATCATTTTGTTTACCCTTTTCAACACCTGATTTAACTTCTACAACTAGGGTGCCTGAGGAACAGAGTAATATATGAGATCACACACACACACATACACACACACACACACACTTCATACCAACCACAACTCTTTGAAGTCTATTTGTTTGCCGTAGCTCACCTTGAATCGCTCTTTGCATTTTGCCTGAACACTAAATCCTTCTGAAGTATTCAGATGTAGGCAAATGCATGCTATAAGTGCACTGTACCTAAACAGTCAAACTAACTTAAATTAATTATTCAGCACAGCTTAATCCTCTGAAAAAGTGTCCAATAAATATTTACAAAAAAACAAATGAAACAATAATTTAAATTCCCACTATGTGTATCACGCATATAACAGTTGGTTATAAGGTAAGTTTTGCTTTTACTACTTAAATAGTTTTCATGATCCATAGTTAAGAAATGTAAATAAAATAAAATAAAGTTTTGGGCCTGAGCATTTGGTAATCATGCTTTGTTATAAGGATCTTTACATGGTTTAGGTAACTTACTGTATATTGGTAGATAATTGTTATGGAGTTTAGTCAGGGTATCCATTATGGGTAAATGTTGCAAATGGCAAATAGCCAGGATATCCATTATGGAGCAATGAGAAAATTATAATAGACCTGCATAACTTTTCTCCATATTTTCCCTGTGTTTGAAAGAACTGAAATAGTTGAGTAGCATTGATTAGCAACGCTTTAGATGCCACTTTTAGCTTTTTTGTCCATGTGTGGCCCTGCTAATGACATTTCCATTTATTGTGGCCTGTTAGTGCTTCCATCAGGTGTCCAGTTCTGAGAAATGAGATATGTATGTACAGTATAACATATTTTTTAATCCAATTGATATCATTAACTTACATGCAGTATAATGACCCACCTATATACTTGAGTTAATGCCCAGGGGAAAACATTGCTTCTGACAACAGTCTCATTGTTTCAGAAACCTATCAGATCTTAAATTCAGCTCAGTTGTCTTTATGTGCTTTTTAGAAGGGGTTTTAGGAGAACCCATTGGGCATTTGCTGTCAATTCAGCATCAATATGAGATTAAAATCACAAAATCACAAAAATTATTAAGCAAATGACCTTCAATTAAATTATTAATTACATGGACTTTTTAAGTTAAATATATATTTATAATATAAAATATAAAAATCTACTTTATATAGAAATATAGTCCTGGTCACATATTACTGTATGTGATTGAAATGCAATTGTTGAAATGTACTTGTCAGCTGCTTACCTATGAGTACATAGAGGAAGAAGGTGTCCATCCATCTCATGGATATTATAGAAGTCATTTTTTATACAGATGTGCTATGACTAAAGACAAAGCAGACACAATCAAGTAATTCTCCTTCTCTATACAGAATTAACCATTGCTTTATGTTTTATTTGCGAAAGAAAAACAAATTACTATACTGGTCAGAGAGCTTAAAAAGGATGAGAAAATATAAGAAATGAAGGATTTTTTTATAGTCCTTACCCCACTGTGAGTCCTGGTAATCCAGAGCTAGAATCACACAGGAGATTGGGAGTGATGTGATGATGGGACTGCTGTTGTTCTGAGATAATGGTGTTCAAGTGTCTGTCTTCATTTCTGTGCAGTAATGTGCTGGCTCTATGAAATGACATCTCTCAAGAAGTGGTTGCAGAAGAAGTGGCAGGTTTTGTACATTTGACCTGCCTACTTAGAAGGTGGGGGTTAATAAGACCTGTGGTTTAATATACAGTTTTGTCACTTTTCATTTTGCAGTTTACAGAAAAAAGACACTTTTTGACTAATGTTTTTAATGTTTCAACAATTTTGACATCAAATGATATGAATACTAATTATATAAATATCATTATAACCTGTAAGCTGGTAGTTCCCTTTTAGCTGCCTTTTATGTGACACTGAAAGAAAAAAATCAGTCAAATCCTGAAAAGACAACCAAGACAATTATTAACTTGAATTTGTCATTTTTTCTATCAAACCTTTGATTCACACACACACACACACACATACACAAATACACACATACATACATACATACATATAAACATGCATACATACATAAATAGCAGCCTTTACAGCAGTGTGATTTTGACTTGCATGACTTACTGTCGTTTACTATAGACTGTTTCTATAGTTTATTTTTATTTTTATTATTATTATTATTATTATTATTATTACATGCACAACCCAGCAATGTCCTGTTTTGTGTTACACTGTGCTGTTGTCAGCGGTCCATCTATTGAGCTGCTAATCTGTAAGTTCACATTCTGGCATCTGTCCTTGTCTTAAAGATGATGAGTGATGATGATGATACACAGACAAGTAAGTTAACTGTGTAAGTTAAATGCACAGGCAAACACAATGACACATATATTTAGCTTTTGTTCTACTCAAGTTAAAATGGCTTTGTTTAAAGGATACTGCACACCACTTTACACTGTCCTACACACCTTACACAAAATCGAGCATGCAGAACTTACACTAACAAGTTGCATACAATGTTGCTATGACAATTGAGATTCCCAGAGGAGGGAGATGTTGGTCACTGCAGGAGTAAACACATTCAGAACACATCCTCAATAAACTTGGTGTTTAAATTTATTCAAATTTTGGATGTATTTACAAATAGAATTAGCACTCTCAAATACCAAACCAGACTGAGGGTGCACTGCTACGATGTCTGTACTGTGTCATCTGATTGTTTTATTTTTATATATTCTGTTTTGCTTTTTATCTGCCCTGCCTTTTAAGTATTTATGGACCTGAGACCTTGCTGTTTCACTTTGTGCAAAGATTCTGATTCGCTGAAAAATTTGTTGAAGGACACCTGAGTATTTGGAGAGATCCCTGACTGCATTCTGACAAAATGTGATATTGAGCAGAAGCACTAGGTGGGGCAAACTATATATATGGAATAGGAGTGGGGATTTTGGGGACTTTAGGGACCAGACTTCCAGACTTCCAATGTCAATGTCAATGCAGTTGTTATCTGTCAAATTCAGATCACCACATAGGCCATAGAAGTGTATCAGAATGAGGGAAACCATGTAGAACAGTTTTATCTATTTCAATTTAGCATTCAGAAAGACCCATTGACCAAAGTCTGTAAAGCTGCATTAATAAAAGGAATCGATAATGTCAGAGAGGAATGATTCCTGCATGAAAGTCTGGCTCCTACCCAATAAAGTGGAAGCAGTTACAGCGAGAGTCAGCACAATGCCTCATTAATGTCTAATGCCTTGAATTTATAGGAAATCATTCACCAAGTTCCAGTGATTGTAATGGGAGGTGTTCCAATACTTTGTCCATATCTGTGGATAGCCTATGCGCTGAATTTAGCCACAGTGTATGCTACTACTATGTCTCTACTTCACTCTCTCGTCCTGATCAGCCTCATCCAGGTCAAATCATTTCTGTCTCACAATTTGTGGCTGTCCACAAGAGATCCACAGCTATAGGGTCTTCTGAAAACATGTGCCATCAGTAGAATAGGAGAGAATCAGTAAGATCAAGGGCACTAACTTCTCCTCCTACTGGCTGAACGTTCAATACTATGTGTTGGATGATTTAAACTGAGAGCAGTTTTAGCATCCAAGAATTGACATATTATCTTAGCATCTGGTATAGGGGCCTCTATTCTGTGGATCTATGTCTCCAAATCATAGGTTCTGCATCTTTAAATGATGATTGCACAAAAAATCTTTTGGAAAGTAGAAATTCCTATACCAGAATAGTTTTACAGTTAGCCTCTATATAGATCCCCAATTGCCTGATGGTAATGCTTTGGTCATTCAAATATAAATATTGGGCAGAGGGGCCACAGCTAGGCTGAAAGAACGTGATGTATTGACCTACTGAAGGTCATTTTACCGTGTACCCTTTCAACTATTCAAATATCTAGTCAAATATCCCCTTGTGCAGTCATGTGTTACTGAAATACATTTGCAAAACAAACAGGAAATATCTATGGAGATACATTGAATGCTGGGATAGCTGCAGAAAATCCTTGGATGAGGTGGCCAGGAGGGGTACTGAGTGGGCAGAGAAGTGGCCTTAAGTTTGACCTCTCATGTAGTTGGCTGCTACTGCAGTGAGGGAAAACTGACCTAACATAGTAGTGACTAATATGAAACTGTGGACTGAAAAAAAACATATTAGAAAGGACTCAAATAAACTTAAGACAACACTGTGTCTTCATTGTCTCTGTATGTGTTTGTGTATGTGTATTTGTAAGGGCCAGAGACCATTTGAAATATAAGTAGTTTGATCATTTAAACTCAAATTAATGTTAATTACATTGTGCAGATTGACAATGGTTTGTCACATTGAATACTGATACTTCATTCATATGTAAACGAATGAAAGTGAATGCAAAACCTACACACAGAAATTATTGATCTTTATTTATTTTTTTTATAAATCAAAGCTGCAAAGGGTTAATAAAGGCAGCATCAATGCAAAATAAATATATATTTATTTACTACAAAAGTAAAAAATGGGTTCAGATGCAAAACTAGTTCCTGGTCCATTTCTGAAAAATTTACAGAAATACATTTATATAATTTGTATAAATTATATAATTTATTATTCTAACAAAAGTCTGTATCTACATTTTTAATGAAATGTGTTGCTATGATGAACGTGTTCTACTACATACTGCTGAATGACAATATATCATTATCATCTGATCTACAAAAAATGGTAAAAACATATATAAATACCGGACTAACATGTTTGTGAATTTAACTGATAAAAACTATCATGGAAATCCTCATTCTTGTCAGACACAGACGGATGGAGGCAGGAATAAATGAACAAAGGGATATTTATTTGAACAAACCAGAGAACAAACAAACAAAAGCCACATCCACTTCTCAAGTGGAGGGAACTGAAAATTATCAACTATTAAGGTTAACAGAAAACTAGAAAGTACTCGTAGCAAAACAAGTAAGACTAGAAGGGAGTACAAAACAAACCAAACAGAGAATCTAAACTTACGAAACGATGGCTACGGGCATGCGCGGAACACCAACGATAAGCAAGCAGTCTGAGAATATATCGACGAGACCAGAAGTTACAGGTAAACCAACACCCAGGAGATCAAGGAAACAAACACAAAAGCACAGACTTAGGTAACAGAGAGACACAGGGAATAACTATACCGACTAGGGAGTCTAGGCTCGCGGAGTGAACGACACGGGAGATCGCGGGGGATGGAGAAAGCACAACAAACACGCAGGAAATCCAAGGTAACATTGACGAGACCAGACAAAGGGTGAAGTGAAGTGGAGACTTAAATAAGGTGGAGACCAGGTGACAATAATTAGAACTCAAGACCAGGTGAAAGCAATTATAACTTAAGTGATTTCAAACAGGGAGACGAGCAGTGAGTCAGAGTGAGGGGGCGTGGCTGAGACCAGATCCGATGCCGACCTGACAACTCTTTAGCATAAAAGGTTAATTGCACAGGGCTGTAGTCAGGATCATCATCTGAGACAGAGAAAAGTAGAGGAAAAAAGGAAAATGTGAATAAGGGTTAGCACAGGCAAAAGTAACTGTCCATGCCACAGGGCAGGCTGCGGAGGGTATACTTACAAAAAAGAATGTGATTAAGAAAATGTATGGATAGGTAACATATTGTTATTGTTATCATAATTATCAGGTAAATTTGTTTGAAATGGGCGAGGTATTTTGATGTGATGCTCACCTGTGTAGCAGAGGAAGTTGAGCTGCTCCCTGCAGGGCCTGTGGCTCCACTGAAACTCCCCCATGTTGGCTGCTGCTCCACAGGAACTGATGTGCTGGACGTCATGGTACCGAGGTCTCCCTCCTTCCCAGCAGGGCCTCCCCCACCTCCAGCTGCTCCTCTGGGCTACGCAAGCTGGCCAGGTCCCTGTAGAGGCTTCGGCAGTGGAGCAGGGCTTCAAACCAGTTTAACTATTCACGGACTAACACCATGATGCGGCCACTGACCAGGAGAGTGATGGGAGGAGGAAGAGGAGGAGTGGTGGGAGTGGGGGGAACTGGAGAGGAAGGAGCAGGAGACACACATGGTTGTCACTTTAGAAGTCTTAGCCAACTTGCACCTCTACCAAGGGGTCATAGAATGGAAAAACATTTTTGCCTTGTCTTTGTTAAGTTAAGAATGGTTGTGTATGGCAACAGTGCTGTCATGAACGTGAAACATGGTTGTGCCCTCCTACATATGCAAAGCTTTATCTTATCCACTGAAGAATGGGCGAATTAGAGCAAAGTCTGCCTGTGATGTCATATATGCTAAATTAACTTTAGGTCAGTTGTGGTTGCTGAAGATGCTGTTTAGCCAACACAGACCAAAACTGCATTTGAACTTATTTCTGTTAAAACAAAATTGAATACATTCTATTTCAACATCATAGAACAAGGTGTAATACCAGTATTCCATCCATTCTGTGACCCTTTTAAAGTATTGAGTGCTGGTGTTTGTGTGCCGTATGTTTACCTATATGCAAAAATGCCAGTGATAGCTGATAACCCATGACAAAGATTACCAGTCATTTTGGATATCAAAGTAAAAAAAAAAAAAAAAATCTGTCTTAAGTCAGTTTACACCAAATAGCAAAACAGCAGCCAACGCTAACTGAATGAGGCCAGAAACTCACTTTCAGTTTCCTTGGCCCCATTCAGTTAGCTTTAGCTGTTGGTTTGCGATGCTGTACTACATTTTCCTCTTTCTTTTTCTTACCAAGAACACTTGAAGACCTTGAACAACAATGGTTGGAAGTACTCCAGAAGATTAGCCTGACAAGCCAGACTGTAACATCAAAATGTAATCTGGACATGACCGATAAACCAGGCTCAATCCAATGGGCGGAAAGTTTTACAAATTGCCTCTGCATGCAATAAGATAGTGACGCCGGCAAACATCGGCACAACATTCTTTGACACAAATAACTTGCCTTTTTCTGCTCAACTTTTAACAAAAAGCTCAACTCTTTCAAAGTCGATGCCAAAGCCAATTCAAACCTCTGTTGTTCCTTGGCCACAGCCATCTAGTTTTTCACTTTGTTAGTTTTTCATTGTGCTGTAGCTTGAATGTTATTCTCTTTTGTAAGTCGCTTAGAATAAAAGCGTCTGCTAAATGCATAACGTAATGTACATGTAAATGTAATGTAAATCATCGTGCCAAGGCCGCCCAACGACTACAAAGCATTGTGACTGGTCCTACCAAGTCTTGACAGAAGACCTGCTGAGGCTCTGTGGTGCGTGGCTAGACATACCGGTTGAGCAAAACTATTTGCTACCGCTAGGCTATGTCTAGATTTCAAGATTTTTTGTATTTATAGGCTCTCACCTTCAGGTTCACCAAACACCTGTACTTCAGCCAAGGCCAACTGATTCCTGTTCCCTGGGATGAAAATACTGACATATTGCCCCTCCATTCCATTACAGTTATAGGTGGAAGTTTCTCCAAGTGGAATTTCTGAGACCACAGCACAGCTGGCAAATCGGGGTGTGGTATTGGGGAATAGGTGGATTAGGTTATTTTCGGGCTTTCATGAGTTTATAAATAGTCACTCTTAGATGAAGAGAGAGGTGAGTAATTACTAGTCTGTCATGCCTCCCTGTCAGTTTCACCCGGTTTCCCCCTGATCACTTGCCCCTCTCACTCATGTTTTCTGATTGAATCATTACGTGCTCACCTGTTGCTGGTTTCCTGCTGTGTATTTAATCCCTTGTCTCCCAGTGTTCTCTGTCAGACCTACTGCTACTCACACAAGGTAAGCATTTAAAGACCCTGACTCCTGTATCTGTTCCTGTAGTTCCTGTGTTTGTCATCTGCCTGCTCCCGTGTCTCCGTCCTGTTTCCCTGCCTGTCTTTGTTCTCTGTCTTCCGTCTCCTGATCAATTGCCTTCCCGCTGATGACCCTGTACTGACTCGACCTCCGCTCTGCTCTCCTGTCCCTGGTTTCGACCTCTGCCTGTCCACGACCTCCGCTCTGCTCTCCAGCCCTGGTATTGACCCCTGCCTGTCTACGACCTCTGCTCTGCTCTCCAGCCCCTGGGTTCGACCTCCGCCTGTCCTCGACCTACGCTCAGCTCCTCCGCCCCGGCTCCCCACCCGCTGCCTGTCTACGACCTACGCTCTGCTCCCCAGTCCTGGTTACCCGACCCTGCATTCGAAGAGCATCCACACACTCCCTTTACCCTTTTCCCTAAATAAACTGTTACGTGACGCTTTTGGGTCTGACTCACTCTGTTCTGTGACTTAGTCATATTGACTGTAAAAAGAATACAAACCTAGAATACGCTGCAATTAAAAATAATCATTAATACTTTGTCCTTATTAACACATAATAATTAATAGATAATAATAAAGATTCACTTAGGCATCCCACTACTGGTGACTCCAACATTGATCCGAGCCCCATTGAGCTTCTCTGCACAGCAGTCTTTTCTATTGGTGATGCTGACAGCCTCCACTCTGTAGACTCTCTGCAGGTCTATCCTCCAGGTAGGAGTAGTCTGCACTTGGCTCATAGCGAAGGTGTCTGGATCACCATCAATAGCCAGCTCAGGGTCATGGCTGGAGTCAGTAGATGTGAGTCTTGTTGGTTTTCCCCTTGCTATATTTTCTATAAAATTGACAAAGTTTTAGACTACCTTAAAATGGATGACACCATGCCTTGTTTACATAAATCTAATTGATGTTGTCCTTGAATATGTTTGTATGTAGGCTTAATCATTTTGTTTACCCTTTTCAACACCTGGTTTGACTTCTACAACCAGGGTGCCTGAGGAGCAGAGTAATATATGAGATCACACACACACACACACACACACACACACACACACACAAACAGTTGGTTATAAAGCAAGTTTTGTTAAATGGCCTACTAAAATAGTTTTCATGATCCATGAATCTCGATCATGATCCTTGAATATGTATGTATGTAGGCTTAATAATTTTGTTTACCCTTTTCAACTGATTTAACTTCTACAACCAGGGTGCCTGAGGAACAGAGTAATATATGAGATCACACACACACATAAACACACACACACACACACACACACACACACATACATTCATACATACATACATATAAACATGCATACATACATAAATAGCAGCCTATAATAGCAGCCTATAATACAGCACTATGATTTTGACTTTTATTTATTATTATTATCCTGTCCTGTTTTGTGTTACACTGTGCTGTTGTCAGCGGTCCATCTATTGAGCTGCTAATCTGTAAGCTCACATTCTGGCATCTGTCCTTGTCTTAAAGATGATGAGTGATGATGATGATACACAGACAATGTTGTAAGTTAAATGCACAGGCAAACACAATGACACATATATTTAGCTTTTGTTCTACTCAAGTTAAAATGGCTTTGTTTAAAGCATACTGCACACCACTTTACACTTTACACCTCAATAAACTTGGTGTTTAAATTTATTCAAATTTTGGATGTATTTACAAATAGAATTAGCACTCTCAAATACCAAACCAGACTGAGGGTGCACTGCTACGATGTCTGTACTGTATGTCATCTGATTTTTATTTCTTATTTTTTTATTGTTGTCTATTCTGTTTTGCTTTTTATCTGCCCTGCCTTTTAAGTATTTATGGACCTGAGTCTGGTTTTGCTGTTTCACTTTGTGCAAAGATTCTGATTCGCTGATTGACAGTACAAAAAATTTGTTGAAGGACACCTGAGCATTTGGAGAGATCCCTGACTGCGTCCTGACAAAATGTGATATTGAGTGGAAGCACTAGGTGGGGCAAACTATATATATGGAACAGAAGTGGGGATTTTGGGGACTTTAGGGACCAGACTTCCAGACTTCAATGTCAATGCAATTCAATGTCAATGCAATCTGTCAAATTCAGATTTTCAGTATCATCACATAATATAGGTGACCATAGCAGTTTATCAGAATGAGGGAAACCATGTAGAACTGTTTTATCTATTTCAATTTAGCATTCAGAAAGACCCATTGACCAAAGTCTGTAAAGTTGCATTAATAAAAGGAATCGATAATGTCAGAGAGGAATGATTCCTGCATGAAGGTCTGGCTCCTACCCAAAAAAGTGGAAGCAGTTACAGCGAGAGAGTCAGCACAATGCCTCATTAATGTCTAATGCCTTGAATTTATAGGACATCATTCACCAAGTTCCAGTGATTGTAATGGGAGGTGTTCCAATACTTTTGTCCATATCTGTGGATATCCTATGTGCTGAATTTAGCCACAGTGTATGCTTTTATTTCATACTGATCTGTATGGACCTTCTATAGCTTTTTTTATTATTATTTGTCTATGACTGTTGCAAGGTTGTAAGATTCACGCATACTGAATTACTGAAAGTAAAGTAAAAAGTAAGAGAAACTTTTCTGTGTCCTCAGTAAGAGAGTGCCAAAGCAAGCAATGCCAAATATGGGAGTGGCGAGTGTTTGAAAGTGTTTGTCCATAATCTGACCACCAGATGGCATTAAAGTATATAAATCAGGGGTCCGATTTCAAAGGCTGACCTTGAGCTCAATGTAATTATTTTGTCGTTGTTGCTGCTGGTGTTGTTTTAATATTGTCAGTGGAAAGAGTACATAAGTTTAACTGTAGCTTTTATATGCTTGTTCAGTATAACTGTTTAATTGTAGCTTTTATATACTTGTTCAGTGTAACTTTATATATAATGTATAGTATAATGTTTAATTGTTGATACTCAAGTCACAACTGAAGGCTCTGACACTAAACGTCGTCTTATAAAGTATTTTGTGTATTCTAAACATGACAGCTCATCAAGGTGGGGACAGATTTTAATGTGGTGGGTATGGCAAAGATTACATCACCAGAGAGAATTTAAAAACACATTTGAATGTTTTTAAGAAAAAAGAAAACACACACACACACACACACACACTAGCGTACAACATGTCTTACAAGTTAATAAACAATTACCTGATTTCATTTTATGTGTTCAGGCCTTTATTCCACTGTAAAATGATTTGTCACTGAAAACTCTGGCCAAAGTAGAATTTTGAGCATCTAATTCTACTCAGAATCAGCACAGAATTATTTTCAAAAATAGAGGAAAAACATTTAAATAATAAAAAAAGATAAAAACAGCTACGTGTGTGTATAGCCTTTAATTGTGCCAAACAAACAATGTAACAGAATCCTCATTGTCTGACATGGACAATGGTGAATTGTACAGGGCTGTAGTCAGGATCATCATCTGAGACAGAGAAAAGGAGAGTCAAAAAAGATGATGTGAATCAGGGCTCTTATGTGGAGGAAAGTAAATGTCCATGATGGAGTGAAGGCAAAGAGAAGCAAGGGGTGTGATTGGGTAAATAAGAAAACATAAACAATGACAGCAAACTGAAATATTATTATGAGATGAATTATTATTGTAATAATAATAATAATAATAATAATAATAATAATAATAAATATTGTTAGACCGGATCTAAAGCACTATCTTGGATGCAATTCATTGGTCTTGTATGTTGTGGAGAGGAGCTACGGCTGGACAAACCTGGTGGTTAACAAATAGGTAAGGTATTTTGATGTGATGCTCACCTGTGTAGCAGAGGAAGTTGAGCTGCTCCCTGCAGGGCCTGTGGCTCCACTGAAACTTCCCCATGTTGGCTGCTGCTCCACAGGAACTGATGTGCTGGACGTCATGGTACCGAGGTCTCCCTCCTTCCCAGCTGTTGTGGTCCATCTCCTCCCCATTCATCCAGTACCAGACATTGGACAGCATCCTGCGCCTGAGGCCCAGCCACATGTGGGCGGTTTGGGCCCCATGAAGCAGCAGGGCCTCCCCCACCTCCAGCTGCTCCTCTGGGCTACACAAGCTGGCCAGGTCTCTGTAGAGGCTCCGGCAGTGGAGCAGGGCGTCAAACCAGCTCAGCCGCTCACGGACCAGCACCATGGTGCGGCCACTGACCAGAAGTGAGAGTGGGGGAGAAGGGCTGGTAGGAGGGATCGTGGATACTGGAATTGGGGTGTGGATGACTAGAGGAAATGATGGAACATTGAGATAAACCAGTTCTTGTAGAAGGCTATACTTGCCAACTTCCATTTTTCTTACTTAAAAGTGCAATCTATGTGCCCCCATGTGCATATATTAGCAGGCCATCTACACCAGCATACCAATGACAGTTGATGGTCCATGACAATGACTACTGATAATTTTGACTAATGCTCTCAACAACCTGTCCTCTAAAGCTGAAGTCTAAAGCTCTAAAGCAGAGGATTACCTGCAGACAAACCAGTCACTTCCACTTCACATAAGAAGACATATCCGTTTTGTCCCGGACCAAATATGGTAACATAACGGCCCGCCATGTTTGAGCAAACATATGTGTTGGTTGCTCCCCGTGCAAGACCATTTTCCATTACCACACATCTGTATGAAAAGGAGAAAACACTGAATATATGCATAATTTATTATATGCATTAAAATAAAGATATTAATACATCTGCATGGGCCACTACATTCCTTTTTGATCTGTCTCTTCTCCATCAAAAACATCAGATAATCCATGTCGGTCATGTGTGGGAATTTTAGAGTTTGCAAATATGACATAATCCCTTAAAATTAAGAAGCCCACAAGCCATTAGGTCAGTTACAAGGCCAGTACAGTTGAGAACAGCAGAGTACACAGTTCAGGGTACAGAGTACAGCAGAGGACCAGGTCTCACAAGGTGTCATTGCTGTTCTGGTTGATGTCTGGGGAGTTGTTGACGTGGATTTCTGCTCTAATGAGGAGGCTTTCACAGCAGTTTGCTCTGCTGGTGATGGTCACTGTGCTAATGATGTATTCCTCCAGCAGGTCCACCCTCCACCAAGGGTAGTCATGGCCATTTGTGCCAGAACACACTGAGGAGTTTGAGTTGACGCGGCTGCCATCCACAGCGCTTCCTGCCTGAGAATAAGCGGAGTTCCAAAAAAAGTCTGAGGACTGTGTGGCTTCTTTGCCCAGGGCCAGGTTTTCTATGGCAGGAGAAAGAGACAGGGAGAGAGAGAGAGAGAGAGAGAGAGAGAGAGAGAGAGAGAGAGAGAGAGAACGGGCGGGGAGATAGACACACTTTGCTGTTTCTTGTGTGAAGTCATTTCTTAGTTTAAGATCTAATGTGTTGCTTTACAGCAGTGGTTCTTCAGGTCTTCACAGTCCAACTCAGCTACTTGCTAAAAGTACAGCTTGGTGAAGAGATAAACGTGTTTGGATAGATGGAGTGCAAAAAGACACTGACGTGTCCACAGTGATGTCTCTGACAAACAGGCAAAGATGTTTCCAATCTGTCACTAGGCTCTCACCTGCAGGTTTCCCAAACACCTGAACTTCTGCTAAGGCCAGCTGATTCCCATCCCCTGGAATGAAAACACTGACATAGCGTCCCTCCATCCAATGACAGACGTAGGTGTAGGTCTCTCCAATTGGAACAGCTGAGACCACAGCACACCTTTCAAACAATTGGGAGTTGTATGAGATGGAGAATAGATGGGTATATAAAGTAAATGATGTAAATGATGAGTGTGATATGTCTGTAAATTATTCCAGATATTGCCATGCTTCATTTTAGGCCTTTATTAGGAAAATTTTAATTCATATATTTTTGTAAAAAATTATCATACTGTAATAATCATATATTAGCTGTAGTCAGAACATAACATGCAGTCCAAATTAATTTATTAATAAATTCATAACATTAATAAATAAGCACCTAGAAGACAGCCTAGAAGACAGCCTCTCACACCTTGTTTATTTAAATGCATAATGCTAGAATATATTGATGTTTGATTTGTTTTGTTTACCTTTTTGATCAACTGGTTTGACTTGCACAGCTAAGGTACCTAAGGGGAAGGGGAATATATGACATCACCACACAGACGCACACCTACACCTATACACCTTTCTTATAGCCTTATTTAAAGTCTATTTTTTGTCAAAGGTCACATTGAATCTTGCTTTGCATTTTACCCAAACACCACAAATCATTTCAGCCACCCAGTCAAATGAGGCCTGAGCACACAAATGCATGTTAAGTGTTGCTGTAGGCATTATCATATCAGATGCAGCCACCAATAGCAATTGAGCAGTTATCTAACTTTTAAAAATATGACATGAAAAACAGAGTGTGGTGGTTCTGTTTCTTCCTTTGAGACATACAGAATCACATGTGCACAAATTCAGAAAAAAAGCATCTCACAGCAAATTGGGCAGTGTATAGGTTACTCTATAAGAGTACATTTTACACTATTTTTGGTGTTTATGTCCACATGTGGTACTACTATAGAGTCACATATCCACACTGCCCAATTTGCTGTGTAGACATCTCTGTCACTGTGTTACGTTGGCAGTGTATATGTTACTCTACAGGAGCACATTTTACACTATTTTAGATAAAAATATAACCCTGCCCAATGCAAACCTATTCTGTGGTCAGGCAATGGTCAGGAGTGGACCTCCTGTTTGTCTGTGGTAAGTGGTAATGCAAATCAGGGAAATTCTGACCACAACTTTGTAAAACATAGTTTATATTAATTTATTGGTGGGTTTTAAAATGTGTACCATGTGTATTTCCATTGTTGGATGTCTCTTAGCAAATGCCACATGGCACCTCTAAAAACAGCATATCATCACAAAACCCCTGATCACATTTACTGTAAATTATGTTAGTAGAAATTAAGTTCTTAAATCTTAGGCATAAAACATCTTACCTATGATCATCATATGAAGTAACAAGGTGTCCATTGTCCAGATGTCTGCCAACACAATATAATGTCATTTATTTCATGTGTGCTATGATTAATGTAAAGTCAAGCCTTAACATTCAGGCCATTCTCATCTTTTGTGTGTGTGTGTATTTATACATATATATATATATATATATATGTATGTATAAATACATGTGCTGTGACGTTTCAAAAAAGATCATACTAGTAAATCTGGATTATAGATTATAGCATTGGTCTGAGTTTGTTATAAGGCAGGAGAAATAAAAAAGAGGAAATTATCATTGTTTTACTCACCTAAGATTTTATGATGTTAAATCAAAGTTCCAGTCACAGATTGTGAGTGATGTGATGGGTTGAGATGAGCTGTGGCTCTGAGGTGAGATAGTGGTGTTGAAGTGTCTCTTTCCTTCCTTTGCAGTAAGTGATGTGTTGGCTCTATGAAATGTCACTGTCTGGTGCGTTCAGTTCTTCAGCCACTCCAGGAGTGGTCACAGTGGAGATGGGAGGTGTTTAACATGCCTGCTACAGATGTGTTTTTGGAGCAACCCCCTAAGGGGGGCTATAGGCCCTAAAGAGTTAATGCACGCCTGTTTAACATAGCCTGCCTTCCTATGAGGTGAGGGTTACAAAGACCTCGCATTTCAGCTGTGGATACATTGTCACTTTGATTATTATTTTGATATTTACAGAATAACATGCATTTATTTATTTATTCCCACAGTACCTTGGCTTGATCATTCTCTGTGTCCTTTAGAGGTATATCCCATTTTGAGTTTGGGACTACCAGCCCATACATAGTACAGATTTTTATGGTGCTCCAAGTGAGCCAACGATCCAAAACGTTTGTCAGTCCCATTAGTTAGGGCTTCCCAAAATTTTGAAGATTTTGAAGAATATCAAATTCAGGATTCACCCCCTCATACATTCATACATACATACATACATACATACATACATACATACATACATACATACAGCACATTGCCCCCCTCTCCCACTGCATCACGAGTTAGCCCACCCTCCACACACACAGCACACTGACAACCAACCCTGACAACCCCCCCCCCCCCATCCCACTGCTTCACCAGCAGCCCTTTTCTCACATATACAGCACACTACCCGTTCCCACCCTCCACCCCACTGCATCACCAGAAAGGCCCTCTCCCACATAAACAGCACACTGCCCATTATCAGCAAGCCCCTCTCACCCCTACATACACACAGCACACTGCGTCCACCCGTGCCTTCCTCATAACCCCCTCTTCCCCTCATACACACTTTAACTGCCCACCCCTCTTCCTACAAGACCCCTGGCAGCTGGGTCGGCCCCTTGAGCCATCGATCTGCCCAAGGTACTGTAATTTGCCCCCCTCCCCAAGCAAGCCACATGGCTCTTGTCCTTCTCAACACTATTCATCACTTTTACATCATCCACCCACGCCATTTTGTAAGCCAAAACCAGTTGAAACCTGACTTACTTCTGTGGTTCTTCACTGGTTCACAGACTAAGAATCAGTCGACCAGGGTTGATTCCCAAGCCTCACATCACATGTGTCTGTTGCTTTGGATAAAAGTGTCAGCTAGTCAACTTCACTTTATTGTTTAGATGAAAAATACTACCTCTCAGAAGTCTTGCAAATCAAAATGAAGTATTTTGCTCAGGGGAACAACAGCAACAGTCAGTTATAGAACCCCCATCTTATTAGGAATTTACTTTCTGTTAGACCAAGCATACGTGTTTGTGCCCTCCTGCAACCTGCTGCCGCTATGACAGTATCACATGCATTATTGTCAATAAATTGCATCTTGTAGGGTTTTTTTGCACAGCCGCCCCCTACTTTCTTGTCAGTGTTGCATCTTGCGGACGCATCTTGCAGACTGACTAAACAAATGCAGAAAATGCATGGCAGCCATGATGCGTACACCTATACATTGTCTGCAGCAAGTAAATTCCAGCCCTTAGACCGCAAGCATGCAAAACAGCATGTTTCTGTACCCACTATGCTGCCATACTTTTTACTTCTACTTCTTTGGTTTATTCTTTACTTTCAATGGCATACTTCTGATTTGATATATGATAAAAGACATCACATCATTTCAACTATTTTTATAACTGTGTAGAACTAAACATATTTCTTATTTGGGGTACTGGACCAGTACATCAGGACGTATGGGTTCAATTGTGGTAAACAATCAAGAAGGTGTCTGTGTAAATGTATCAGTTTGTTTAAAAAAGAGTTACAATCAGTGCTGTACAGCTCAGAGGCCTTGGCAACAACTTTTCAAAAAGGGAACATCAGTTTCTTGTCAGAAAGAACATTCATACATCCTACAGCTGGCTGCAATTTGTACCTGGAGTGTACCAGCCCCATCCCAGTGTACTGGTTGCAGATATAGACTGGGACTAAAACTGGGACTGGGACTAAGTATAACTCTTTTTTTTCAATATGATGCCACCTATATGCACATGCACACACTTTATCGTTCATAATACTGTCAAAATACTATGCCTAACAAGGTTTTCACATACAAAAAGCCAGGACAAATGGCAAGCTTCTGATAGATTGCAGACAGAGTTTAGTACCTGGACTACTTGCAAACAAAAGCCTGTGCTTGCATCTCAAATAGTTTTGGTGATATTATAGTCTAAGTTGCCAAAAATGCTCATGGGCACTTTTTTGGAAGAGATGGTGGGTACATTCTAAGGCATATTTTTCATAGAAATACTTGAGATACTGAGGTATAATTTTGCACACTTTTCTTTGAGATGTGTGGGCACGTAATATCTGAGAATCGGGTAACTCTGAAGGGGCTGAGCAGGAACATCCTTCAAAATTGGTACATTTGACACAGAATGTCCCAGCACACACTGCACAGCTTCATCAGTAACATAGTGTAAATGGACTTGTTAATGATTGGCCTCGCAGTGCATGCTGTACCGTGAAGGAGTGCCTGGGTATGGCATGCAGCTGCCACAAGCCAACTGAGACAGGTCAATGCAACAGTCTCAGCAACAAAATCATCAACAAATGGCCTCAATGCAAAACAACACAGTTCCACTGTTCAGCCACATACAGTACTCATAACCAGGAATATTGCTTAGTGGATCATAAACTGCGCCAGCAAAATCAAGGAACAACACCAGTCTCTTGGATCAGCATCAACAACAAAGTCAAAATGGATCATGAACAGCCCAAGCAGGTAAGTACTCATAATCCACTCATGGGTTATGTATTTTGGATCAGGGAAGATGACGCCCCTGCCATGCATAGTCCCCAGGCACCTTGTATTAACATCACACCCTGTGTAACTGAAATCTTCTCAATTGCTTTGGTGCATTTCTCTAGTTATCAAAACATTCATGTCAGCGTCGTCAGAATTAAAAGTTCATGTCACTTATTAACAGTTTTGCGGAAGTTACCCCAAAAAAGTAACTACTTTACTTTACTAGCTGCTTTGAATTGAAACTGGATTACCTACTCATTACTCCTTTTAAAACAGTAACCTCACTAGGCTACTTGTTACTTTACTTGTTTTCTACTCATCCTGATTACCCAGGCATAGTTTTTCATTCATAGTGTTATATAGGTTGTAGGCCAAGTTATATACCCACCTTCTGGAGCAGATAAAATTAGGCGTTAATTAGGCGTTTATAACATTGCATCAACAACGCATTGTTCCACAAGCTTTTCTAGCAATCGCTAATCCTCCTGCATTTGAGACTTGTCATTTCACGTGTCATTCTGCTTTCATTGCCTAATTGTGTCGCGTTTGACGGATTAATTTGTATAAAGTTGAGCAGAGCCCAATTTCTGACGCATCGGAGCTACGCTCGTCGCGCTCCATTGAAACTGAACTGAAATCGCGACGTGTGTTATACTTGACGTGCCCAGTGGATTTCCACCGTAACGGTGCACACAAAGCATCTCGGGAAGGTGCCGCGTAGCTCCGTCGCATACAAAATCTGCGCACAAAAGGACATTGGGTGCATCTTGCATTTCACTGATGTTTTTCTTTTTTTGTCGCGCAATAAACTGAATATAATGTAAATATTTCAGTTACCTAAGATACTTGTGCTTTCGCCCATGTCTTCTCTCTCCTCCAACAACTAGGCACGCAACATCCACAAACTAAAACACTGCCGTCTCCTTTGTCGCGGATACAGATCAGTTCATTTAATAGGTCAGATATGATTTCACTGCACAGAACGTTGGTAATGCAGAAAAGCCCATTAATATAGTCAGTAAGTGTAATGAAGTTACTGATTTTAAAGGTAACTTGTTACGTTGTCGCAGAATGTAACGAGATTACAGTAACGCATTCTTTTGTAAGACGTTATTCCCAACACTGTCTAAATGTTTGGCCATTTTTGTCAAAGTAACAGGTCGGTCTACATTGTCTTGTGATAATGCAAGTCTGCAGTTTTTCTGTATCAACATGTTTCAAGTTTAAAGTTATATAATAGTCTTTGTGGAAGATTATACTGTAGGTGATCAAATGATTCATTTTCAGAACTTTTTCACAATTTGTATAGTCTTTGTTTGCCCAAATATAATCCACTGACATGGGTATAATTCAGAGATTGGCAACTTCATATATTAAGGAAGAAAGTAAGGATAGGCCTAGTGAATCAGTACGATGCATTCTACTTACCACAACCCCTATAATGTGAAATTGGTTTTACTGTGCACAAGTAGGCTTCAAGGGGAACGAGTAGTTCTGAGAATCACTATTAATTGGTCCCTTTACGCACATTGTCTATGCGTTACTACAGTGTCACAAACACAGGCGATAGATAATTACCAGCACTAAGAACAGTTATATGTTTTCGCTATTGCAGTTTTAACTTAACTATTCAGCATAGCACATGAACGGATAGACACAGAAAGACATAGTCTACAACACAAGGGTGGCTAAATTTATCACATGGCTTAAAGCTGTCTACATTAAGAATGCAATTGGTATATGCACATAACCAGAATAGACAGAACAGCCACACCACCAAAACACATTTTATATTTAATAAACCTTAAAGACTCACTACTCCCAGCATGCCGGGCAAACAGGAAGTAACAGGAGCAGTCCCGTTACAATAGTTACCCTATTATATAGCATAATTCACCAGCAGGGGAATATAGTTTGCACATAGACTAAGCTACACTTCCGGACACGGGCTGGATACGGGACACTATAGTGGAGCCACTCGAACAAGCAAATTCTTCAGCTACATTGTAGAGAAGACTTATCCAAAGCCTATCACAAATGCTCGAATGCCAAAAAAGTGAGTAGACCTAACTGAATAGGCTTTGACTGCGCATACGAATTGTAGGACTTTCCATTAACCATTAAAACACTTTTCATTGTCAGTTAATAATTTTTGACCGTATTGGCTATATGCATACAGCTGTCTGAGGCTCCACAATACTATCTGTCGTTTTCAAGAACGCTTACTTTCGCTTTCGAGTTATCGCAGCTTTGCATTCGCCTGCTTTGTATTTTTTTACAGGCTATTCGAAAACAGACGTAATGAAAGAGTTACATATACTCATATAAACAGAAATAAAATCATAGCCCAGATGTTATCTGTAACTAGTTTCATGTTAATAGCCTATAATTCTCAGTGTTTTCTTAAATCCTCTGTAATACTTTGTAGCTCCTGTTGTGATGCCCCAACAAATACCCTCATAATTCAGATCTTAGTCATAAATTCACTCAGGAAGACTGAGAAAGTCATAATGGAAGTTACAATTTTTTAAGTTTTTTTAAGAATTACAGTAACAAAAACTAGCACAATATGAGACTCTGGCATAGTCCAGATCACAAAGTTGATTAGGGGGAAGAGTCAAGTCAAGTCAAGTAGGGATTTATTGTCGTTTCAGCCATATACACAATACATAGTCAGACGAGACAACGTTTCACCGGGAACAATTGGTGATAAACGTAACTGTTAAAACACAGTATGGACAAGACAGATACGTAGTGCCTACATACACTATTGTGGGAGAAAAATAACATTACAACACAGTTGTAAACGATTTGCAGGTCAGAATACAGGTGACCTAAAACAAACACAAAATGGTGTGAGCCAAGTCATTGAGTGCTTGACTACAAGCGGTTTCTTACAGTTCTTTCATTTTTTTCAAGCACCCCTCACAATTTCAACACAAATTTAACTCTATAGGTTTATAGGTTTGAATAACAAGTTTATATTTTGTAGCAAACTTTTTCACAGACCCCCTGGAAACGTCCTGCGGATCCCTTGGATCAAATAGATCAAATCTTACACTCTAACAGTAAATCAGTGTAAGTACAAACAAACCTGATATTGTTTGATAAGTTTTTCAAGCCGCGCACAAAAAGGGGAAAAGTGGCGAAATCCGATAATTTTGTGCGATCTGAGAAAAGCGGAGCTATTTTGCCCTCTCCACTCACCATTTTGTTGCTCTTGCACTAATATCACTCTGCCAGAAACGTAAGTATACGGTCAGGGATTTTCCCCTTTGTTGTTTGCGATATAGCCGCATCTTCCGAGCATTGCACGCGCAGTGCCGTAGCCTACGTCACTACGGACACATGCATAACATACCACGTTTCATCGAGTCACGTCCACTTCTAAAGTGGAGGGGGAAACTGAAAATCACTAAATGTACAAACAAACAAGTAGAACGAAAGTCACGTCCGTTGCTCTAACGAAGAACTGAAAATACAATGTACTAAGACTAACAGGAGACTAGAAATACACTGGGAAAAGGAAGCGAACACTAGGAACAGGCTATGACAATCAGAATGAACAAGAAGCACAAAACCAATCGGGAATTCTAGTTACGGAGCGAAACACATTGGAATACGTGGGAGACGGAGGAAACACAACTGACATATAGGAAGTCTCAGGGAATATAGACGGAACATTGACGGAAGATTGACGAGACCAGACCAAGGGTGATACAGAGGGGAGGCTTAAGTAAGGTGGGGACCAGGTGATACCAATTAGAAATGAGTGCAAACGAGCTGTGAGTCTGAGTGAGGGGGCGTGGCCGTGACCAAATCTGATGCCGACCTGACATTACCCCCCCTTCAGGGGGCGCTCCTGGGGGGCGGCGGTCCGGGCGTCGGGCACGCCTCTAAGGCTGGCATCGACCGAATAAGCCGGGCCGTCATCCACCAGGAGCGGCAAAGGCGGGTCCGGTCGTGCATCAGACTCTGGAGGGTGCCCATGGGCCGGAGACACTGGAGGGCGCGCGCGGGCCGGAGACACTGGAAGGCGCGTGCGGGCCGGAGAGACTGGAAAGCGCGCGCGGGCCGGAGGCTCTGGAAGGCGCGTGCAGGCCGGAGGCTCTGGAGGGAACTCGCTGGACGGGAACTCGCTGGACGGGGAATCACTGGTCGTAGAATCGCAGGTCGGGGAACTCAATGATCGGGTACTCGGTGCCCAGGAACTCTGTGGTCCGGAACCCGGCGCCCAGGGACTCGCTGGTCGGGGGGCTCTGTGGTCGGGGACTCGGCGCCCAGGGGGCTCTGTGGTCGGGGACTCGGCGCCCAGGGGGCTCTGTGGTCGGGGACTCGGCGCCCAGGGGGCTCTGTGGTCGGGGACTCGGCGCCCAGGGGGCTCTGTGGTCGGGGACTCGGCGCCCGGGGGCTCTGTGGTCGGGGACTCGGCGTCCAGGGGCTCTGCTTCGGATGGTGTAAATGCTCCTGAACCGTGGAGTCGTCTACTGGAATCTGGAAAACCTCCCGGAAGTGACTGACGAACGCATCTAGAGACTGAGTGATGGGTTCTGCCTGCTGCCAGACACTCTCTGCCCATTGGAGCGCCCGGCCGCTCAAGCGCGAGATGATATACGCCACTTTGCCACGCTCAGTGGGAAAGTGGCGCGGGTCCATCTCCAGGGCGAGAGTGCACTGCAGCAGGAACCTACCACATGTCTCTGGGTCTCCGGAATAGAAAAAAGGATATGGAGTAGGCGCTGCCACGCTGACCTGAGATGTCACGAGAGGCAACAGGCTTTGATGAATTTCTTTGACTACAGTCCGAAAGGATTCAGGGACTTCTGCCTCCGGGAATTCTAGACTTACGGAGCGAAACACATTGGAATACGTGGGAGATGGAGGAAACACAACTGACATATAGGAAGTCTCAGGGAATATAGACGGAACACTGACGGAAGATTGACGAGACCAGACCAAGGGTGATACAGAGGGGAGGCTTAAGTAAGGTGGGGACCAGGTGGTACCAATTAGAAATCAACTGAGTGCAAACGGGGAGACGAGCTGTGAGTCTGAGTGAGGGGGCGTGGCCGTGACCAGATCTGATGCCGACCTGACAGCATGGTTGGTCTTTCTGTAGGCCCATACAAGAATGGACATCCATCCGTGAATAATTTCAATGTGAGGGGGAGAAAATCTGTAATTTGGCCCATACTTGACATCTTCTAGTCCACAAGTTAGGCAATGTGTTCATGATGATTATCATGTGTGATGTGGGATGGGTGATGTGTGTTCTTATTAACTAGCTTATCATTACAGAATTAAGGTTGTGAAAACTCTTGAAACAATTTATTTTATTTACTCTATATTCCAAGGCCATAGGACTCTGTGTTAGCGGTGTGATAGCAAATAACCCCGACCCCCCATCTCAAACATTGTATTTTTTCCATATTACTGATGAATCTTTTCAGTCTTTTGATTAAACTTTTAAGCTTAAGAATGAGCAGGCAGCTCAATGGTGCCCTGTTGCTCCCCATGGAGGGTATTTTGCAAGTTTGTCAATTACCAACAAAATACCAAACAAGCAAATAAATTAATATTGGCCAGTTATTATCAATTATCAATTATCAGTTATCATTATCGGTCAACCACAAAAGGCCGCTCACAATGCTGAAGCATGCCGCACAGACAAATTTAAATTTTGATGTCATTGATGTCAAGGCCAATCAATTTTGGCTATAACCTACAGACATATATTAGTGCAAGGAGATATAGTCCAGAAAAAGGAACAGTCTGGTTCAGTAGATATTGCATTTAGAGTATGTTTTCATACATAATTCTTCATACTGTATGTATACATAAAACTTCAGGATATGATGTAAGTAGTCTGTGAAGTAGCATTAGTAGTACAATGATTTGTCTTTTATTTTGCCATATCTCTCAGATGCACTTATCCTGAAGATGCACATGTAACATGGCCTGCACAAAGCAATCAGCTGTGGACTTCATCAGGAACGCCTGGCCTCTCCTGGTTGAGTACCTGAAAAATCAAACCCTGATTGCTGAGAAACTGAAAGAGTTGAGGGTGTTTAATTTTGAAAATGTCAGAGAGATCACTTCAGAGAAGAATCCCTCACAACAAACCAGAAATATTTTAGAATTTGTCACCAGAAAGGGGGAAGAAGCAAGTTATGCATTCCTCAGAATACTAGATAGTGAAAAAAAACAGAACTCTGCAAAAAAATGTTAAACCTGACCTGCATCAATGGATCAGCTGTTTCTCCTTCAGAGAGGAGCCAAACATGGAGCCCACAGGTGAGGAGAATTAGTTGACACCTTGTTTGTATATGTATTGCTGGCAAAAGCTGTTCAAAGTTAAGTCAGTGTCTGTAAGACTCATGCAATTAACACACAGGCTTGATACAAAACTATATCTATTTTTTTTCAAAGTAGACCTATGCCACCCATTGAGGAAAATCAATCTTTAAGAGCCCTCTCTGGAAACATTTAGGAGCTTTTATGGAATGTGGAGTGCAATTTTGATGAAAATGAAAATTCTGGATTTCACTTGCAAATATCTCAGTGAGCTTTCATTCTATAATCATGAAATTTGGCCACATGACAGTAGGGCCCATAGACTTTTAGGGCATGCCATTGCCACTTGGGTTAACACATTCCAGGGCCCTAGAAAACAGAACTTTTTCATTTCTGTGCTGTTTTTGTGTGCCTGAAGTTTCATATTCTTCAAAATCATACTGAAATCTTGGGAACCCCTAACCTTTTCTTGGAATGATCCACTGATCATTTAAAAAAATGTTTTAGGCATGTATCTACTGGCAATAAAAATTTGAAAGGAAAATGAAGGGGGTTTGTATCACCACCCACCTGATTCTTACAGAAACTCTTAAGTGGCAATAATGTGTCATATTACACTGATCAACAATGTGGTCAGAGTGAAGTTAATCAGTGTGTTTTTACTTTTATCATCAGGCTCCAGACCTTGTCAACAATACCAGATCCAACTCAGAACAAAAGCCCAGCTAATACTCAGATCTCATTCAAAACATATACAATCCCTTTTGGGGGGTAGTGATGTGGAATCTTTTTATTATGCAAAGCTTGTTCTTGACAGGGATGAGCAGAGATGCCCTGTGTCAACAAAAATTAAACTAAAAAGCAAGAAGTACAAAAAATGTCGGACTAAAAAGCTTAGTACCTACATTCCACAGAATAAACCACAGTTATCTCCTGAAGATCTGCTGAAAGGCAAGGAGCAAGATATTCTGCTTGTTGGGAAACCAGGCATTGGAAAGACAGCAATCACTCTGGAAATGATCAATCTCTGGACAAACATGGAAAACAGAAGATTGAACTATTTGTTTTACTTTAATGAGGCAACACTTCCTGACATGTCAAGGCCAATCAATTTGGAATCTCTATTATTTGATGCATATGTTGAACCAGCAGGGTTAAACAAAGAGGAAGCACTAGAGGTTCTTCAAGACATCAAGGATAACTCTGAACATGTCATAATAATATTTGATGGTATCAGAGATGTACCTCACAACTCTGTTCTGCAGAAAATACTGAACAAAGAACTTCTTCCTTATGCCAAGGTTGTGTTATCCTGCAGACCAGACCGTGAAGACATTCTTTCTGAGTGGGAGGCCTGGCAAGTGTATGTACTGGGGTTCAGTGAAGATTCAATCCACACTTATTTGTCCCACATACTCAAATCCAAACCTGATGTTGTGAGCTACATTACAGGGAATCCAGAACTGCGTAGCCTTTGCCATGTGCCTGTCCATGCTCTCTTGATTGCTGGTTCAATCTTGTTTCAGTCTACATCTGAAGGTCCTTACCTACACAGAGTAACTTCTTCACTTGAAGCACCTACCCAGTGCACAGCAACTGAGATCTATCTTGACATCTTTCGGCATTTAATGAATAGAAAAAAATCCAGTTTCAGTGGATTGGACAACTTCATCAGCTGCAACAAAGAGAATATACTACATTTAGCCAAATGTGCTTTCGTTTCTCTTCAAAACAGGTCTATATTCATAGACAGACTTGAGGAAACAAACACTTGCTCAGAAATTTTTCTGAGCAAATTTTCAATCAGGCATCGCTTTTCACAGACAAAAACATACAGCACTTTCCTTCACAACACAATGCAGGAGTTCTTTGTTGCATTGTGGCTGCTTGCTAATCCAGGAGATATTGATGAATTTTTTCAAAAGTGCCAAAATGAAAATGGGAAACACATGAAGTATGTGATTCCTTTCCTGAGTGGTCTCCTATCACAGAAGAATGTGGCATTAGTGAAGTGCTTGTTTTCAGAGGAGCACATTCAGCTGATGTCTGGTGAATTTCATGAGAAACTTTTAAGTACATTCCTATACACCCAGGAAGATCGTGACCTTGATGATGAAGTCATCCCAGGGGATGGCAGCGAAGATTTTGTCTTCCTCTGTCAATGCCTGTTGGAATTGCAGTCACCTCAGGCATGTTCTGTGTTCCTCAAAAAAATCAACTACTGTTTTGAATTGATGGATGGATGTCTTGACCCTTATCAGAGCTGTGCTGTGTCTTATGTTATCAAACAATCCAGTGACATGAAGATTGCCTTAGAATTGAAGGACTGTAAAATATCTGACCAAGTTCTAAAGCTTATTCTTCATTGCTATCCACACTTCAGGTAAGAAATACTATGAAATGTTCACACACACACACACATGCACGTACACACACACACACACACACACACACACACACACACACACATAACTCTTATAAACATGTCAGGTATTGTGTTCTGGTCAAGATGTGTTACTGAGTTGAATACCTCTACAATTTTTCTTTAAAGAGTTGATTCCTGCTTTCTACGTCAAATATGGACAGCTGCCCTTAGCTGTGAAAACTCAGGAGTTTCCACAGATTTATTGGACTGTTTGGGGTCTAAGATGTATTTGCCAGTGTGGGAGCCATCTGTTTTCAAGAGAGCAGGAGAAGTGATACGCCAGAGCCAACAGAAGATAAAGCTGTTTCTGTACTTGGCTCAGACCACAAAGCCCCTGAGTGAGGATATCTACAGGCTCATACTCAGTGTTTTACCGTGCATCACTTCTCTTTGGTAAATGACTGAAAGACAGTTTTACACTTCATAACAATTTTTAAAAATTTCATACAGGCTTATGTGTTGCCAGTGCCTGTAAGGCAAACCTGGAATGCTTGATTGCTTCCCTTAAAGCTAAGGCAAATGTTTCAATTCCATTTGTTTTCCATCACACAGTAGTATTCTCTGTCTATTCTTGTAGTGTCATTCCACCCGAAGATGTAGCCGGATGTTCAGAGGACTGGCAAAAGACAGCAAGGATGTTTCAGCTGGATCTTTGCCTGCACACACTTCTACTAGAGAGGGATTTGTCATCCACAAAAATAATTGCGCTTATGAGTCTTTTCCCAATCAATGATGAATCTGATTTCTTGTCAGAACTATACTGTCATGTGAGAGATTCTAATATCGGCAAGATGCTCCTTCCACATTTGCAAGATCTGTATGTGTTAGTTCCCGCAGTCTGGTCAATAGACCTTTCAAAGACAAAGGCATCCCTTCTTCTTGAAGTATTGAAGCTCCAACCATGGAGGAAACCTGTTGATCTAGGAGGCTGGTCAGATGAAGAGACAGATGTGCAAAGTTTCCTTCGATGTCTGCCCTTCATCTCACAGCTCAGGTGAGTGATATTTCCTGACTTTAGTTGGAGAAATAGAAGATCAAATTTGTATCCAGTTGTGTTCTATAGAGGCACTTTGACTGATGAAAGCTTGAAAACATGAAATTATTTCAATGTATCTACCTCTCCATAGATTTCTCTTGAATATCTATGCAACTGATATTCATATTTCCTTTTCATATATAAGTAGACAAGCTCTATGTCACAGAGTACCCACAGAATAATGTATGTATTCTCATTTGCGTCATTGGTGAATGGGTTAAATCTGATGTCATATAATGACACACATGGTGTACTGTGCAAATATTAGCGTGTTATACAGATGTGTGTATTTAAGTGTGTGTATGTGTGTGTGTGTGTGTGCGTGCATAGATTCATACCGTTGCCAAGTCAGAGGCCAGAAGACTGGCAGAAAAGACTGAGATCTATCCATCTGAATCTGTGTGTGCACGCTGCTCTTTGTGATGAGGAGTTCCCAGTTGTCCAGACACTTCTGAATCTCCTTGACATCACTGATGAATCAAATTTCATGTTTGACCTGTATGCACATGTGAAGAAGATTGAGACTGAATCCCAAAGGAAAGCACTTACAGGATTGCAGACAGTTTATCAGTCAGTTCCAGAAAGATGGTGCATTAACCTCTCAGAGAGAAAGGCCTCCTTCTTCCTAGAACTACTTAAATTCCAAAAGGAGAAGAAACCAGTCGAGCTGACAGACTGGTCAGTTGAAGAAAGTGAACTAAAGCACTTTTTGCAGTGTATGCCCTACATATCACAGCTAAGGTAAAATGAATTATTCCTATTCCCACGTTTCAAGCTATTTCCATCTCCCATCTTTGTCTTTGCTTATGGTGATTGTAATAGATGATCTGTAGTACTTAAAGAAACGTATAAATTTATTGTTATGGCTATATGATAAAACTATGACAAACCAAACACAAATCATGACAATTCAACACAAGCAAGGACATAATCATAGAACTGTAGAGAGGGCATAACAATGACACTGGGTGGACAGCTAAGATAGTTTTCCCAGTCATCAGCAAAACAAAGTTTGTGCACACTTTCTTGTGCACTCCCATAATTACTTGTCAATGAATCAGACTCTGATGTGAGGTATGGTATGAGGTTAGCTTCTGGCTACTTCTTTAGTGTGTGCAGGGAAATAGAGTTCGGTGTCAAAATAAAAGATCTGTCAATATAGTATACGACTAATGCTGATGCATGGTGACAGTGGTAGCAGTGAAGAAGATTAAGTTGTTTAGATGGTTAGGATTATTTACTGTGCTAAATCATCAATTTATACTTTTGTATTTGATTTCAGTAAATAAGAACTAAAGACACTCCTCCTTTCCAGCTCCACTTTCTCTGTCCTGCCTGCACACAACAGATCATGTCTAGACTAGAACAGAAATTGCTGTGTAGGCTGCAGACATGAAACAAGTGAGAGATTCAATGATTAAATGGCTGTTAAACACACCAAAAGAAAATTTCTTTTCTCATTCATCACATTTGGCATGTTTTCTGTCCAGCTCAAAATTAATACTTTGCCTATTGATCATAACAAACAACATGCCAAGTCTAATAGTTCTGAAGTTGCCCTGTGTTTACATGTCAGAGTTTTATAACATATTCCATGGGGTTTGCACAGATAATCACCACCTAATGAATGCTGAAAATGAAATCAGTTGCATTAAAATATGACTTCACAGCCTTAATGAAACCAGACAGTTTTTAATTTTAAACATGTTTTTCCTCCATGATATCACACTTACAATTAGTGGCCAAAACATGTGTATACACAATATAGTGATGTTAAACTAATGCATATCACACCTTCCTTGTACCAAATATGTCATTTTTGGAAGAGACTTCAGTGCTGATGTCATTGAGCATTTCAAGTCTATCCCTGATCTGTGATTGTTGATCTCTATTTGTGCAGTTTTAACCCACCACAGAAATGTACTCAATCTGAAGAGTGGAAATGGACACTTAGGGCATTTCAGATGGATTTGTGTCTGCAGGGATTGATCCTTGAAGGAGAATGTGGTCGCACAGATGTACAGACACTGCTTAGACTCTGCAGACTTCAGGATAACTCTGACTTTTTGTTGGACCTTTACTGTTTTGTGAAGAATCATGAGAGTCAATCAACAGGAAGTCTTCTTTCAACACTACAGAAAGTGTTCATGTCTGTACCTGCAGTTTGGTCACTAGATCTCTCAGAGAGAAAGACCTCTATTTTCTTAGAAGTTCTGAAACTCCAAACCCAGAAGAAACCAGTAGAGCTGAGAGGCTGGTCAGATGAAGAAAGTGAAGTAAAGACTTTCCTTCAGTGTTTGCCCTACATCTCACAACTGAAGTGAGTATGCTCACCCAGTCATTAAAGCACTGTGTAATGTTCAGTGTAACTCAAGGGTAGTCTGTCAATTTTGTAATTACCTATTAGCACTTTGTATGCACTTCAAAGTAGTATAATATACAATATTGCTATTATATTATCACATTTAATATATGATAATGTAAAAGTATATGTTTTGGAAGTTTATGTATCCTTAAAAATAGCATGCATCTAGTTAGTTATGTCGCAGACCCAGGCCCTGCAATAGTTCTAAACCAAACAGAGGCATTTATGTAATCAGATGTTCATGTTTAGGAGCAACAGCAGGAATCTATGGGATTATTATTAGTGTCAGTTTCCAAAATGGCTGCACACTACTCATTTTGACAGCAAAGTAATTGCAATATATGGCGTTACAGTATGGCATTTTGAAAATAGCCAATGCATCGATTTGGAAAATCTATAGTTTTCCAACATGAATATTATTCATGCATGAAGGAAAATTATGATTGCAAATATATGGTAGCTCTTTGATCACAAATATATGGTAGTTCTTTAAGACAAACCATACTCCAGCCAACACCCGACTGCTGCTGATCCCTCCTTTGCTATTTCAGACTAAAACTACAAGCAGATTGTGAAGAGACAGAGGGACATAAGACTTTCCATTTGGATCTGTGCATAAAGGCAGCTCTTTATTGGAGAGATTGCAGTGCCTCCAACATACTGACACTGGTACATCTTTTGAATACTTTGGACGACTCAGAATTTCTACTTGAACTATACTCTCGTGCGATGGATTATGAAATTGAGACAAGCACTAATCTTCTCTCAGCATTCCAGCCAGTGTATGATTCTGGTCCCACAGTTTGGTTCTTAGACCTCTCAAAGAGAACGGCCTCCTTCTTCCTAAAAGTGCTGAAACTGCAAACCCAGAAGAGACCAGTAGTGTTGACTGGCTTGTCTGCTGAAGAGACTGAAGTAAAGAATTTCCTTCAATGTCTGCCCTACATCGCACAGCTGAGGTAAAGTTTAAATACCATCTTTGTATTGTTGGCTATTCTTCAAAAGGGGAGAGCTTGATATTGCCATCATTACATTAGCAGTAAGTGAGCTGAATATTGACCTTGCTTCAGCTGTCAGAACACAAGACGAGATTCATCAAAGTCATGTTTGATGTTCAAATGTGTCACTGACATTTGTACATACATACATATTGAAAATATAAATTTTCACCATTAAACACCAGAGCTATGAGCAAGGCTCAGGAAGCAGTTTGATTAGCTGCCTTGCTCAAGGGCACCTCAGCCAAGGATGTGGACATGTTCAACCACTTCTCCTACCAAATAGTTTTTCTACAAGTCAGGGATGAGCCAGTGACACTTTGGTCACAAGTCTGATCTCCTTATCTGTGCATGCTACCCACCAGCACAAAACTTGGCTTAGCAACAAGATCCACATTTTTATGGTGTCAGCATTGCAATAACCTTTGACACTGCCATCTCTGTATTTCCAGTTAGGACCCTACCTTACTGTATTAAAATGTGCTGCTTCAACCATATAATTGCAACTTATAATATATGCATGACTGGCTGTAATATGATCATTTATTTGTATCTTCATAGATTCTCTCTTCGTGTCCTACAACTGATGCCTGAAGCAGTTTTCCAGTTCCTGGTCATTATGATTCTAGGAGCAGCAGAGTATGATTCAGCTACAGGAGAGAGCTTCTCTGAGATCTTATCCTCAGTGTGCAATTACAGCACTTTCCCTTTGGGATTTGAAGACATCAATGAACAGACTGATCTTCTGCTGGATTTGTATTCATATCTGATACAATGTGAGGCTAAAATTGGCAGTAGCCTTCCTCCAGTGTTTAAGAAAGTTTATCAGTCAGTCCCTGCACTCTGGTCCATAGACCTCTCAAAGACAAAAGCCTCCATCTTCCTGGAAGTGCTGAAACTCCAAATGCAGTCAAGAGCAGTAGTACTGAGAGGCTGGTCAGATGAAGAGAGTGAAATTAGGAGTTTCCTGCAATGCCTGCCTTACATCTCACAGTTCGGGTATGAAAAATAAGAGTGTCATTTACACTACACTCATTGACAGTAAATTTCTGGTCAGGTATTTTAATGTTCCTTCAGTGTAGACATTATTGTACAGCTTACTTATTGATAGGTCACACAGAACTTAAACTTGCAACAACTGATGGCATCACTGACTTGTCTGTTTCCCTCTCTGAATTGCTGTGTTAGCAGAAAAACAAGCTGTAAGATCTATTTTTCCATACTGATCCATTGTGCTCATCTGTAATATAACATGACAGCTATCAGTTAACCAAAAAATGTCCTTTACCAAATCATTGTTTGGGAATTGTGTTCACACCCTTTGTAAAGTATCTTTTACTCTTTTTATCAATGTAGATTTTCTCCTCCAATGAACCAGAAGGAATCTGAAAACTATGAAAAGAGAAGAAGAGAATTCCACCTACAACTCTACCTACAAGCAGCTCATCTTGAGAGTGGCCCTGCCAGTGCATTTGTAAATATTCTTCAAAGCCTACTAGGACCAGTTGACCTTGACTTTATGCTGGATCTTTGCTGTGTTGTGAAAGATTGTGAGTCTCAAACAGGAAGAATGATCTCTCCTACGTCATTAACAGTTTTTTACCAGTCAGCGCCTACATTGTGGTCCATAGACCTTTCAGATAGAAAACCCTCCCTACTCCTTGAAGTACTGAAAATCCAAACAGACAAGAAGCTATTAGAGCTGAGAGGCTGTCCCAGTGAAGAAGGTGAAGTGAGGAGTTTTCTCCAGTGTCTGCCCCACATCTCACAAATGAGGTATGAAAAAAAAAATTGATTTGTCATTGTAGAATTTCTTATTCCTCACAGTCAGCTCATAGAACATATAGGACAGATTGATATCTTACCCCTATGTCATGTGTTAAAGACACCAGAGAAAGGTCTTATCTACATCAAAATATTTCTTCCATAACTCCTAATGTAGGGGAATTATTTATTTCATAACACCAAAATACAAATTGTTCACATATACTGTTTAGCAGGCTTGGTGTGTGTATTTGTGTCATTTAATGTTGCAGTGACTATAGAAAGCTTGATTTATTTTCTCCATAGATTCGATCAAGACAACCTACATGAGAGGCCAAATGAAGTTTTGCAGTTTCTGGTGAATCTTGGCTTGGCAGCAACTGATTATGACTCAGCTACAGGAGAGAGGTTATCTCAGCTCTTGTCCTCTGTGTGCAGTTACAGCACTTTCCCTTTGGACTTGAAGGACCACTGTAAACAGAGCAATTTCCTCATTGATCTTTTCTCTCTTGTGATGGACTCTGACACTCAAACAAGAAAGAGGCTACTTAATATATTTCAGCCATTGTACGAGTCAGCTCCTGCAGTCTGGTCCATAGACCTCTCAGATAGGAAGGCCTCCCTCCTCCTAGAAGTGCTTAAACTCCAAACCCAGAAGAAACCAGTAGAGTTAAGAGGATGGTCCAGTGAAGAAAGTGCGGTGCGGAGTTTTCTTCAGTGTTTGCCCTACATCTCAAAGCTCAGGTAAGTGATTAACAGCTTCCATTACTTATTTATTTTTTTTTTTTGCTGTTTAATGAAAATGAATACATACAGTAAAACAGAAAAAATGTGAACATTACCATGCATCATGCATGCATAGCCTATGTTTGATGCTCAACTTCACTATTTGGCAATCCTATGAAGTTACAGAATACATATAATGTCTTTCTTGTAAATAAACCTAATATTAAATGGGGTTTGTTGTGGGAAACAGTCCAATTCAAATAGCCAAATGTAACTATATGTTTGCCAGGTAGGTGTACTCTTTGAAGTGTTTTATCTTCCAATTATTTTATCATCTAGGCACACATTGTCCACCATCCAAAATCCAAGTTTTGTGCTCAGGGCATACTGTTAGGTAGTTAACCTGATAGATAGCCCAAAACCTGTTATATTGCTGTGAATACGATTTACATCAAGTAACAAATACAATTCTGTAAGAAATTTTAAATTTTAAATTCTGTAATCTGTAAGAAGTACTTCAACCGCATTCTGAAGACCCATGTATTAACACTATATACTGAGGCAAATCAGGCTGAATAATGTAATTCCGCCACTTTGGGATGTTTTCTCTGTTTTAGACTGACTCCACATCATGATGAGAAACAACTCGAGAAGTGTGAACAGAGAGTTAAGTCACTTGTCCTGGATCTATGTCTGCAGTCAGCACTCTATAAGAGTGAATCTGTACGTACCACTGTCGAGACACTACTTAACCTCTTTGGTGTTAGAAAGGATTCTGACTTTTTCTTAGATTTATACTCTCATGCAAAACACTATGAAGCACAAACAGGCTGGAGTCTTCTTCCAGTTCTGCAGCCAGTTTTCCAGTCAGCTCCTGCAGTCTGGTCCATAGATTTCTTAGAGCAAAAAGCCTCTGTCTTCTTAGAAGTGTTAAAAACACAGAAGACACCCATCAAGCTGCTTGAACTGACAGGTTGTCCAGAAGGATGGGATGAAGTTTTGGCTTTTCGTGAATGTCTTCCCAACATTTTACAACTAAGGTGAATATGGTGTTTGTGATATAACATTACTGCAATGTTCATATTGAATAAATCAATGTCTCCATGCAATGAAATGCTATTTTGACTTCTACACTCTGCTGTCCATAACAACATGCTGAATGTTCTGTTACTGCAGGTTCATACCAACAAAGAAAGGGAGAGAAACATACAAAGAGTGGACACAGAATGTCAGGACTTTCCTACTAAAGCTGTGTCTACTGGCATCAATTGCTGGTGAACATCACACAGTACACAAAATGGTGACATTGTTCAACCCTACTGATAAAAGATCTGATTTTTTGCTAGATCTGTATTCCTACATGAAAGAGTTTAATATTAAAACTGGCACAGAGCTCCTACCAGCCTTTCAGCAGATTTATCAATCATCTCCTGATGCCTGGTCAGTAGATCTCTCAAAGAGAAAGGCCTCCCTATTCCTTGAAGTGCTGAAACTCCATAACCAAACGAAACCAGTAGTGCTGAGAGGCTGGTCCGATGAAGAGAGTGAAGTGAAGACTTTCCTTCATTGTCTACCTTACATCTCACGGTTGGAGTAAGTATGAAACACCTTTCCCCGCCTGCTTTGCCAGTTTGTTCTTAGTAAATGTATTTTGTATCGATTGTTTAGGGAGACAATACTTGTTACACAATTGTTTCAGTAATTCAGAGCTTAAATGTGTGAAAATATTTCATGTAAGTTAAAGTACACTATGCAAATGCTGAAAAGTTCTCATTCCATGATTAATAACCTATGTTCATACAGATGTAACCCAATACGGAATCAGAAGGAGTCTTATGAAGAATGGGTGACGAGAGTGATCACATTCTACTCTGACCTTTATCTACAAGCAGTTCTTTTAAATGACGGGCAATCACTCGGTTTTTTACAAGGACTGCTGACATTCAAAAACATACACACTGATGAATCTTGCATCCTCTTGGATCTTTATTCCAAAGTGAAGAATTTTGAGTCTCAAATAGGCAGGAATTATCTTTCAGAATTACAAGTAGTTTACAAGACAGCTCCTGCAGTCTGGTCCATCAACCTCTCAGAGACAAGGGTGTCAGTCTTCCTTGAAGTGCTGAAACTCCAAACCCAGAACAAACCAGTAGAGCTAAGAGGGTGGTCAGATGAAAAGAGTGAAGTCAGAAATTTCCTTCAGTGTCTTCGCTACATCTCACAGCTCAGGTGAGAACAATGTGTTGAAATATTTTTGGTTATTATGAAAAATTCCTGCATTTCAATATTTCACAAAATAAATCCTGCGTGTATCAATCAGTTGTCCTGTTGTTTGATGTTGCTGAGAGCTGCTGGTAGGTAAGAGAACAAAAGAATTTGGACAGAATTTGCAAAATAGCAGCTAGCACTAACTGATGGGGGCACAAGTAAATTTGTTCAGTTTTGTTTTGTTCAGTTTTGTTCCCCCATCAGTTAGCGTTAGCTTCCATTCACTATCTGGCCTACATTGTACCAAATTATCAGCAACATCAAACAAAAGGACTATTGATTGATTCACAATGGATTTCTCACTTAAGGTTAGATTATAACAGATTGTAGGTTTACATAAACATAATGTAAACATAATGTCTGTTTATTTATGACTTTTATGTAATGACAAATAAAATTATGGTGATACACACTGGCATTATTTCCCCTCAGCATTTACTTAATCCTCATATTATGTAAAAACTGCCAATGTTTACATTTGCTTTTGATGTGAGTGAGTTTCAGTGTTTCAGTGTACATATTTATATACAAAATGTTCTCTATAGTTCTCTGACATATTGGTACATCACTTTTTTTTAAGGTTTCAACCGAAGTACAGATGTGAAAACAACAAGGAAATATTCAAGTTTCTTGTGGATCTGAGTATAGCAGCAGCAGAGTGTGATTCAGTTACAGAAGATAATTTCTCTGAGCTCCTATCCTCTGTGTGCAACTATAGTACTTTCCCGCTGGGATATGAGGACAGTCCTAAACAGACTGAGCTACTAGTGAATCTGTATGCCTATGTGAAGAACTACAAGTTTGAAGTTGGTAGTCTGTTTCATTCATTTCACCCAAATCCTGCAGTCTGGTCCATCGACCTCTCAGAGACAAGGGTGTCAGTCTTCCTTGAAGTGCTGAAACTCCAAACCCAGAACAAACCAGTAGAGCTCTCAGGCTGGTCAGATGAAAAGAGTGAAGTGAGGAATTTCCTTCAGTGTCTTCCCTACATCTCACAGCTTAGGTGAGAACAATGTTGTGGTAAAATGTTTTAGTTTGTCTTGAAAAAAATCCTGCATTTCACTTTTTTTGCAGCATGTGTTCAAATCATGCAATTCATAATGCTGTTTTGTTGGAGTCACTCAATCATACTAATGTCTAAATTCTGTTTCTCCTTGATACTACTTGATAACTGAATGATGTACGCATGCACAGCGACTACAAAGCTTACCTACCAAAAGTGAAATATATGCTTTCTGGTAATACCTAAATTGTGCATATAATCCCAGCTGAAGGGTATTGGATTCATGGATAAGAATAATAACAAAAATCAATATAAGATATATAAGTAAAATATGTACTCTGGTGTCTCTCATACCTGGAGCCAGGAGGAAAACAACAGTCACTTGTAGTATGTATGGGTGTAGGCCCATACATACTATGTATGGGTGTAGTCCCATCCCAGCCAAGGGGAGTTTTTTTAAACTCTTAACCCAGTAAAATACCTACATTACACAATTCACCAAACAAAACATTTACATTTTTTTTTCAATTGCTAACAAGCATTAACCTATACTTAAAAAGCTTTTTCTAAACTCTTAACACAGCAAAACACCTAAATCACACAATTAGCCAAACAGTTCTTATCAAAAGCACATTTTGTTAACAGAACACAGACAATCTGGCTCAAAATCAAATAATTATACTGCACATTTGCCTGTGTTTTCTTTACACGGTGAACTTGTAGACAGTCAGAGTATACTGACTTTCAAAATGCTAAAAGGTGATGGTATTTCTGAAACTACATTAATGTATTTCATGGACTACACTGACTTCTAAACAATAAACAATAAATATAGTGAGAAAAGAGCAAGAAATGTGTCAACTGTATGGACAGAACAAATGTGAAAATGAGGCTGATGATCGGACAAAAGCTAGTTAGCAATTGAAAAAACTGTAACAAAGCTTTCTTAGAAAGTTCCCAAACTCCATTGAATTACTAGCTTAAACAACTGTAAAGGATCTATTCACAGCTAAAAAGATATTGTCTGCAGACATATGAATTACTAATATCACTGTGTAAACCTCCTCATTTATAACTCTACAATCCACAATCATTCTTCATGCAAATAAGGTACCACCTTTGCTGTTTGCTATTTGCAAGGGCGGGTCAAAGAGGCCAACAAATATAGAGTGATGGTGAAAGTATAAACATTTTGATGAAAAGGGAAGATAAATGAAAACTGGAAAGTTACTTTAGCTGTTACGCCTGGGAATCGATCATGCAATAACATGCAAACAAAGCGTTCAACGTAACGCAAAAACTTACAGGGATTACACTGCAAAGACTCAACAAAAAAAGACAAACACAGGGTTTAAATACTCTGAGACAGTTGGCTAACAAGGAGCACACATGACCCAATTAACAAGGTACAGGTGATAATGATCAAGGCATCAACTAACACAAAATAACATTGCAGGACAAAAACTAGATTTGGCGACATCTAGTGGTAGGCTCATGAAAAAAGGTCCAGACTGT
This sequence comes from Tenualosa thibaudeaui, assembly GCA_027481765.1. NCBI lineage: Eukaryota > Metazoa > Chordata > Actinopteri > Clupeiformes > Clupeidae > Tenualosa > Tenualosa thibaudeaui. Next base: position 1,357,886 of record JAIFZK010000120.1, read on the forward strand.
GAGTATATAAAGTCCACTATATTTGTACAGTATATTTGCCTAGGTGCTTATTATGAGTCTCGCATGCCAATGACAATTAATTTACTGTACATGGAGGAAAGAATAAAATCTATGTTGTAACATTCTGGTTCTTTTTCACACATGCAATAAAATTGCACAGAAATAGCTAAACCTAAGGCAGAATTTGCTTATTTTGAAAGCAAAGTTTAGCATTTTGTCCTCTAGTTGTGTTATGATTGAACCTTTTCTGTAGGTTTCCAACAGATTATTGTCTAGGTTGCAAGAACCTTTTACAATAGGCCATGTATTTGCCCCTTAGATTTTGACTGTTTTCAACTAAATAGTTACATACCTTCACCTCAAAATGGGAAATGTCATTCATCATTATTCCTGTCATATTTCATCATGTCCATTTCATCATTAATTCCTGAATGTAGAACATATCTCTTTGTATGAATAGTGATTTAATGCTGTTCTTGAAATGTGTTACACGTTTGACAGAAATTTTCAAATGTTTAAATGAGATCATTAAATATAATGTGGATTGATAGAAATTTGCTAATGATATAAATGATAGTTTCAGTACTCTATGTTGTCTCTTTAAACAGATTCACTCCACCTCGGCTAGATTGCAGTTTCATTGAGTGGCAACAGAAGAGGCAATCATTCCTTCTGGATTTGTGTCTGCAAGCAGCTCTCTATGAGAGGGAATCTGTTCTCACCACTGTCAGGACACTGCTTAGAGTCTCCAGAGTTGAAGATGAACTGGATTTCCTCTTAGATCTGTACTCTTACGCACAGGTCTATGATTCACACACTGACAAGAGTGTCATTTCAGCACTCAAGCCACTTTACCTGTCAGTTCCGGTACCAGCAAAATTCTGGTTCATAGACTTGTCAGAGAGAAAAGCCTCTATCTGCCTTGAAGTGCTGAAACTCCAAATCCAGAAGAAACCAGTAGTGCTGACAGGCTTGACAGATGAAAAGAGTGAAGTGAGGAGTTTTCTGCAGTGTCTGCCCTACATCTCACAGCTCAGGTGCCTATGTTTTATTCCTATTTACTGTATTACTAAGTAAGACAAGATGAGATAAGACTTCTCACAATAGCCAAGAGGTAGACTAGACACAAAAACATATGTTAACTTCCAATTACAAAAAACATATCATATTTCACTACAGCACTGTGCCAGGGCTTCCTTTGGAAATCGATGTTTAGATTATATATACACACACACACACACACACACACACACACTTCTTTTCCATGATTAGGTTTACTTTTGCATGGAAACCCTTTGTTGCTTGCCATGCCTTCCTACCAGTATCACCCGGTAACTTCCCGATCACTTGCCCCTCCCATTCACTCATGCTCCCCTGTTCACTTAATTACGTCTCCGACAGACCGACTCGACCTCCGCTCTGCTCTCCAACCCCTGGTTTCGACCTCTGCCTGTCCTCGACATACGCTCAACTCTCCAGCCCCGGCTTTCGACCTCCAGCTAAAACTTCAAGCACAGAAGAAACCAGTAGTGCTCTCTGTCATGTCTCATCACCCGTTCTCTCCCTGATCACTTGCCCCTCCCACTCACTCTCGCTAATCTGCCCCAATCATTACTGTTGCTTGTTATCTGTTGTCTGTCTTCTATTTAAACCCCTGTCTTCCAGTGTTCCCTGTCAGAACGTCCGCGAACCTACTGCTACTCACGCAAGGCAAGCATTTAAGACCCTGACTCCCGCTCCTGCTCCCAAAACCCGTTTCCCGAAGATCCTGTGTTTCTGTCGTCCGTCTGTTCCTGTGTTTCTGTCCTGTTCTCCTGCCTGCTCCCGTCCTCAGTTCTTCGTATCCTGACTGATTGCCTTCCTGTTGACGACCGGACCGATTGACCACCGCACTGCTCTCCTGCCCCTGGTAACGACCCGCTGCCTGTCCACGACCTCTGCTCTGCTCTCCTGCCCCGGCTTCTGACCAGCTGCCTGTCCACGACCTCTGCTCTGCTCTCCTGCCCCGGCTTACCCGACTCGCCACCCGAAGAGCATCCACACACTCCCTTTCTCCCCCTATCCTTAATAAACTGTTGGTGATTAAACGTGTTGGTCTTGGGTCATATGTACTGGTTCCTTACAGTACAGTCTGACCAACATGGACCCAGCACACGATACACCACCTAACCCCCTAGATTGTCTGGAGCGATTGGAGGCGGTCACCCACCGGCACTCCGAGCTATTAGCGGCCGCAGAGGCTACGAACCAGAGCCTCCTGGGGCTGATGGCTCAGATGCAACAGCACCTGTCTCAGATTGGGACTTCAACTCCTGCTCCAGTCCCGCCCGAACCGGTACCGTTACCAACACCTGCCCCCGATGTTCCGGAGCCCCGAGTCGGCTCACCAGAGAAGTACGGAGGAGATCCGGAGAACTGCCAACCCTTCATCACCAACTGCGAGCTGATGTTTGCCCTGCAGCCCCGCACATTTGCCTCCGAGCAGGCAAGGGTCGCCTTCGCCATCAAACATCCAACCGGCAGTGTCACACTCTGAACCTTTTTATGCTGTCGCACTATGGACTTTTTTTCACCACTAGATGTCACCCTCATTAGCTGTCCCTATGTTTTGTTAATTTTCCATTGTGTCCTAGGTTGATTACACTCACCTGCACGCGGTTACACTGGTCATGTGCCTGCCTTGTTTTCCAATTACTCACAAGTATTTTAGCCCTGGGTTTCTCCTCACTCTTTGCTGAGTCCTCAAGGAGTAACACCGTAAGGTACCTTCTGTTTTGTGCTATTGTGCTTGCTTGTTGTCCCAGAGAATTTTGTCCTTGGATGTTCCTTATTTCTGACTATCTGTTTTTTGCCTTGTGGAATACTTTTTGCCTTTTGGTCTGTAATTTGGAATTGTCCTTGGATAACTTACCACATTGTTTCATCTTTTGGATCTTCTGAGCTTTTGTATTTTTTCCCTGTTTGGATTACTTACCTTCTTGTTCCATCTTTTGGATCTTCTGAGCTTTTGTATTTTTCCCCTGTTTGGATTAAAACCTTTGCAACAAAGACTTTCCTCTGTCTGCGACTGAGCCAAACTGTCTGCTTGGTGGGTTAGTGGGATAGTCTACAGACTGTCACCCAGGAGACCTCGGTTCAAAACCTGAGTGTAACAGAGGACTCAGCCATGACTGACTCAGCAGAAGCAGAGGGAAGAGTCAGTATTTCTGTCTCTGAGTTTGAACGGATTATGGCTGCTCTCAACAGTTTCGGCACAACTATGGACTCTCATGGTGAAGCCCTGGTCAGAACACAAGCCACACTGGCTCGTCATGATCAGCTCCTTCAGCAACTGCCTGTCATGCAATCTGCTGCACCTGCCCCCCTGCAATCAGCTGCCCCATCGCTACCTCCACCTCAGCCCCAGAGGGTGGAGCCACGACTGCCTGCGCCTCAACGCTATGATGGCAACACAGGTGGGTGTAGAGGCTTCTTAACACAATGCCAGCTAACATTTGAGCTACAGCCTTCTACCTTCCCTTCAGACCGCTCTCAGATTGCATACATTATAACCCTCCTGACTGGTAAAGCCCTTGCTTGGGCCACGGCAATTTGGCAGAATCAAGGCCCTGAGTGCTCCAGTGTTCAAGTCTTCATGAACGTCATGCTCAAGGTCTTTGATCAGTCAGCTGTGGGCCAGGAAGCCGCGAAGAAGCTTCTAAAGCTCCGTCAAGGGAGGAGTAGTGTCTCTGACTACGCCATCTCCTTTCGTACTCTGGCTGCAGAGAGTGGCTGGAATCAGACTGCTCTACTCTCTGTCTTCCTCAGTGGATTAAATGATTCCTTGAAGGACTACCTTGCAGCTACAGAGGTCCCTGATGATCTGGAGTCCCTCATTTCTCTGTCCATTCGCTTGGATAACCGTCTCCGCGAGCGCAGGAGGGATAACAACCTGAGTAACTCTGAATGTCCAAGCTTCACCTTGGACCCTCTGCCCCCAACTGATACACCTGAGCCGATGCAACTCGGACGCACCCGTCTCTCACAAGCTGAAAGAGATCGCCGTCTGAGGGAGAGGTGTTGCATTTACTGCGGTAAGCCTGGTCATTTCCGGCTCTCTTGTCCTGAGCTCCTGGGAAAAGGCCAGTCCCGTCCAGCCGAGGGAGGGTTGTGACGGGAAGCACATTTTCTCCCGACCTCCCGGACTCTGGCACCTGTCTCCCACTCACTATCTCCTGGGGGGAACGTGTCTACTCCTGTCTAGCCCTGGTGGATTCTGGTGCAGCTGGGAATTTTATTCATTCTAGTCTCGCCCATTCCCTGAAAATTCCCCTAGTGACCCTGGAGAACCCTCTTGCAGTCTCTGCCTTGGACGGCCAGCCTCTCGGTGATGGGAAGGTGACCTTAACCACCTCTCCCCTCCGCATCCGTGTGGGTGATCACCTCGAAAACAACTCTTTGTTTTTAATCGATTCTCCAGAGTTTCCAGTGGTCTTGGGCTTCCCTTGGCTCAGACTCCACAGTCCTCACATTGATTGGGCCACCGGGTCGGTCTTGGAGTGGGGTCCTACTTGTCATGCAACCTGTCTTTTCTCCAGACCTTTATCCGAGTCCAAGTCTCCAGATCCTGTTGAGTTAACCAATGTCCCTACTGAGTATCATGACCTTGAGGAGGTTTTCAGCAAGCAAAGGGCATGTACTCTTCCACCCCATAGACCCTATGACTGCTCCATAGACCTCCTGGCAGGTACGAGTCCTCCTCGCGGGCGCATCTTCTCTCTCTCCCTACCTGAAAGGAAGGCAATGGACGACTACATTAGAGATGCCCTATCTACTGGATTTATCCGCCCTTCTACTTCTCCAGCTGGTGCAGGGTTCTTCTTTGTCGGAAAGAAGGATGGAGGACTAAGGCCTTGCATTGACTACCGAGGACTTAATAAGATCACAGTCCGCAACCGATATCCACTCCCACTGATATCTACAGCCTTCGACCTCCTCCAGGGGGCTACCATCTTCTCAAAGCTGGACCTGCGAAGTGCTTACCATCTCATACGCATCCGGGAGGGGGATGAGTGGAAGACGGCCTTCAACACCCCCTCAGGCCATTACGAATATCTGGTAATGCCATTTGGCCTCACCAATGCCCCAGCTGTGTTTCAGGCCCTGATCAATGACGTCCTGCGAGACATGATTAATGTATTTGTCTTTGTGTACCTGGACGACATATTGATCTTCTCCAGGTCTCTCCAGGAGCATCGTCATCACGTGCGTCAAGTTCTTCAGAGACTTCTTAAGAGCCACCTGTTCGTAAAACCGGAAAAATGTGAGTTTCATGTCTCTGAGGTGTCCTTCCTTGGCTTCATCATTAAAGAGGGTCAGATACAGATGGACCCTAGGAAGACAGCAGCTGTAAGAGACTGGCCAATCCCTAAAAGTGTCAAAGAGGTGCAGCAGTTCCTTGGATTCGCTAACTTCTACAGGAGGTTCATTCGGAATTTTAGTTCTGTGGCTGCTCCTATCTCAGCACTGACTAAGAAGACGGGACAGGCCTTCTCTTGGTCTACAGAGGCTGATGGGGCATTCCAGTCTCTCAAGACACGCTTCTCTTCAGCGCCGGTGCTGGTGTTGCCTGATCCTTCTTCACCTTTTGTGGTAGAGGTGGATGCTTCCAGTGTGGGCATTGGAGCCATCTTGTCCCAACGGGCTGCCGATGGGAAGCTGCATCCATGTGCTTTCCTTTCCCACCGTCTTACACCCACTGAGACTAGGTATGATGTCGGGGAAAGAGAGTTGCTGGCGGTTAAAGTGGCTCTCTCAGAGTGGAGGCACTGGCTGGAGGGGGCCAAACACCCTTTCCTGGTGTGGACTGACCACCGGAACCTGGAGTACCTTAAACAAGCTAAACGCCTTAACCCTCGGCAGGCTCGGTGGGCCTTATTTTTTAGTCGCTTTGACTTTACCTTGTCCTATCGCCCTGGTTCCAAAAACGGTAAACCTGACGCCCTGTCTAGGCAGTTCGAACCTGACCCCACGATTGATGAGTTAAGGTCTGTCATTCCTCCATGCCGGATCATAGCACCTGTTCGCTTCGGAATTGAGACCATGGTCAAGAAGGCACTCAGGCAGGACCCTGGACCTGGCACTGGACCTGCTGGGTTGCTGTTTGTTCCCAGACGGGTGAGGTCTAAAGTGTTGCAGTGGGGGCACTCATCGCACCTCACGGCGCACCCTGGAGCTCACAGGACCCTTGAGTTTCTTCAAAGACACTTTTGGTGGCCTGAAATGAGGGAGGAGGTCAGGGACTTTGTAGCTGCCTGTGACGTTTGTGTCCAAAGTAAGGACCCCCGTCAGTGCCCCCAAGGGTTGCTGCTCCCGCTGCCGATCCCAAAAAGACCCTGGTCCCACCTGTCCATGGACTTTGTCACAGGGCTTCCAGTTTCAGAAGGTAATACTGTCATTCTAGTAATTGTCGACAGATTTTCTAAGGCCTGTCGACTCCTTCCCATGTCTAAATTACCTTCTGCTCTACTGCCAAGGCCGTTTTTAATCATGTTTTCCGAGTGTTTGGTCTCCCTCAGGACATTGTCTCCGACAGAGGTCCCCAGTTCTCCTCACGGGTGTGGCAGGCCATCTGCAGGCTTATTGGTGCCACTGCTAGCCTGTCGTCTGGCTTCCACCCACAGTCCAATGGGCAAACCGAGAGGGTGAACCAGGAGCTGGAGGCTGCCCTGAGGAGTTTGGTTGCTGAGAACCCTTCTTCGTGGAGCTCTCGCTTGCCGTGGGTGGAGTACGCACACAACACTCTTCAGTCATCTTCTACTGGGTTCTCGCCATTCCAGTGCCAGCTGGGGTACCAGCCGCCCATGTTTCCTGACCAGGAGGTAGATGTGGCAGTGCCCTCGGCCCTGCACTTTGTTAGACGCTGCAAGCGGATCTGGAGGAGGGCACGTCTGACTCTTCTTCGCACCTCCAAAAGAATTCAGCAGCAAGCCAACCGTCGGAGGAGGCCGGCCCTCCATTTTCGGGTGGGACAAAGGGTTTGGTTATCCTCCAAAGACTTGCCATTGCGGGTGGAGTCCCGTAAGCTTGCCCCTCGCTTTGTTGGCCCCTTTAAGATCATCCGTAGAGTGAACCCTGTGTCCTACAGGCTGGAAATGCCCAGGTCCATGAAAGTTCACCCCACTTTTCATGTGTCCCGTTTACGCCCGGTGCTGTCTTCCCCTTATGCCCCTTCCCCCAAGCCCCCGCCTCCACCCCGGATGTTCCAGGGCCATCCTGTCTTCACGGTTCGCCGACTGTTGGACTCCCGCCGCGTTCGTGGCTCTGTCCAGTATCTGGTCGACTGGCTGGGTAATGGGCCTGAAGAGCGGTCATGGGTCCCCTCTCGGGACATTGTCGACAAGACGCTGATTACGGACTTTCACCAGCGCTGTCCTGGCTGTCCAGGGAACGTCAGGGGCCGTTCCTAACGGGGGGGGGTTCTGTCACACTCTGAACCTTTTTATGCTGTCGCACTATGGACTTTTTTGTTTTCACCACTAGATGTCACCCTCATTAGCTGTCCCTATGTTTTGTTAATTTTCCATTGTGTCCTAGGTTGATTACACTCACCTGCACGCGGTTACACTGGTCATGTGCCTGCCTTGTTTTCCAATTACTCACGAGTATTTTAGCCCTGGGTTTCTCCTCACTCTTTGCTGAGTCCTCAAGGAGTAACACCGTAAGGTACCTTCTGTTTTGTGCTATTGTGCTTGCTTGTTGTCCCAGAGAATTTTGTCCTTGGATGTTCCTTATTTCTGACTATCTGTTTTTTGCCTTGTGGAATACTTTTTGCCTTTTGGTCTGTAATTTGGAATTGTCCTTGGATAACTTACCACATTGTTTCATCTTTTGGATCTTCTGAGCTTTTGTATTTTTTCCCTGTTTGGATTACTTACCTTCTTGTTTCATCTTTTGGATCTTCTGAGCTTTTGTATTTTTCCCCTGTTTGGATTAAAACCTTTGCAACAAAGACTTTCCTCTGTCTGCGACTGAGTCAAACTGTCTGCTTGGTGGGTTAGTGGGATAGTCTACAGACTGTCACCCAGGAGACCTCGGTTCAAAACCCGAGTGTAACAGGCAGAGCTCGACTCTGGGGAACAGCGGAGTGGGACCGTCGATCCCCTGCCTGTACAACGTTCAGCCTGTTTGCTGCAGAGCTCCGCAAGGTGTTTGCCCATCCAGCTGAGAGGTATCCCGAGACCTGATGGGAATTCGGCAGGGTTCCCGCTCGGTGGTCAATTACTCGATTGATTTCCGCACCCTTGCCAGTCGGAGCACCGGGAACATGCCCGCACTGGTGGACGCCTTCCTCCACATTATGTCAAGGATGAGCTGGTCTCTTTCGACACTCCTACTACATTAGATGGTGCTATCGAGCTGGCCGTTTGCATTGACCGCCGGATCCAGGCCCGTCGGAGGGAGAGATCCAGACAGACTCTGCATCTTCAGCCACACGGACAACGCCAGGAGGCTCCGCCAGCCCAACCACCGCCTCCTCAGTCTGTCGGTCACCAGAGTTCCCCTGAGCCCATGGAGGTTGGCCAGTCTGTTCTCTCCCACGAAGAGCGGCAGAGAAGGTTCCGTGCAGATCTTTCCCTATACTGTGGTGGAGGGGGACACTGTGTGGCCAACTGCCCAGTAAAAGCCAGGGCTCACCAGTAGCGGGGAGGATACTGGTGAGCGCGATGAAATCCCGACCTCCCCAGAACAAGAAGCCTCTTGTTCATGTGTTACTCTCCTTTTCTGGCAACACAGTCTCGCTGGCGGCTCTGGTCAATTCAGGAGCGGAGGCGAACATCATGGACTGCGAGCTAGTTCGCCAGTTGGGGGTCAGACGAATTCCGCTGCCTCAGCCCATTCCAGCTCAGGCCCTGGATGGGCACAGTTACCCACCAGACCGCCCCCATGGATATGCTCCTGTCCGGAAACCACCATGAGTCTGTCCAGTTCCACATCCTGCCCTCTCCCAGCACCCACCTCGTCCTTGGTTACCCTTGGCTTCATCGACACAATCCCCATTTGGACTAGGAGACTGGAGTAGTTCTCGAGTGGGGCAGTGACTGCCACCTCACCTGCCTGAGAGAAGCCATCTCGCCCTCTCATTCACCGGAGACCTGCCCTGCACCGGACCTGTCCAACGTCCCATCCGTGTTCCACGACTTCGGAAAGGTATTCTGTAAGACCAAGGCAACATCGCTACCGCCCCACCGACCATACGATTGTGCAATCGACCTGTAAAAGTACATTAACGTCTCGCTCGCTGCCGGCATAATCCAACCCTCATCCTTGCCGGAGCTGGATTCTTCTTTGTGGGCAAGAAGGATGGAATGCTCCGGCCCTGCATCGACTACCCGGGGCCTCAATAGCATCACCATCAAGAATCATTATCCCCTGCCTTTGCTCTCGTCTGCTTTCGAGCTGCTCCAAGGGGCCACAATTTTTACTAAGCTGGACCTAAGAAACGCTTACCACCTTGTTCGCATCCGGGAGGGTGATGAGTGGAAAACTGCCTTTAACACTCCCACTGGCCACTACGAATATCTGGTCATGCCTTTTGGACTCACTAATGCAATGGGGTTTTCCAGGCGCTCATAAATGATGTCCTCCGAGTCATGGTCAACAGGTTTGTTTTTGTGTACCTGGACGATATTTTAATTTTCTCAAGAAATGAGACTGAACACATCCACCATGTTCAGTCTGTGCTCCGTCGGCTCCTCGAGAACTCCCTATTCGTCAAGGCGGAGAAAGTCTCATTTCTTGGATACGTACTGGCTAAGGGAAATATCAGTATGGATCCAGCCAAGGTCTCCGCTGTATCCACTTGGCCCACCCCCGATACCTGGGTTTTGCTAACTTTTATCGGAGATTCATCCGAAACTTTAGCACAATGGCTGCTCCCCTCACTGCCCTCAGCAGTCCCAAGGTCCTCTACACATGGACCACCAAGGCTGAAGAAGCCTTCCAAACTCTCAAAATTAGGTTCACCTCAGCTCCCGGGTCCCGGCTGATCTCGGGACCCTGAGACCCGAGATCAGCCCGGTCCCAGCAATTGTCCGGCCGGCCGGCTGTTCGTCCCAGAGGGGAGGCGTTCTGAGGTACTTCAGTGGTCCCACAGCACTCGTCTGGCGTGTCATCCGGAAATCCATAGGACCCTGGGCTTGCTCTCCCAGCGGGTCTGGACCGCTTCAGCAAAATGGCTCATTTCATTCCACTCCCCAAACTCCCCACCGCCAGCCAGCACGTCTTCCGACTTCACGGCCTTCCTTCTGATGTGGTCTCCGATCGGGACCTCCGATTGTCCACGACCTCTGCTCTGCTCTCCTGCCCCGGCTTCTTACCAGCTGCCTGTCCACGACCTCTCCTCTGCTCTCCTGCCCCGGCTTACCCGACTCGCCACCCGAAGAGCATCCACCCACTCCCTTTCCCCCCCTAGCCTTAATAAACTGTTGGTGATTAAACGTGTTGCTCTTGGGTCATCTGTACTGATTCCTTACACTCTCAGGCTGGTCAGATGAGAAGAGTGAAGTGATTTGAGTGAAGTAGTTTGCTGCAGTGTCTACCTTACATCTCACAGCTCAGGTAAACAAGGTCATCATGTGGGAATTAGGCCGAGCAGCATTTATCTAGGGCCACAAAGTTTGCTAGTTTGCTGTACATGTAGGAGGGAGGAGTAAAATTTATGTTGTAACATTATGGTTCTTTTTCACACATTCAATAAACAGGTAAATTGCTCTGAAATGGCAAAGCCTGAAGCAGCATTTATCTAAGGCCACCATGGCTAAATCACATTTACAGCATTTACAGAGATGAAACCCTGATGAACATTCACTTTACTAATCTTGTCTCTCTGCTGTCATTTACTCTCTCCTTGTCAGAGATGAAACTGGCTTTAACTGATGAACTTTTTTAGGATTTGTTAGTTTCAAGTGAACACGGCAGAATAAACCAATGAATCCAACAAATAATCCTTACATTTCATTGATGAAATAATAATAATAATAATAATAATAATAATAATAATAATAATAATAATAATAACTTTGGTCCCTAAGAGACTGTAAGAGTTAAGTTAATAATAATAATAATAATAATAATAATAATAATAATAATAATAATAACTTTGCTTTACCAGTTCTATGCTGTCTACAGACTGGCGGTCAACTGCAGAAAATTAAAAAAACTGGATTCATAGCCAACATTGTTTTCCCCAGGGGGCTCATAAATATTGAAACCTTTACAAAACAAATCCATGTTTAGGCCATCAGGATTTCACAGGTGTGACAGATGGCAAGCTTCTGATAGATTTCAGACAGAGTATAGTAACTGGACTATTAGCATGCAAAAAACAGTGCTGGAAGTTCAAATAGTTTTGGTGATATTATAGTCGGAAGTTGCCAAAAATGCTCACAGGCTCACAATTTTGCACACCTTCCTCTGAGATGTGTGGGCACTTAATATCCAAGAATCAGGCAATTCTGAAGGGCTCAATCTGGAAAATCCTTCAAAATTGGTCCATTTGACACATAATCTGCCTTCTGAGTTCACCTTCAACAGTTTCCTGTCTTACTAAATCATCAATATTCAAGTGGACACAACCAAGAGAGGGTTAGAGCGGGCAATGGCTCATTAACATTAGGCACTGAAACAAGTCATTTTACAGACCGCTCCCCAGACAGCCTTGTTAAATCCTGTATGTAAAGAAAATATAAATGCATTCGAAATTAGAAATGCATTCATCAACTTCATATTGTGTGAAAATAGCAAAAAGTATGGCTTTTTATATAACTGTATGGCTACAACATACCCATAGTGTGATAATTGTATTCCAATTCCAATGTTGCTTGCAAGTTTAACAGCCATTTTCTATGGTTGTTACCATTCAAAAGTGCAATGACATAGAATGATGATTATTTGGCATCCCATGTCCCAGTATTTTTACTAATATATCTTCTAACCTGATTTAATTTATCACTCCCTTTTAGATTTAAACGGCACTATGGCAAATCAAGCGAAATCATCCAGTTCCTGGTGAATCTCAGTGTAGCAGCAGCAGACTATGACTTGGCTTCTGGAAGTAGTTTGTCCTCTGTGCTCT